>CM012456.1:26405667-26435667 GCA_003999625.1 Oryzias javanicus | reverse complement strand
ATGATGGATGATGGATGGATGATGGATGATGGATGGATGGATGATGGATGGATGATGGATGGATGGATGGATGGATGGATGATGGATGATGGATGATGGATGGATGATGGATGATGGATGATGGATGGATGGATGGATGATGGATGGATGGATGGATGATGGATGGATGATGGATGATGGATGGATGGATGATGGATGGATGTTAGTCACATTAGGAATGAAGAAATATTTTAGTTTCAGTTTCTGTTGAGCTTCTTGATCTTTAGTTTCTTTTGTTTCATGTTTTTCAGGAACAGGAATTCAGAAGAAACCTCCAGTGGAGAAAACTCTGAGACTTCCACAATAACGATCTATGGAGCAATCTGGAACCATGTGGACCATGAGGAACAACAAGCAGTAACAACCTTGTAAAGCTGCTGCTGCATCTGTTTCCATCAGCAGAACCAGCACAACATGAATGAATGAAGTTTGTTATTAAGTGAATGCTTCATTCTGAGTGGCTGCAGAGTGTCCATGACAGTAGAAAACATCTCTGTCTTCAAATGTTTCCATGATGAACCCACATGAAATGTATTTCTGTCAGTCTTGTTTCCCACTCTGGTTTCTCTCTGATGTTTGTTGCTGACTTTTCCCTGCTGTCCCTGATTTAGATTAGTGGACTTTCAGCTGTTTGATAACCTGCTACACTCAGAACCGGCCGTCTTCCTGTTCTGGAACAGAGGAGTCCATTATTAGGACCTGATGGAAGTTGCAGATGTTGTTAGTCAGTTAAAAACCAGAGTCACAGCACAGTCATTCAGGCTCTGACTCAGCACATGTTAAAATACTGAATGTCAAGAGTGACTCAGCAGAAACCAGTTTTCATGCTGATTGACCTCAGCGCAGCTTTGATCCTGTGGATCATCAAATCTTTGCTTTTTCTAACTTTTCCGGCAGCAAACAGAGAATGATTAAATCTTTGGTTAGAAACATTTAATTATGATGTTTTCTGTGGGATAAGAACCTTTTCAAAATAAAACAAATGCCAGACATACCTGGAAAAGGTTTGTAGAGAGGATCTCATCCTTCACAGTTTGGACCGGATGAATGTGACTGTGTTTGTAAAGGATTCTCACTTTGGTAAAGCTGCTACTGAATATTTTAGTAAAGTTTCTTTACTCTTTTACTCTAAAGATAAACTTTGAACCCTAAACAATGAAGGTTTCTCCTGAAACAGTCCAACCCTGCAGAGTTTGGGTTGGAGAGTGTCTGACGTGAGGATGATGATGGAGATGCGTGTGGAGCTCTGTCTCCTCTCAGGAAGCTGTGATGACAACAAACTGAAGCTCCAGCTCCTTCATGCATGTGTGAGATGTTCTTCACTCCTGGACCGAAGCCTCAGCTCTGCTTCTGGTTCACTCTTTCATCCAGCAGGGGGAGCCGTTCCTCAGAGTATTGATGAACTTCCTGTTAGGAATGAAGACATCTCACAATCCTCTTTGATTCTTTGAAAGAGTGGAAACAGCAGCAGCTGGTTTAAGAAGCAGCAGAATTCTTCATCCAACTGCTGAAAGTTTTTACTGTGAAGAGTTTAACAGTGAATTCCTCCAAACACTGACAGAGAAGAAAAACAGTTAAACCTGAGAAAGCAAGTCAGCACAGTGGTTGTCTTTTTGTTTTCATGGAGAGTGTGTGCAGTATATCAAAAGCTGAATGTTGTGGTATTTTAAATAAACACTGTGCAACCCTAAACCTAACCAATTACATGAATAGTTTGATTCTTTGTCAGGATTTGATTATTCACAAAGCTACCTACGGTTTTTTTTTTTAAGTATTTTTTGGTGACAGAGATACAGTGCTGCAGGGAACTTATTTTCTTTTATTAGTGATTGTAAAAGTCTGTTGATTTACAGTTTTTATCAGTCTGTGTGTTTCGGATCTCTGTGTAGATCATCATTCTTTAAGTTTGATTTCATTAAAACAACAGTCATTGGATCAGGTTTATCTGTCATTTATTGAAGATGTTTTGTCTACAGCTGTTATGAAGGTCTCAGATGGAATTTTAAATGCAGGAAAAGTTAAACATGATTGTAGTTTGAAACATGAAAAGATTCTGTATTGGTGAGTGCAGTAACAGCTTCATAATGTTGTACAGTAATGTCTGGTCAAAGGTGTGTTAGACTTCACTGCATGAGAATATAAAACTGTTATAATATAAAACTCAGTCACATCAGGTCCAGGTTTGAATAGTGGAAAGTTCAAAGTAACACAGAAGGAAAAGGAAAGTAAAAGAACAACCGATGAAGTAACTTTGATAAACTAACAGATAGATGGACAGACTTTTATTTGAATTAATCATTTTATGTTTAGTAAGTTACAGTTTTTCTCAGTGGCTTTGGTTCGTTTCTCAGATCAGAATTGAAATTCTCATAACTATTAGTTCAACCTCCACAACACTTAGTCCTTTGTTACATCATAATAGCAATTTCTGCTCTCTCTGAACAAACTGCAAATGATTTTGGACATGAATCAGTTGCTTTCATACATTCTCTGCTGTTTTTTGACATTTTCATTTGCTTTTGTCATGTCAGTCAAAATCAATTCTACTTATGGATGCTGAATAGTCGTTCTCAATAAAACTAATAGTCTTACTTTCATTGCTTGAGTCGTTACACTCAAAATTGTTGAACTAGTTATCAAATGTCAAATATTACCCATCTGTCAAGAAAATTCTGTTCCTTTCTTTATAATTTTTTCCTGAAAATGTCTCCAAAATTGAACATTTGATCTCAGGTGAATTTCAGCTGTGACTCATGAGGAGGTGTGTGCAATTTTACAGTAGTTGTAACCAACAACAAACAACTTGTTCACTGTCAATTATGGATGAATCCTATGAATCGTCAATGGAAGAGGGGTGAGGATGTGGGGAGGAAAGGGAAGGGGAAGAGGGAGAAGAGGCAGATATAGGCGGATTCCTAATGAAATAAGGGCTACAATTGTGGACCATGTTGTCAATCACGGCCTCACCATGGAGGAGGCTGGTCGAAGGGTGCAACCCAATATTGGAAGAACTACTGTCAGTTCAATAATTCAAACATTCCGTAGGGAAAACAGGTATGTAAACAGTAATTTACTGTACTGTTACATGTGCTGTATATTGTTCACAGCTCTACCAAAAGGGTGATTTTATGTTTGACATCTACAGTGACTTTACTGCACATTTCAGATGGCTGTATAAGTAGGCCATAGTGCTGTCTTGAACATTTTCAGGTGTCACCAAATATTGTTTCAATGGAAAACACTGAAATGATAAACTGTCATAGTGAAAACATGACAAAGTCATTTGACTATCTTGTTCATAAAGATGGAGTCAAGACTTTTCATTTTGATGGCACTGATAGTTTCATTGACATGAATACTTGCTTTTGAGGAATGGATCATCAGTTTTGAGCATGTGACGTGCTTTTGCAGGTTATCCACTAGGTTTTGCAGTTTGCACTAATTGTTTTGAGAAATGCACTAACTGTTGTGCAAATGTTAATAGTGTTCTGAGAAACGCACCAAAGTGACTGAGAAAAACTGTAATCTGAGGAGTTTCTGAACTTGGTGGCCTGCAATGGTGTCTTCTGTCCAGCAGGAGTCAGTATTGAGTAACACAGCATCAACACACCACTGATTGAGGAACAAAAATCTCAGACAGCCTCCCTGACAAACAGGCAGGCCGAGCCGCCTTTGTAGACGTTTCCCCATCAACACTGGAGGAGCGGCTATAATATGGTTTCAGTAAATTCACATGACAAAGCTGTGACTTTTTTCTACGATCTGGAGTAGAGATTATATTGTTGTGGTCAGATACCTGCTTTACCACTGTGTGTGGACCAGTAAAACGAGCCTGAAATGGAGAAAAAATGGTGGGCATCAGTGCCAACACCTGGTCTCCAGCACAAAAGACTCTAGGTTCAGCACGGCGATCAAACCGTTTCTACATCTTTTGCTGATTAGAAAAGAGTTTCTGTTTGGCCATAACCACAGCAGAATATAATCTATGACGAAACCCATTCACATAGTCTATGAGATTCTGTGGTGGATCTGTGTCTTTCCATTGGTCATGCACCAAATGCAACGGACCACGCACAGAGTGACCAAACACCAGATCATTGGGGCTAAAGCCTGTACTCTCCTGAGTCACTTCACACGCCGACAACATTAGCCAAGGCAATCCCTCCTCCCAATCCTCCCCCAGCTCAACACAATAGGCACGCAGCAAAGACTTTAACGTCTGATGGAAGCGTTCTAACGCACCTTGACTCTGATATACGCGATCCCCCACCCGACGGTCAAAAGCATTATACCGAGTGCGCACACCCGCCGCGTCTGCCTCCGCGGAATCAGGGCGGGCACGCCCCTTTTCAAAACTGCGCTTCCTTAAGAGCACGAACTCATCAGCTAAAGAAGCTGCTTCACTGACAGATGTCACCTGTAAAGTGGTAACATGTGTGGCGATGTCATCCGGAACCACGTTCTTAAACTGCTCCAGAACCACAAGCTCGCGTAATTTCTCCAGCGTGTCCACCTTAAGAGCAGAGCACCAGCGCGTAAAATGAGCGGACAGCTTGCGAGCAAACTCCATGTAGGTCTGCTTGTCAGCCTTCTGCCACGTTCTAAACTGCTGGCGATAAGCCTCCGGGACCAGCTCATATGCCTTCAAAACCGCGGCTTTCACAGCCTCATAATTCAGACAATCCGCATCAGACAAAGAATTATAAGCTTCCTGAGCCCTCCCGGTGAAAACACTCTGAAGCATTAAAACACGGGCAGAATCGGGCCACTTCCACATGTCAGCAACTCGCTCAAACACAGAAAAAAAACACTTCTGGCTCCTTTTCATTAAACTTGGGCAATAAACGTAAGTTACCAATGATATCGAAAGATCCCCTTGGAGCGGGAACAGACCCCAAATCACCCAGCTCCAAACCAGAATCCAGTGTCGAAAGCCGACCACTACGGACGAGTTCCAGCTTCTCCCTCTCAACTTCGCAGCGCAACTTCTCCATAGACATTTCCTTCTCCTGCTTAAGTCTATCAAACTCCAGCTGCAGGAGGAGTAACTCCTTCTGCTGCTCAAAAGTCAGACTGGACCTACTAGAAGACGGAGGAGCAACCTTAACCCTGGGGGCACCATCTCCACCAGGCAAAATTCCCTCCTCAATCAAGTTATCAGTCAAAATAACTCTAATGTTGTCCTTCAACCTTTTATCAGGGATTGACATCTTATAATGCTCAGCTATTCGCAATAACTGATCTTTTGTACAACCCTCCAAAAACTCCACAGAAGGAGAAACCAAAAAAGAGGCAATGTCCGCCATCACAACCAAAAAGCACTCCCACACAGCCAGTGACCAGAAAACCAAAAGATCACACAGTCCTCCTAACCCTGACCTGCCTCAACCAAAGCTGACCTGCAGCTAACTCACCCTAGTCTTCACGCAGCAGTTCGACGGGTTCTTATGCACCAGATACCAGAGGAGCAGCAGGGCAACCCAAAAAAGGGCGACCCCCTGGAATCCCTAGCGTGCTCCCGAGCAAAGCTCTAATCAAACAAACTGCGGCACTACAAAAACAACAAACTCAGTGAAAGCTAAAGAGCCAACACTGCTTTGCCTAGCAGGGGACAGGTAATCAGGCAAATGGTAACACCTGGACACCAAACCAACCAGCAACACCAAACAAAACCAACTAAATGGAAAAGCCAAACCACAGTCTCCCCCACAACAAAAATCCAAAAACTAAGCAAAAAGACAACAAAATGCCAACCAAGGCAGAAAAGAAAAACCACTAAACATACCAAAAAAAAAAGGACGAGCCCCCAAGTTGTCACGACCGGCTCGAATAAAAGTCATGACAAACAAGAGGGAGACTGGGTAAAGCGTAACCAAAGATTTATTTTAACATATCTAAATAAACTAAAGCTAAAGCTGAAGCTGGTTGGGAAGGCTGCAGCTTCATCTGCCAGGTGGGAGAGGGAGACATCATAACTCCCAGCAGCTTTTATGCCCTCTGTGGGACTGGCCAGGTCCGCCCAGAGGGTGGAGACTCCAACTCAACCAGGACCTGTAAGAACAAGGGGAAAACATACACAAAGACACACAGGCCTAGAAGAGGGGAAGACCGGGGTCGTAACAAACTGTAGATATTTATTGTACTGCTCTTTAGTATTACCATATTTCACCTACTGTATAGAAATTTGGGGTAATAATTACAAGAGTTCACTGCATCCTCTCTTTCTGCTTCAGAAACGATCCATCAGAATTATACATAAAGCCGGTTATCTTGATCACACAAACAATTTATTTGATCAATCCAGAATTTTAAAACTGTATGACCTTGTTGATTTTTACACCGCACAATATCTATACAGAGCTAGTGAGAAAACATTACCATCCAATATCCAAAAACAGTTTGTAGAACATGAAGGAGGATACAAACTGAGAGGATGCAGGAACTTCAAGGTCAGATTGATAAGAACCACAAAGAAAAGTTTCTGTGTTTCTGTGTGTGGAACTAAACTCTGGAACAAGTTCAGTCATGAACTCAAACTATGTTCAAGTATTTATCAATTCAAGAAAATGTATAAAGAAACCCTAATTTTACAATATGAAGATAAGACGAGTTAAAGATCAACTTGTGTTTGAACAATTCCAAATGTCTGAACTTGAATGTGATAAAATAATCAAAGATTTTTTTTTCTTTTTTTTTTTTTAATGCAATCAAAGAGTTTTATGTTATGTAATATGCAGTAATGATTACTGATAAATTTACAATCACAATGGCACTAATTTTCCTTTCTTGATCCTAAATATGTAGCAATGATTCATGTAATTATGTCTTTCTAATGATAATCAATGATTATTACATATTGTGTAAATCATTAATGTTTAATGAAAATATACAAGAATTCTTTCAGAGAATAATCAATAAGTACTCTAATGTTACTTGAAAACTTGATTTCAATGTGTTTTTATTTTTCTGCATAGACATGACATTGACATTGTATTCTGATGATAATCAGTGAGTTTTTACATATCTGTTACATGATGTATGATTGATGTTACTGTTTACTGAAATAATGTTTTACGAGATTAATCAATAATCAACAAGCACTTTACTTTACTATTGGGAATATATTGAGAAAAAAAAAAAAAAAACAACCAGATGACATAATTATGCAAAACAGTTAAATGAAGTAATCAAGTAGGGGTGGGATTATATAAATTCACTTCTTCCCACTCCTTTTCAACCAAACTCTACTGACTTTAGTTAATAATCATAAAGAATGAATGAACCAAATGTGACATAAGTGTGTTTTATTTTATTTTTGTTTGTTTTCTATTTTCTAATCAATGCATCTTATTGATTCTGTAATGAGTTTGAAATAATTGTGTGTTTTGTCCTGTAATTTCAATCTATGCTTGAAATAAACCAATCAATCTATCAATCAATCAATCAAATAATCACTAAAATGTACTGTTTTTTAATATCAATTTTAGACTTGAAGCTAATTTATTCAAATTACAGCGTCTTGATTTGCAAATGCACTCTTCTGATCATCTTCTGAGGTATTTTAAGTGTTCCCAGTGTTTTTTTATTATGCTTTTGAAGTTTTTAGCCAAAATTAAAAAAAAAAAAGTTTTTAAAAGATGTCCTGCAGCACCACAAGCTCATTAGAACTGTACCTCTATGTAGTCTGTGGGACTGTCAAAGTAGGGATATCATAGATATCAACCCCTCCTTTGTTTACGTCTTCTATCTTACAGACCCAAACAGCCCAAGATAATCTTACACGTACAACAAAAACGGCAAGCAATATCATAGTGATCCAGCCGTACAGTTCTGACCCAGATTCCAGCTCAGATGAAGAAAACAAAGACGTACATGGATCCAATTGTCTGCAAGTGAATGCATCAGAATGGAGTGGAGCAGGAAGATTTTGGCCCGCCCATTGCACTATAAAGCAGATCTTTTTCAAACCACTTCTTCTCATCTGCTCCGGATCATCACAATTTGAATAAAGTAACATTCAGAAATGCAGTTTTAATCTGAAACTATTCTATATGTCCTCCATCCAAAAATAAATGCAAGAGAAACATGTTAAAAACACAATTTTCATTGTAGTGGGTCTTTTTTACACATTGTTGCCAGTATTTTGGTCCATTCCTCCATGCAGATGTCCATGCAGTGATGTTTTGGGTCTGTTGCTGGGCAACACAAACTTTCAACTTCCTCCAAAGATTTTCTATGGGGTTGAGATCTGGAGCCTGAGACCATGCAAAAACACTGAAATCCTCTTATGTAGCTTTTTCTTTGTTGCAGAGCAATGTGTTTGAAATCATCGTCATGCTGGAAGATTCAGCCACGTTTGATCTTCAAGGAGGATTCCATTCTTTTTTTTCCTTTCCATTGATCATCATCTTGGTCCCTTTGCAGAAAAAACAGCCTCAAAGCATGGCGCCTCCACCCCCATGCTTCAGACTGAGGTTCAGTGTCATCTTGCTTGGCTTGGGTGTAGAGTTACAAGAGGAGGGTATGGTCTCATTGTGGCAAAGAAGTTACAACTTCACCCTGCAGATGCTGTGTAGACACAAGGAAAAAACACACACTTTTAACACAGAGACATGAAAAACATGAAGACTCAGTAGATATAGTGCAGGGGTGCTCACACTTTTTGTAAATAAAAGGGGAAGCAATTCTCTGGAGGAATTCATGAACCTGGTGTAGCTTTAAATGCTCAGAAATCTTTCATTTTGATAGAGTAACTAAATGTATTTAAATATTGAGCCTCTTTCCTGTTTCACACATCAGATTGACTCTGTTTTGCTTCAAACTCCCCCCGGGCCCCACACGAGTATCAGACTTTCATCAGAGTTAAGCTTTATTGGCCAAGTACCAAGGTGGGAACTAAATAAATTACATTCTGCAGACTGTAAACAGCCTGCGCTCAGCAAGTTTAACCCTGCAACACTTACACCATCATTTTTGCAGGGTAAAGTTTACCACATATAATATACCCAATAAAAGTATTTCTCACAGAAAAATTGTTCAAAATATGACATGTGAAAAATTAAAGTAGTTATTTTTTTTAACTGTGCTTTATGTAACAAAATAAATACATAGGAAGATTCTAAAAATAGGCTTGAAAATGGCTGAGAAATTAGGAGTTTGAGAAGAAAATAAATCCTAAAACATAAATATAGATACTGGAGATTTGGTCTTTGGTCCACTCATTTATGGGACATGTGGGGCTTTACCCAGAGAACCATGACACTCGGAAAAATGCAACTTATTGGACTTCATGTAAATACTTTTGCTCGGGTGAAAATCTCCCAGCAATAGTTCTCTAGGGTAAAAAAAAATGTGTATTTTAACAAACTATATATAGAGTAACAAGTAAAAACATAGATTTGTTTATGTAATGGCTGGAATGGTGGGAACCCGGATGCAGAGATTAATCAGGCTCAGACTCAGGAATGCTATTTTACAAAAAGACCACAGGGTGGAAACAAGTAGAACCAAACACCTCATGAGAGAAAAAAGAAGTAAACAGCTAAAAACCAGAAGACATGTAGACCAGTGACGACTAGAGCAGCACAGACCTGACATGGACGAATGAACACTGAAGACTGAAACTTCAACCTCAACAGCCTTGATTCCAAAGTGCATGCAGCAGCGCTCTCTTCACAGAGAGCAGGTCGGGGAGGAGGAGGGAACCATCCGGAAGAGTGAATGTTGACCTGGAAAACACTCAAAAACAGTAAGAAACAGAACAAAAACCACCAACTGTGTCAGTTTGATAGTGTTCAATCTGAAATGTGTTTGGGATCTTGGCCTCTTGTGTGATGGACTTTGACACCCCTGGTCTCACTGGTAGTAACTCTCCCTGGTTGGTGCAAGCATGTGTAGATCTAAAAATAACTGCTCCGAGGTCATGTTTCATGGAGTAGAGAGAAGGACTCACAGACTCGTCTTGCTGTCATTTTGTTTTTTGAGGTTTTGATTGATTTCTACTTCTGATAGTGATTGTTCTGACTCCACCCTCTAAGTCAGGTGACGCTGGTGATTAAAGTTTCTCTTTCTCACTTCATTTCTTTGAGTCCTCCTCACAGAGTGGATTAAACTCCAGCATGATCAAGTTTTCTCAGGTTTTGTTTCTTCTAAACACTGTGTGGACTCTAACCAGAGGAGGTGAGTTCTCTTCAGTCTGAAATCTTCTTTTGAAATCATTTACATGTTAAAATGGATTAAATTACATTCTGTCACAGTCCTTCCTTTCAAAATATGTCAAATCAAGTAGAAAAAACAAGTTTTTTGTGTCACTTTTCCAGTTTAAAAGTTGTAAAAGTGTGTTTGCGACTCAGTTATTTTTTTCAGCCGTCACAAACTGAACTTGTGACTGAGGGCAAAGTCACACTTTATTTAACGGAGTGTTGTTGCCGCACGACAGACCTTCTACAATCTCAAGAGAATGAGATATGTTTTGTTTTTCCAGTCTCAAGTCACTTTTTGCTTTTTATTTCTCTTTGAATAACAAAGTACCAAACATTTACAGAATGTTCTAATTATAACCCTTTGTTTTATAAGTCGGGCTGAGCCTTTACAGGCAGCAGTCTAACCTGCTTTGTGAGCTTTAGCTTCTTCACTCTTGGCATGTCTTTCTT
This sequence comes from Oryzias javanicus, assembly GCA_003999625.1. NCBI lineage: Eukaryota > Metazoa > Chordata > Actinopteri > Beloniformes > Adrianichthyidae > Oryzias > Oryzias javanicus. Next base: position 26,424,976 of record CM012456.1, on the reverse strand, counting down.
ATGAGGCGTTGTTGCAGATGCAACTCTTATTTGATGCAAATTAATAGCATAAAAAAATATCTCTGGTAAAGCAGTGATTAAGGAGTGTTGATAAAAGGAATGAATAGATCCTGTTCCTTTAAACGGGTCATACCAGGATTCTCCAAAGTCTTTCAGAGTAAACTACATCCACAGAAATGATCACGTTATGTTTGGAACACTTAAAAACGAATTATTTATTAAATATGAGTTATTTTTGTCAACTATTTTTATACCTGGAAGTAAAACGACTCGATCTCTGAGGCTCCACCTTTCATTCTTTGAGGGTTTCACCCATTCTGACGTCCTCCTAGAGCCGGTGTGTCAGCCATAACAAAAGCGAGGGGGCATTTTTATTATTATTTTTAATATTGATGTAGCTCCACATTAGGATGTTTTTCCCGTGATGCTGATGGATTCATTTCTGTCGTGGAATTTGGTCAAAAAAATGCAGACACCAACACCAGAGGAACATTTCAGGATTTCTTGATATTCTGACTAATGATCTCCAGATCCTCTTCCCTTTCATGCAGATCTATTCATCTTTCTGCCGTATAGCTCAATAATCCCCGTTTAAACCAGTCCTCCCAATTCATCTCTCGCTTTACACACCAGGAAATAGTCAGCTCCTTTCTCCTGCTGTTTTAGAGGATTACACAGAAATGTGTGAAAGGATCAATAATACTGCTTTACAGTTACTTACAGTGAGGAATGAACAGTATAATAACCTCAGAAGCTCAAAAAGTAGAATTTTCATTGTATGGCCCCTTTAAGACTCAAACATTCTGCAGCTCTGTTGGTTATCAGGTCTTTTCCATTGACATGAATAGAGATAATGATGTTACCTCGGCTTCCAACTAAATCAAGTCAATTCAGACGCCATTTTACGCCTGATTTCACCAACATTAGTAAGCAGTGATTGGTCCGAGAATCTGTCAATCAAATGCATCAAACGTTTGAGGTGTGGCCAGTGTGGATCACATGCTCTTATTGAGGCATCTGATTGGCCGATTTATAACTTGAATAACTAGCGATGGAGAAAATATATCATGACAAACATGTAGGTTTAAGAAGAAGATGTTAAAAAGAGATACCAGAGCAGGAATGGTTCTGCTGACAAACAGAGTGACGGAGTTATAGCTGTGTATTTCTTGATAGTTTATGGGATTTTGGGTTTCTGTTACTGGTGGGGACTTCCTGTGAGGAACTCGAGGGGGAGGGGATGATCAGTCCAGTTGTCTGTATGTACTGTCTTTGGTCACTTCTTTATTTCTTCATTGGGAAAATATGAAATATACATATTTAAAGTATGTGAAGCAGTTAATACTTTTCTTCCAGATTTTCTGTGTCTTTCCAGCCATGATGGCTTTGATCTGTGTTTGGCTGAGGAAGAGTGACCGTGAGAGTTCTGGTTCTGTCTCAGTCTGACCGCTGTTCTGATGGTTCACAGATGCAGAGATCTTCTGTCCGTTGGGGCAGAGCTGCATTCTACCCTGCAGATTTCAACCTGGAGAGGACGTTGTCATCCACTGGATTCAACAAGTCGAACCAACCAAAAAACAGGTCCACTCCTTCTATCGCAGCAGAGACCAGCTGGACCAGCAGGACGCCAGGTTCAAGCACAGAACATCTTTGTTCCAAGATCAGATCTCCAGAGGAAACTCCTCCCTGCGGCTGACGGGAGTGACGTTTGAGGATGAGGGCAGATACATGTGCTACAGCAGCATCCTCACAGGAAAGATGGAGTCCTTCATCAACCTGAAGGTGTACGGTACGAGAACGTTCAGAAAGATGTAATCTGATGAAAAATAGAACAACAAAGTCCAGATGACGTCTTAACAACCTTTCAGCCATGGAACCATCCTTAACCCTTCATCCCCTGAGGTGTTGCTGGTGTCGCTTTGACACAAAACCTTTAATGTGGTGTAGCTTCTCAACCGTTAACATAATTATTCTAGTAGATTCTGAAGGAGAAAACCGTCAGAATCTACTGGTTAAATGGTTAAAAGTTAAAGTAAATCAAAGACCATAAACACTGGAGCTCAAGTTTTAAAGTTAATGATTAGGTCATTCCAGGAAGAACCAATCAAGTGGAGTTCCGCCCCAGAGAAAGGATAGAGAGACTTAACAGTTGAAACTCTAACTTTTCTCATGCTACGTTCTTGCTTCTCATTCCGATCGACAAAAAAAGATTGTGTTCAAAGGAAGCAGCAGCTGTGACTTCATCAGCCGCTGAATTTGGGGGGTGAATGTGTCGTTTGTGTGAAGTTGAGGTGATTCTTTGGGCCTCAGAAGTCTTTCACCTTGCAGTGGTTGGAGTTTTGAGGCCTGCTGCACACAGGAATGCAGCATTCCCACATACTGATAAGCATTCAAGGTTGTGTGTTAAAGTTCAGCTGATACTGTTGGTTCACTGTGTCTGCTCCTCTGTAGCAACAGAAGTAGACACAACTTTAGTAATATTTGAGGCTTCTGTACACACATCCCATCTGCTTCCCTGCAGGGCGCGTGGATCACGCCGTCCCTCTGAAGATTTTTTCTCACCAAATTTTCCGTGAGATTTTGACTTGTTTGCTTTGAAGTTTAACCAACAGTTTTCAAGATCTAAAGATGTCATATGTCAGCATTCTAGCGTTCTCCTGGGGATTAATGATGTGTTTTTAACTTAAATGTTGAGAGGGGTGGAGGTCAGGGCTCAGGGGGGCAACTGGGGTTTTCCACCCCCACATCATGCTATTATTGCTAAATGTTTGTCCAAAGTATCCTGGCACACAGACTAAAGGCTTGAGCTCAGACCAGTCCCATACCATCATTCCTCCACCAAATCTCAAAGCTGTTTCATGGGAATCGAAGTGTTGTTGTGTTTACAGCATCCCATCCCATCAGTTTTGGGATTCGTGCATGCTACTTAACCCTTTAATACTGGAGCTGTTGCCAATCATAGCAAATGACATACTCTTAAATAACCATTTACTCAATCAACGTAATTCAGATTCTGAAGGAGAGAAAATCTCTCTGAGCTCTGTGCTGTGATGCCACGCTTCTCTCTGGACACCAGTCTGCTTGTTGCAGCTCAGATCTGAAAAAGGCTTAATATAATTCCTTCTGCAGATTGTTTTTGACCTGCTTGTATTATAATCAGACCCTCCAAGATTTTGGGGCAGATATTTATAATTGTTGCGGCCTAAAACGCCTGATGATGCGCCATCTTCTGTGAAAAGTTGCGACAAAAGTTGCAGTGTTGTTTAATATAAATCTTTTTGAAAAAATGTAAATTATGAAAGAAATTCACATTCTCATATTCCAACTACTTTCATTGTGACATTAGGAAAATACAACACCATCACCATATACAATGTTGTTGTGCTGTCATGTAACTTAAATAGATCCGGACCACCGTGTGCGCGCGCGGGGGGGGGGGGACTGGTCAGTCAGAGAGGACTTAAGAGAACTACTAAAAAAGAGCACGGCTCCCGGGAGGAAGGAAACAGTTGTGAAGCTGCGTCAGCATCCATGACTGTTGTCACTTAGATTGGTCAAAGTTGCAGGGTGAGGAGCAGAGGACCACAGCGTGAGGTTTGCTTGAAATTGAGTTGATAATTGCGATTGGGAAATCCTGAAATCCTGGAGGGACTGTGTGAAAGCTCCGGCTCAGGTTTACATGAAATCTGTAAGGTTTACAATAATTGAAAACACAAGAAATAGTGAACTGGACGAGAACATCCGTCTGAAACCCATGTGTCGTGCTGCAGCTCCGGTTCTGGACATCAACATTCAGCATTCAGGCAATGAGATCATCTGCAGCTCAGATGGGATTTATCCTGAACCTGAGCTCACCTGGTCACCTGATCAGACGGACCCAAACACCAGCTCGACTCAGACGGAGCAGAAACTCTACAACATCAGGAGCGCTGTGGCGTCTGCTGACAGCAAGGACGTCAGCTGTACCGTCAGCACGCCAGCAGACAGCAGGAGAGCCACCTTAAAGTCCACAGGTGGAGATTCTCAAAGACAAACACTTCTGCTGTCTTTTGTTATTGCGGTTCATGATTTATGTGTGGTTTTGTTTTTCAGTCCATGAGAATATCTCTGGATCTGAAGCGAGCATCTCCTGCTCAAACCTCACTGCCTTCACCTCCTACATCTGGAGGTTCAACCACAGTGAGGAGGTGGTGAGAGGAAAACCAGAGGACTTCCAGCCCACGGAGAAGTGGCAGCAGCACATTGTTGAGTCTTCATCAGAGAAGCTCACACTGAAGCAGCTGCACCCGAACCTGACCGGGATCTACACCTGTGAGATCAGGGGGGACAGAGAGACCTTCGTAAAAAGCTTGTTTCTTCACATCACAGAAGGTAAAGTCAGAAGCAGCTTTGTTCAAAGCAGAAGCATGAAGGGACTTCTCAGACACTTTCTTTTCTTCCTTTCACAGATAGTAATATGAATACAATTGTTATAATTGTTGGAGTCATTGTGGCAGTTGTTCTTGTTGCAGCATCAGTAACAGCAATAATCTTCTGGTCAAAAAAGAAATCGGTAAGGACGACATTTGTCCTCCAGCAGCTGACATGTTCACATGTTTCTCTTTTGAACACATGTTCTGATCACACACCATCACACTCTGACAGTCTGCATGGACTTAGCTACTCGTTAACCTCAGTTTTCCAAAGAATTCAATTACTGTGAGAGAAAGTCACCACTTAACTGTAAAGATGACTTCATTTAAGGAGATCAGCTGTGATACACACGACACAATGATTATTTTTGACTGTTTGAAACTAATTCTGATTTACTTTATTTGCAGAAGAAAAACAGAGAAAAAAAAGATGAAAGCACTGGAGAGAATGATAGGCTTAATTCTTAAACTGTTTAAAGAGGAGACTTAACTCAGAGTTTTTTGACATTTGAGGATCTCTGGAATCACGCGGTCAGATGAAGGACGCTCGAATTTTTGACTGAATTGAATTAGTCTGGTTTCAAAATGGCGGTAAAGAGGCTTTTCTGGAGAAAGACAACAACAACAACAACAACTTCATCATATTTAAGACATGGTTATAAAAGATGGAGGTAAGGTCACGCTATGATGTGAAGACGGAACAAGAAGAAAGAATGTATTTTATTTTTTTCATTTGAAGGCAAAAAATGAAGGTACAAACACAGTTTGTGCAATATTTATATTTAAAGAACTGATTTTTGGTAAGAACGACAGAACTGTTCCTCTTAAAAAATACTGGATAAAACAAACAGAACGTTAAGGTGTGAATGCATGGCTGTATGTGTGGTCCTGTGATGGAGGGATTACTGTGCTGTTCTGCTGATACAGATGATATTTCTGATGGAAGAACAAGTTATTTAGTTTGTCTAAACATCAGCAGTTTAAATATCAGAAGAATGTATTTTAAAAACATGTTTCGTAATTATTTTTTTAAGAAAACTTTGAAAAAAGTTAGTGTTTCTCCATTTTTAACAAGTTTTTATTGCAAGAAGTGTACATATAAGGCTTGCTAAGAGCTTGTTTCCTTAATGTGTGTTAACTTAAAGACCCACTCCAATCACCTTATGATGTGTTGTTGGAGCGTCCTCTTTTCATTGTTATGATAAAATTAAAAAAACGTCATTTTCTTGGACAGGATTTCTACAGAGCGACAGGAGTGCATCAGAAATACACTTCTTAGTTTTGGCGTCACTGTTGGTGCAGAGGGAGCCTGCTCCACTTCCCATCATCCATCTGTTTACATTCTCTCGAGCTAGCTTCCATTAGCCTAACATTAGCAGTGCAACAGAAATAGTGAGCAATATCAGAGTTATCCAGCTGTAGTTTAGATCCTGATTCCAGCTCAGAGGAAGAAAACAAAGACGTTCATGGATCTATTCGTCTGCATCAGAATGGAGCGGAGCAGGAAGCCTGTGACCTGCCGTAGTAGATTCTACATCACTGGAACAGGCTTTGTCAAACTGCATTTTTCTGCTCCTGATTCACAACGATGTGAATGAGGAAATACCCGGAAACTCAGTTTAAAGTTTCATTTTCTTTTCCTCCATTATCAGAAAAATGTGACAAAAAATGTGAAGAAAACTTAAAACACCATTTTCACTGGAGTGGGTCTTTAATGGATGGCATTATTGGACAAAAGTTCAATTAAAAAGAGGCAGCAGCATTGACTTGACTTGTAAAAAAATGTCATGTGTTTTAGAAGGTTGAAGATGAAACTTAGTTTCAAATTCTTCATAAAATGAACAGAACATCATGAAAAGAATTCAGATTTAGTTTGCATCAAATCTGAAATTCAAATTCTTCATTGCACTTTTGTGAATTTGAATGAAAATATCTGTAGATTCCTGATAAAATAATAAAAAAAAACAAACTATTTCCCTTGACATGAAATAAGCTTTTAATGGGTATGTATTTGAATATTTTGGAAGAACCAGAAGTAAGTCCTGAAGTTCTATGAAGAATGTCCAGCTCAGAACTGCTGCCCCAGCTGGGGTCTGCAACCTGCGGCTCCAGAACCATTAGCTAGTGTTTTAGCAATATGCTAACGATTTTGACTAAGTTAGTTTACTGAGGAATTTTAGGCTATTTTGGAGTTCAGCTAATATTTTAGTTAAATGCTAATGTTTTCAGCTAATTTGTCATCTACTGATTTTTTTTTTTTTTTTGATAATTTAGAATTTAGGTTCTATTTTAGCAACAGGGTAACGTTTTTAAGTTAGTTTTCTGAGGAATCTTTGCTATTTTGGAGTTCAGCTCGTAATTTAGCAACAAGCTAGCTTTTTTGCTATTAAAGTTAAAAATGTGAAAAAAATATTAGATATTAGTTTCTTTTTATATATATTTTTTTGCTTTTGTTCCTGCCAAAAATAGACTTTATTAATATTAAAAAGTAGGTTTTAAATGCAAATGCAAATTTCTTATAGGCTAACGCAGGTCAATGCGGCTCCTTTTAGGTTTTGATCAGTAGAAAACAAGCTAAAATGGCTCTTTTACTGTTAAAGGTTGCAGACCTCTGGTACTGTATAAAGGAAGTAAGTCTGCAGCATTGATTACAGTCACCGCTGCTGATGAAAATCTCTGAGATTACAGGTTATTTCTGAATGTCTTCCATGAAAGACATCAAACCTGTTAGATAAGATTTCTGATGTTTCTGAAGAACCATCAGTTCATCTGTCATTACACGACTGAAACTACTAAAGGGGAAGGAAACCATCGCAGCATGAAATATTTGGGCTTGTTCTTTCCAGTATGTGGACTCTAGAAGGATCACGATTGTGTTTCAGGCACACAGTCTTCCATTTACAGAATGTTCTTTAAACACAAAGTCCATGAGTCCAAAGCAGTGCGGGCAGAAGGAACTCACCTCAGTGATCGGCTTCATTTAGATTTCAGTTCTAACACAAGTTTGAATTCTTAAAGCTCTAAAATAACAATAATATTTGGTACCAAGCTGCCAACACAAACACTATCTGATTTATGTCACTTTGTTGTTTATTTTTACTTTTCCTTTTGATTTGTGGTGCAAAAGAAAGACTTTCTGTTTTATTGTTTAATTCTGTCTTTGACTTAATGATTGATTCAATGAAGGCTTTGGTTAAATTTTACTAAGAAAATAAAATGTTTGAAGAACTTTGTGTGTGAGATGTTTGTATCTGGAAACCTGCTGAACGAGTTCAGGAAGATGTTTTCTCACAAAAACAGAGAATGAAGAGCAGCTACATGGTTTCAGTCAGCCTCACCTCTCAGATGATTACTACTCTGAAATGTAACCAGCTTCCTGTTACGAGGTGAAAAATGCTGGTTAAAGAGATGTCTCACTCTGTGATCATATCACAGAGTGAGACATCTCTCTGTTAGTGATGCTGAAACTGTTGCTCACAGGTCTGTGTAATGCAAGCTGGAGTTCAGAAGAAAGACTGGAAGTTTCTGTCTGGAGATGCTGCTGATGAAATGCGGAAAGGAGATCTACGGAAACGGGAATAACTCACTCACCTTACATGTATTTCATCTAGTGTAAATTGGATTAAATGAAACCCATTTTTAATTGGAGGATTCTTAAGATCTTCCTCTCAGACTTAGGCCAACAATGCGACTGTCAGAGGTGAAGACTGTAAAGCATTTATGTTTTCTGAGGAAGCGTTTCCACATACCTTTACTCAGCTTTTGAAGGACTCTTGTTGAAATATAGTTGTCTGATTGCTGAAAGCAATCAGAGTATGTTATCCACCTTCTTTATTGTCTGATTGCTGAAAGCAATCAGAGTATGTTATCCTACTGCTTTATTATAGTTTATTATTATTATATTTTCTTATTCCGTCAAAAGTTTGCCGAACTACTCCTCCTACAGTTTAGCAGCTAGAAAGCTGAAACTTATACAGTTTGTAGGGCTTGCTTGTGTGACCTGTGCTATTATACAGTTTTTTTGATCTCAGCTATGGTTGATTTTATATTAATATTTTTATGAATTATTTTTCCCATTGACTTAACATTGAGAGCACCTTTAAATGCTAATAACTTAAAAAAATACTAAAGATAATTTCATGAAACTTTCCAATATTATAGGGAATAGTAAACTACACAAGCTATTAAAATTGTAGCTCAATCAACCTCTATAGCGCCACCAGGTGGTCGTTTGAAACTTTTTTTTGTTTTTGGCCTCTATCTCAAATACCGTAAGTCAGAAATTTATGCTTTCTTTTTCTGTGTGTTCCTTGGATGCTAATGAACGTTTTTCAAATTGGGACCATGGACTTCCGTCTAACTAGATTTTTCGCTATTTGCGATTTTTCGTAAAACACGTTTTTGGCTCCCTATTCAACATAGTTTAACCAAACTCGACAAAAATTGGTACATACCCTATTTAGACTACCCCGAATTCAATGGTACCACTCAATCCACGAAATTCCTTACCGTTTTTGAAATAATCGTAATGTTAATGAGGTGGGTGTGGTCACTGATTTTTAACATGCTCTAAATCCTACAAAGATTGTCAAAACTTCACAAGTTTTATAACATAGCTTCATCCTACAGTGATAAAGAAGTATGAAAAGTTTCATGAAAATATTCCAATAGGTGGCGCTATAATTAAGGAAATTGTGTTTAAGGCCTCTATTTCAAAAACTACTCAACCTAGCTGCATAAAATTCAACGCATAGGTTGCAGGAGGGGACTTGTATAACATACTAGAAAAAGGGCTCTGCTGCGCCACCTAGTGGTGACTTAAGAAGGATAAGCTAACTTTGGATGGGTCCTGTTATCTTCCAAATAGTTGCATGTACCAACATCCAACCACTTGTATTTTGTTAGATTGATCAAGGAGGTGTTTGGTTTAAAATTTCGTAGCATTTGGGTTTATGGTTGATTTTATATGAATTTTTAAAAATATGTTTTCCCCCTATCAAAATACATGGGACAAACTTTAAATCCGTATTATCTTGAAAAGTAGTTGATCAACTGGTATGAAACTTTGTAAGTGATAGTTTAAACCAATCTTTTAAATCCTCAATCAATTTTGGCTCTATTGCGCCACCAGGTTGTCTGTTTTAAAACTAAAGTGTATAGGCCTTATTCTTCAAGTGCATTAGTCTTAAGCACTAGGTTTTACTCCTATATGATTCATTTGATAGGAATATAATAGCTTATAATAATTTGCGATCTCTATTGTGTAAGACTTTTTCTCAATTTAAGATTTTTCGCAAAACACTTTTTTGACTCCCCGTGTCACATACTTTGACAAATCTTTACATTTTTCTACACATACCCTATTTGGGCTACCACAAATCCAATGGTAGTATCCGTTTTGCATAGTTCCGTACCGTTTTTGCGTAACACGTTATGCAAATTAGACAGAATGAGATTGTAATGTTTGCGACGCTGCAGCTCCTTAACAGTTTCACATAACTTCACCAAATTTTCAAGACTTCTTCCACAGTGTAAGATGAGCAAGCGCAACAACTTTCACAACGGTGCTCCCGTAGGTGGCGCTACAGCCAATTCCTGTCGTTCTCTCTAATATCTCCAAAAGTACTTGACCTACGCGGACGAAACTTGGCCTGCACGTCGAACGGGAGGTGTTTAACATGCCTGCGGCTGTGCAGTGTTTTAGATCAGTATTGCTTTCAGCAATCAGACGCAATTTCTTCAGGGAATTGCAAATCTAGTTATATTTTATTATTGTCTGATTGCTGAAAGCAATCAGAGTATGTTATCCTACTGCTTTATTATAGTTTTTTATTATTGTCTGATTGCTGAAAGCAATCAGAGTATGTTATCCTACTGCTTTATTATAGTTTATTATTATTATATTTTCTTATTCCGTCAAAAGTTTGCCGAACTACTCCTCCTACAGTTTAGCAGCTAGAAAGCTGAAACTTATACAGTTTGTAGGGCTTGCTTGTGTGACCTGTGCTATTATACAGTTTTTTGATCTCAGCTATGGTTGATTTTATATTAATATTTTTATGAATTATTTTTCCCATTGACTTAACATTGAGAGCACCTTTAAATGCTAATAACTTAAAAAATACTAAAGATAATTTCATGAAACTTTCCAATATTATAGGGAATAGTAAACTACACAAGCTATTAAAATTGTAGCTCAATCAACCTCTATAGCGCCACCAGGTGGTCGTTTGAAACTTTTTTTTGTTTTTGGCCTCTATCTCAAATACCGTAAGTCAGAAATTTATGCTTTCTTTTTCTGTGTGTTCCTTGGATGCTAATGAACGTTTTTCAAATTGGGACCATGGACTTCCGTCTAACTAGATTTTTCGCTATTTGCGATTTTTCGTAAAACACGTTTTTGGCTCCCTATTCAACATAGTTTAACCAAACTCGACAAAAATTGGTACATACCCTATTTGGACTACCCCAAATTCAATGGTACCACTCAATCCACGAAATTCCTTACCGTTTTCGAAATAATCGTAATGTTAATGAGGTGGTGTGGTCACTGATTTTTAACATGCTCTAAATCCTACAAAGATTGTCAAAACTTCACAAGTTTTATAACATAGCTTCATCCTACAGTGATAAAGAAGTATGAAAAGTTTCATGAAAATATTCCAATAGGTGGCGCTATAATTAAGGAAATTGTGTTTAAGGCCTCTATTTCAAAAACTACTCAACCTAGCTGCATAAAATTCAACGCATAGGTTGCAGGAGGGGACTTGTATAACATACTAGAAAAAGGGCTCTGCTGCGCCACCTAGTGGTGACTTAAGAAGGATAAGCTAACTTTGGATGGGTCCTGTTATCTTCCAAATAGTTGCATGTACCAACATCCAACCACTTGTATTTTGTTAGATTGATCAAGGAGGTGTTTGGTTTAAAATTTCGTAGCATTTGGGTTTATGGTTGATTTTATATGAATTTTTAAAAATATGTTTTCCCCCTATCAAAATACATGGGACAAACTTTAAATCCGTATTATCTTGAAAAGTAGTTGATCAACTGGTATGAAACTTTGTAAGTTGATAGTTTAAACCAATCTTTAAATCCTCAATCAATTTTGGCTCTATTGCGCCACCAGGTTGTCTGTTTTAAAACTAAAGTGTATAGGCCTTATTCTTCAAGTGCATTAGTCTTAAGCACTAGGTTTTACTCCTATATGATTCATTTGATAGGAATATAATTGTCTGATTGCTGAAAGCAATCAGAGTATGTTATCCTATAAATTTATTGTCTGATTGCTGAAAGCAATCAGAGTATGTTATCCTACTGCTTTATTATAGTTTTTTATTATTGTCTGATTGCTGAAAGCAATCAGAGTATGTGATCCTACTACTTTATTATTGTCTGATTGCTGAAAGCAATCAGAGTATGTTGTTGTACAACTTTATTATAGTTTATTATTATTATTATTATTATTATTATTATTATTATTCCGCCGGATTTTTGACGGGCTTCTCCTCGTAGTCTAAAGCAGCTATAAAGATGGGATCAAAAGTACTTTGTAAAGCTCCATTATAAGATTTGTGCTATTACTTATGGTACTAAAAGCTTCAATGGGTGATTTATGATTAATATTTTTCTGACTAAAATTTCCCATTGAAAATGCATTGACCAAGAAATTTCCCAGCATGCTTTGAAAAGCTTCCCAAAACCTTGAGTGAGATGGGTGTCTGTACTTATGGTACTTCCCAAAACGTCATAATAGTGCTGTAGTACTATAAAATATATGAAAAGACTTACTTAAAGTCTTCTAAACTTTAAATGAATCTATGAGAATTTAAAGTTGTTAAAACTTTCAAATAAAATGTTAAAGGTATTAAGAAACAAAGCACTTAAACTCTGCTCAAAAGAAATCAGTCAAAAGCTTTCAGTAAGGTTAAGATACTTCTTAAGAGTTCCAAGATCTTTTTCCAACATTCTCAAAGTAACTTAAATAAGATTTAAGCTTTGAAAAGATATTTGAAGTCAAGAGTCAGACCTCCTGATTGCTCATGAGTTCCACCTGTTGTACATGACTACAAAGAAGCTTGGTCTCTGCAGATGAAACAATTTCATTCTCAACCTTTAAGAATTTGCATTTAAAGACTTTAGGTTTCTGTGAACAGTGTTAATGCAGCAAAGCTAAGTTCTCTGAAACTACAGGAGATAAAAGAAAAAATAAAAACGCTCTAATGTCTTGATCACTGAAATTTGTTTTTTTTTAAATATAAAGTTTAAGATCTTTGGCGTCATCTAGTGGTGGTCTGATAAAAGTTTAAGAGACGATTTCTCTAGATCTGTGGAAACATCTTCAAAGTAGGTGTTTTTGGCTTTTGATAGCAACAGCTTTAAAAATGTTTCACTAGATGTTTGTTTGTAAATGAAACATACTAAAAGTGTTAAAACAATTACAGCTAATAAAAGCTATTTAAAAGACCTAATGAAAGAGACCCAAAAATTTCCCAAGATGCAACATGGCCTCTGGAAACCTTAAGTGTGGTGTCTGTTTGTACTAATAGGTTTTCTCCCATGAGGTTGCAATTGGTACGGACACATGCGCAAACATGTGCTGCGGGCGAGGCCGGCCCCCTGCGGGCGAGGCCGGCCCCCTGCGGGCGAGGCCGGCCCCCTGCGGGCGAGGCCGGCCCCCTGCGGGCGAGGCCGGCCCCCTGCGGGCGAGGCCGGCCCCCTGCGGGCGAGGCCGGCCCCCTGCGGGAGAGGCCTCCATGTTGTAAAAAGTAAAATAGGAATTGTGTAAAAGAAACCAACAATGGCTTGTAAATACGAATGAATGTGAATCACATAAATTGATAGGTTATTTAGGAAACAGTTTGTTGACTGTGTCTAACTGTTTCAAGTCATATTGAAAGCTTTTCAAAACCTATATGAAAGTCCAAAGGAAAATGACCTAGAAAATCCCCTTCTTGCCTCAAAATGGTTATCTGAAAAACGCTGAGTCAAGAGTCAGACCTGCTGTTCAGTGACAACAAAGAAGCTTGGTCACTGCTGAATAAACAATTTCATTCTCAACCTTTAAGAATTTGCAAAGACTTTAGGTTCCTGTGAACAGTGTTAATGCAGCAAAGCGAATTTCTCTGAAACTACAGGAGAGAAAAGAAAAAAAAACACTCTAATGTCTTGAAAACTGAATTTGTTTTTTATAAAATGTAAAGTTTAAAATCTTTGGCGTCATCTAGTGGTGGTCTGATGAAAGTTTAAGAGACGATTTCTCTAGATCTGTGGAAACTGACATGTGTGTACATATTTAAAGTAGGTATTTTTGGCTTTTGATAGCAACAGCTTTAAACATGTTTCACTAGATGTTTGTTTGTAAATGAAACATCCTGAAAGTGTTAAAGTAATAGAAAAAATAAACACAGCTAGTAAAAGCTATTTAAAAGTCCTAATGAAAGAGACCAAAAAATTTCCCAGCATGCCTCAATAATTGGCCTCTCACAACCTTAAGTGTGGTGTCTGTTTGTACTGATGCGGTTTCTCCCATGAGCCTGTTCTTGATATGGTCACATGTTCAAGCATGTGTTGCAGGTGAGACTCCCTGCAGGTGAGAGTCACTTACTGCAGGCAGCAGTCCCTGCAGGTGAAAATTGCTTACTTCACGTAGCAGTCCCTGCAGATGAGACTTGCTTACTGCATGTAGCAGTCCCTCAGGTGAGACTTGCTTACTGCATGGGTAAGCTCCTGTAGGTTAGATTGGCCTACTGCATGTAAGAATCCATACTGGTGAAACTTACATACTGCATGTGCAATTTCCATGTTGGAAAAAATTACATAGGGAATTGAGTAAGAAAAACTAATGACAGCTTGTAAATGTGAAAGAGCTTAAAACACAAAAATTGAAAAACTCCAAGTCAAGAGTAAAACCTGCTGTTCAGTGACAACAAAGAAGCTTGGTCTCTGTTGAATAAATAATTTCATTCTCAACTTTTAAGAAAAGCTTTTTTGTGTCAAAAGCTTTCATTAAGGTTAAGACAGTTCTTAAGATTTCCAAGACCTGTTTCCAACGTTCTTAAAAAAAAAAAAAAAAAACACTTTTTTTGTATAAAATGTAAGTTTAAAATCTTTGGCGTCATCTAGTGGTGGTCTGATGAAAGTTTGAAAGGCAATTTCTCCAGATCTGGGGAAACTGACATATGCGTACATATATAAAGTGGGTATTTTTGGCTTTTGATAGTAACAGCTTTAAAATTGCTTTAATACGGTATTGCTTTCAGCAATCAGACGCAATTTCTTTATAGGAATTGCAAATCTAGTTGTCTGATTGCTGAAAGCAATCAGAGTATGAGATCCTACACCTTTATTATCTTTTTTTATTATTATTATATTTTCTTATTCCGTCAAAGTTTGCCGGACTACTCCTCCTACAGTTTAGCAGCTACAAAGCTGAAACTTATACAGTATGTAGGGCTTGGTGGTGTGACGTGTGCGTGTATTCAACTTTTTAATTGGAGTTATGGTTGATTTTATATTAATATTTTTATGAATTATTTTTCCCATTGACTTAACATTGGGAGCACCTTTAAATGCTTATATCTTCAAAAGTACTAAAGATAATTGCATGAAACTTTCCAATATTGTAGCCTATAGTAAACTACACGTTCTATTAAAATTGCAGCTCAATGGTACTCTATAGCGCCACCAGGTGGCCGTTTTAGTAAGCAATTCGTTTTTGGCCTCTATCTCGAATACCGTAAGTCAGAAATTTGTGCTTTCTTTTTCTGTGTGTTCCTTGGATGCTAATGAACGTTTTTCAAATTGGGACCATGGACTTCCGTCTAACTAGATTTTTCGCTATGCGATTTTTTTTGTAAACACGTTTTTGGCTCCAGATCCAACATAGTTTGACCAAACTTGACAAGATATCTTACATACCCTATTTAGACTACCCCGAATTCAATGGTACCACTCAATTGGCGAAATTCCTTACCGTTTTTGAGATAATCGTAATGCTAATGAGGTGGGTGTGGTCACTGATTTTTAACATGCTGTAAATCCTACAAAGATTGTCAAAACATCACAAGTTTTAAAATATAACTTCATTCTACAGTGATGAAGAAGTATGAAAAGTTTTATGAAAATATTCCAATAGGTGGCGCTATAATTTAGGAAATTGTGTTTAAGCCTCTATCTCAAAAACTACTCAACCTAGCTACATAAAATTCAACGCATAGGTTGCAGGAGGGGACTTGTATAACATACTAGAAAAAGGACTCTGCTGCGCCACCTAGTGGTGACTTAAGAAGGATAAGCTAACTTTGGATGGGTCCTGTTATCTTCCTAATAGTTGCACGTACCAACATCCAACCACTTGTATTTTGTTAAGTTGATCAAGGAGGTGTTTGGTTTAAAATTTCGTACCATTTGGGTTTATGGTTGATTTTATATGAATTTTTAAAAATATTTTTTCCCCCTATCAAAATACATGGGACAAACTTTAAATCCCTATTATCTTGAAAAGTAGTTGATTAACTGGTATGAAACTTTGTAAGTAGATACTTTAAACCAATCTTTAAATCCTCAATCAATTTTAGCTCTATTGCGCCACCTGGTGGTCTGTTTTAAACTAAAGTGTATAGGCCTTATTCTCCAAGTGCATTGTCTTAAGCACTAGGTTTTACTCCTATATGATTCATTAGATAGGAATATAACAGCTTATAATCATTTGCGATCTCTATTGTGTAAGACTTTTTCTCAATTTAAGATTTTTCACAAAAACACTTTCTACTCCCCGTGTCACATACTTTGACTAATCTTTACACTTTTCTGCACATACCCTATTTGGGCTACTGCAAATCCAATGGTAATATCCGTTTTCCATAGTTCCGTACGGTTTTTGCGTAAGACTTCATCCAAATTAGACAGAATGAGATTGTAATGTTTGCAACGCTGCAGCTCCTTGAAAGTTTCACATAACTTCACCAAACTTTCAAAACTTCTTCCACAGTGTAAGATGAGTAAGCGCAACAACTTTCACAACAGTGCTCCCGTAGGTGGCGCTACAGCCTATTCCTGACGTTTCCTCTAATATCTCCAAAAGTCCTTG
Source organism: Oryzias javanicus (assembly GCA_003999625.1). Taxonomy (NCBI): domain Eukaryota; kingdom Metazoa; phylum Chordata; class Actinopteri; order Beloniformes; family Adrianichthyidae; genus Oryzias; species Oryzias javanicus. The sequence goes on along the minus strand of CM012456.1, from coordinate 26,408,473 downwards.
ACCTACGCGGACGAAACTTGGTGCGTGCGTCGTACGGAAAGTCTTTAACGCTTGCAGCTTGAAAATATTTCAGATCGGTATTGCTTTCAGCAATCAGACGCAATTTCTTCAGGGAATTGCAAATCTAGTTATATTTTCTTATTCCGTCAAAAGTTCGCCGCGCTACTCCTCCTACAGTTTAGTAGCTAGAAAGCTGAAACTTATACAGTTTGTGGGGCTTGCTAGTGTGACCTGTGCTATTATACAGTTTTCTGATTAAAGCTCTGGTTGATTTTATATTAATATTTTTATGAATTTTTTTTCCCATTGACTTAACATTGGGAGCACCTTTAAATGCTTCTAGCTTTAAAAATACTGGAGATAATTTCATGAAACTTTTTAGTATCATAGGGGACGGTAATCTACACGTCCTATTAAAATTACAGGTCAATACTCCTCTATAGCGCCACCAGGTGGTCGTTTTCGTAACAATTTCGTTTTTGGGCTCTATCTCGAATACCGTAAGTCAGAAATTTGTGCTTTCTTTTTCTGTGTGTTCCTTGGATGCTAATGAACGTTTTTCAAATTGGGACCATGGACTTCCGTCGGACTAGATTTTTCGCTATTCGCGATTTTTCGTAAAACACGTTTTTGGCTCCCTATTCAACATAGTTTATCCAAACTTGACAAGATATCTTACATACCCTATTTAGAGTACCCCGAATTCAATGGTACCACTCAATTTGCGAAATTCTTAACCCTTTTTGAGATAATCGTAATGCTAATGAGGTGGGTGTGGTTACTGATTTTTAACAAGCTCTAAATCCTACAAAGATTGTCAAAACTTCACAAGTTTTGAAATGTAGCTTCATCCTACAGTGATAAAGAAGTATGAAAAGTTTTATGAAAATATTCCAATAGGTGGCGCTATAATTAAGGAAATTGTGTTAAAGCCTCTATCTTAAAAAACTACTCAACCTAGCTGCATAAAATTCAACGCATAGGTTGCAGGAGGGACTTGTATAATATACTAGAAAAAAGGGCTGTGCTGCGCCACCTAGTGGTGACTTAAGAAGGATAAGCTAACTTTGGATGGGTCCTGTTATCTTCCAAATAGTTGCAGGTTTCAACATGCAACCACTTGTATTTATTTAAGTTGATCAAGGAGATGTTTGGTTTAGAATTTCGTACCATTTTGGGTTTACGGTTGATTTTATATGAATTTTTAAAAATATGTTTTTCCCCTATTAAAATACATGGACAAACTTTAAATCCCTATTATCTTGAAAAGTAGTTGATCAACTGGTATGAAACTTTGTAAGTAGATACTTCAGACCAATCTTTAAATGCTCAATAAAAGTTTGGCTCTATTGCGCCACCAGGTGGTCAGTTGGATTACTAAAGTGTATAGGCGTTTTTCTCCAAGTGCATTTGTCTTAAGCCCTACCTTTACTGCTTTGTGACTCATTGGATAGTAAAATAATAGCCTATAATCATTTGCGATCTCTATTGTGTAAGACTTTTTCGCAATTTACGATTTTTCGCAAACATTTTTTTGACTTCCTTTGTCACATACTTTGACGAATCTTTGCAGTTTCAACACATACCCTATTTGGGCTACCACAAATCCAATGACAATATCCGTTTTCCATAGTTCCATATGTTTTTGCGTAACACGTCCATGCAAATTAGACAGGCGGAGATTGTAATGTTTACAATGCTGCAGCTCCTTAACAGTTTCACGTAACTTCACCAAACTTACAAGAATTCTTCCACAGTGGAAGATGACCAAGTGCAACAACTTTCACAACGGTGCTCCCTCGTAGGTGGCGCTACAGCCAATCCTGTCGTTTTCTCTAATATCTCCAAAAGTACTTGACCTACGCGGACGAAACTTGGCGTGTGCGTCGAACGGAAGGTCTTTAACATGCCTGCGGCTGTAGGATGTTTTAGATCGGTATTGCTTTCAGCAATCGACGCAATTTCTTCAGGAATTGCAAATCTAGTTCTTTTTCTTTATTATTATTATTTTATTCCGTCCCTTTTTTTGGATCGCTACTCCCTCCTACAGTTTTAAAGATATCAAAATGCTTTCAAAAAGTAGTTTGTAAAGCTCAATTTGGGAGAAGTGTGCTATTACTTTTGGTATGCTTCAGAATTATGAATGATTTTATATTAATATTTTTATGATTATTTTTCCCATTGACTTAACATTGAGAGCAACTTTAAATGCTTATATCTTAAAAAGTACTAAAGATAAACTCATGAAACTTTCCAATATTGTAGCCTATAGTAAACTACACGTTATTATTAAAATTGTAGCTCAATGGTACTCAATAGCGCCACCAGGCGGTCGTTTAAGTAAGCATTCGTTTTTGGCCTCTATCTCGAATACCGTAAGTCAGAATTTTGTGCTTTCTTTTTCTGTGTGTTCCTTGGATGCTAATGAACGTTTTTCAAATTGGGACCATGGACTTCCGTCTAACTAGATTTTTCGCAATTTGCGATTTTTTCGTAAAACACGATTTTTGCTCCCTATTCAACACATTTCACTAAACTCGACAAAAATTGGTATATACCCTATTTAGACTACCCCGAATTCAATGGTACCACTCAATTGGCCAAATTCTTTACCGTTTTTGAAATAATCGTAAAGCTAATGAGGTGGGTGTGGTCACAGATTTTTAACATCAGAAATCAACGTACAACCACTGTTGTTGTTAAGCTAACAAAGGAGATGTTAAGTCTAAAATTTCGTACCATTTGGTCTTATCGTTGATTTTATATGATTTTTTTTTTAAATCCTTAGGATTCTGTAGAAGAGCAA
>CM012456.1:26101716-26405657 GCA_003999625.1 Oryzias javanicus | reverse complement strand
TAATTATAAAGTTAAGATCTTTGGCGTCATCTAGTGGTGGTCTGATAAAAGTTTAAGAGACGATTTTCCTAGATCTGTGGAAACATCTTCAAAGTAGGTGTTTTTGGCTTTGATAGCAACAGCTTTAAAAATGTTTCACTAGATGTTTGTTTGTAATGAAACATACTAAAAGTGTTAAAACAATTACAGCTAATAAAAGCTATTTAAAAGACCTAAGAAAAGAGACCCAAAAATTTCCCAAGATGCAACATGGCCTCTGGAAACCTTAAGTGTGGTGTCTGTTTGTACTAATAGGTTTCTCCATGAGGTTGCAATTGGTACGGACACAATGCGCAAAATGTGCTGCGGGCGAGGCCGGCCCCCCGCGGGCGAGCCGCCCCCTGCGGGCGAGGCCGGCCCCTGCGGCGAAGGCCGGCCCCCTGCGGGCGAGGCCGGCCCCCTGCGGGCGCAGGCCGGCCCCTGCGGCGAGGCCGGCCCCCTGCGGGAGAGGCTCCATGTTGTAAAAAAGTAAAATAGGATTGTGTAAAAGAAACAACAATGGCTTGTAAATACGAATGAATGTGAATCACATAAATTGATAGGTTATTTAGGAAACAGTTTGTTGACTGTGTCTAACTGTTTCAAGTCATATTTGAAAGCTTTTCAAAACCTATATGAAAGTCCAAAGGAAAATGACCTAGAAAATCCCCTTCTTGCCTCAAAATGGTTATCTGAAAAACGCTGAGTCAAGAGTCAGACCTGCTGTTCAGTGACAACAAAGAAGCTTGGTCACTGCTGAATAAACAATTTCATTCTCAACTTTTAAGAATTTTGCAAAAGACTTTAGGTTCCTGTGAACAGTGTTAATGCAGCAAAGCGAATTTCTCTGAAACTACAGGAGAGAAAAGAAAAAAAAACACTCTTAATGTCTTGAAAACTGAATTTGTTTTTTATAAAATGTAAAGTTTAAAATCTTTGGCGTCATCTAGTGGTGGTCTGATGAAAGTTTTAAGAGACGATTTCTCTAGATCTGTGGAAACTGACATGTGTGTACATATTTAAAGTAGGTATTTTTGGCTTTTGATAGCAACAGCTTTAAACGTTTTCACTAGATGTTTGTTTTGTAAATGAAACATCCTGAAAGTGTTAAAGTAATAGAAAAAAATAAACACAGCTAGTAAAAGCTATTTAAAAGTCCTAATGAAAGACCAAAAAATTTCCCCAGCATGCCTCAATAATTGGCCTCTCACAACCTTAAGTGTGGTGTCTGTTTGTACTGATGCGGTTTCTCCATGAGCCTGTTCTTGATATGGTCACATGTTCAAGATGTGTTGCAGGTGAGACTCCCTGCAGGTGAGAGTCACTTACTGCAGGCAGCAGTCCCTGCAGGTGAAAATTGCTTACTTCACGTAGCAGTCCCTGCAGATGAGACTTGCTTACTGCATGTAGCAGTCCCTCAGGTGAGACTTGCTTACTGCATGGGTAAGCTCCTGTAGGTTAGATTGGCCTACTGCATGTAAGAATCCATACTGGTGAAACTTACATACTGCATGTGCAATTTCCATGTTGGAAAAAATTACATAGGGAATTGAGTAAGAAAAACTAATGACAGCTTGTAAATGTGAAAGAGCTTAAACACAAAAATTGAAAAACTCCAAGTCAAGAGTAAAACCTGCTGTTCAGTGACAACAAAGAAGCTTGGGTCTCTGTTGAATAAATAATTTCATTCAAACTTTTAGAAAAAGCTTTTTTGTGTCAAAAGCTTTCATTAAGGTTAAAGACAGTTCTTAAGATTTCCAAGACCTGTTTCCAACGTTCTTAAAAAAAGAAAAAAAACACTTTTTTTGTATAAAATGTAAGTTTAAAATCTTTGGCGTCATCTAGTGGTGGTCTGATGAAAGTTTGAAAGGCAATTTCTCCAGATCTGGGGAAACTGACATATGCGTACATATATAAAGTGGGTATTTTTGGCTTTTGATAGTAACAGCTTTAAAATTGCTTTAATACGGTATTGCTTTCAGCAATCAGACGCAATTTCTTTATAGGAATTGCAAATCTAGTTGTCTGATTGCTGAAAGCAATCAGAGTATGAGATCCTACACCTTTATTATCTTTTTTTATTATTATTATATTTTCTTATTCCGTCAAAGTTTGCCGGACTACTCCTCCTACAGTTTAGCAGCTACAAAGCTGAAACTTATACAGTATGTAGGGCTTGGTGGTGTGACGTGTGCGTGTATTCAACTTTTTAATTGGAGTTATGGTTGATTTTATATTAATATTTTTATGAATTATTTTTCCCATTGACTTAACATTGGAGCACCTTTAAATGCTTATATCTTCAAAGTACTAAAGATAATTGCATGAAACTTTCCAATATTGTAGCCTATAGTAAACTACACGTTCTATTAAAATTGCAGCTCAATGGTACTCTATAGCGCCACCAGGTGGCCGTTTTAGTAAGCAATTCGTTTTTGGCCTCTATCTCGAATACCGTAAGTCAGAAATTTGTGCTTTCTTTTCTGTGTGTTCCTTGGATGCTAATGAACGTTTTTCAAATTGGGACCATGGACTTCCGTCTAACTAGATTTTTCGCTATTTGCGATTTTTTGTAAAACACGTTTTTGGCTCCAGATCCAACATAGTTTGACCAAACTTGACAAGATATCTTACATACCCTATTTAGACTACCCCGAATTCAATGGTACCACTCAATTGGCGAAATTCCTTACCGTTTTTGAGATAATCGTAATGCTAATGAGGTGGGTGTGGTCACTGATTTTTAACATGCTGTAAATCCTACAAAGATTGTCAAAAACATCACAAGTTTTAAAATTAACTTCATTCTACAGTGATGAAGAAGTATGAAAAGTTTTATGAAAATATTCCAATAGGTGGCGCTATAATTTAGGAAATTGTGTTTAAGCCTCTATCTCAAAAACTACTCAACCTAGCTACATAAAATTCAACGCATAGGTTGCAGGAGGGGACTTGTATAACATACTAGAAAAAGGACTCTGCTGCGCCACCTAGTGGTGACTTAAGAAGGATAAGCTAACTTTGGATGGGTCCTGTTATCTTCCTAATAGTTGCACGTACCAACATCCAACCACTTGTATTTTGTTAAGTTGATCAAGGAGGTGTTTGGTTTAAAATTTCGTACCATTTGGGTTTATGGTTGATTTTATATGAATTTTTAAAAATATTTTTTCCCCCTATCAAAATACATGGGACAAACTTTAAATCCCTATTATCTTGAAAAGTAGTTGATTAACTGGTATGAAACTTTGTAAGTAGATACTTTAAACCAATCTTTAAATCCTCAATCAATTTTAGCTCTATTGCGCCACCTGGTGGTCTGTTTTAAAACTAAAGTGTATAGGCCTTATTCTCCAAGTGCATTTGTCTTAAGCACTAGGTTTTACTCCTATATGATTCATTAGATAGGAATATAACAGCTTATAATCATTTGCGATCTCTATTGTGTAAGACTTTTTCTCAATTTAAGATTTTTCACAAAACACTTTTTCTACTCCCCGTGTCACATACTTTGACTAATCTTTACACTTTTCTGCACATACCCTATTTGGGCTACTGCAAATCCAATGGTAATATCCGTTTTCCATAGTTCCGTACGGTTTTTGCGTAAGACTTCATCCAAATTAGACAGAATGAGATTGTAATGTTTGCAACGCTGCAGCTCCTTGAAAGTTTCACATAACTTCACCAAACTTTCAAAACTTCTTCCACAGTGTAAGATGAGTAAGCGCAACAACTTTCACAACAGTGCTCCCGTAGGTGGCGCTACAGCCTATTCCTGACGTTTCCTCTAATATCTCCAAAAGTCCTTGACCTACGCGGACGAAACTTGGTGCGTGCGTCGTACGGAAAGTCTTTAACGCTTGCAGCTTGAAAATATTTCAGATCGGTATTGCTTTCAGCAATCAGACGCAATTTCTTCAGGGAATTGCAAATCTAGTTATATTTTCTTATTCCGTCAAAAGTTCGCCGCGCTACTCCTCCTACAGTTTAGTAGCTAGAAAGCTGAAACTTATACAGTTTGTGGGGCTTGCTAGTGTGACCTGTGCTATTATACAGTTTTCTGATTAAAGCTCTGGTTGATTTTATATTAATATTTTTATGAATTTTTTTTTCCCATTGACTTAACATTGGGAGCACCTTTAAATGCTTCTAGCTTTAAAAATACTGGAGATAATTTCATGAAACTTTTTAGTATCATAGGGGACGGTAATCTACACGTCCTATTAAAATTACAGGTCAATACTCCTCTATAGCGCCACCAGGTGGTCGTTTTCGTAACAATTTCGTTTTTGGGCTCTATCTCGAATACCGTAAGTCAGAAATTTGTGCTTTCTTTTTCTGTGTGTTCCTTGGATGCTAATGAACGTTTTTCAAATTGGGACCATGGACTTCCGTCGGACTAGATTTTTCGCTATTCGCGATTTTTCGTAAAACACGTTTTTGGCTCCCTATTCAACATAGTTTATCCAAACTTGACAAGATATCTTACATACCCTATTTAGAGTACCCGAATTCAATGGTACCACTCAATTTGCGAAATTCTTAACCCTTTTTGAGATAATCGTAATGCTAATGAGGTGGGTGTGGTTACTGATTTTTAACAAGCTCTAAATCCTACAAAGATTGTCAAAACTTCACAAGTTTTGAAATGTAGCTTCATCCTACAGTGATAAAGAAGTATGAAAAGTTTTATGAAAATATCCAATAGGTGGCGCTATAATTAAGGAAATTGTGTTAAAGCCTCTATCTTAAAAACTACTCAACCTAGCTGCATAAAATTCAACGCATAGGTTGCAGGAGGGACTTGTATAATATACTAGAAAAAGGGCTGTGCTGCGCCACCTAGTGGTGACTTAAGAAGGATAAGCTAACTTTGGATGGGTCCTGTTATCTTCCAAATAGTTGCAGGTTTCAACATGCAACCACTTGTATTTATTTAAGTTGATCAAGAGATGTTTGGTTTAGAATTTCGTACCATTTGGGTTTACGGTTGATTTTATATATGAATTTTTAAAAATATGTTTTCCCCTATTAAAATACATGGGACAAACTTTAAATCCCTATTATCTTGAAAAGTAGTTGATCAACTGGTATGAAACTTTGTAAGTAGATACTTCAGACCAATCTTTAAATGCTCAATAAAGTTTGGCTCTATTGCGCCACCAGGTGGTCAGTTGGATTACTAAAGTGTATAGGCGTTTTTCTCCAAGTGCATTTGTCTTAAGCGCCTACCTTTTACTGCTTTTGTGACTCATTGGATAGTAAAATAATAGCCTATAATCATTGCGATCTCTATTGTGTAAGACTTTTTCGCAATTTACGATTTTTCGCAAAACATTTTTGACTTCCTTTGTCACATACTTTGACGAATCTTTGCAGTTTTCAACACATACCCTATTGGGCTACCAAAATCCAATGACAATATCCGTTTTCCATAGTTCCATATGGTTTTTGCGTAACACGTCATGCAAATTAGACAGGCGGAGATTGTAATGTTTACAATGCTGCAGCTCCTTAACAGTTTCACGTAACTTCACCAAACTTACAAGAATTCTTCCACAGTGGAAGATGACCAAGTGCAACAACTTTCACAACGGTGCTCCCGTAGGTGGCGCTACAGCCAATTCCTGTCGTTTTCTCTAATATCTCCAAAAGTACTTGACCTACGCGGACGAAACTTGGCGTGTGCGTCGAACGGAAGGTCTTTAACATGCCTGCGGCTGTAGGATGTTTTAGATCGGTATTGCTTTCAGCAATCAGACGCAATTTCTTCAGGGAATTGCAAATCTAGTTCTTTTTCTTATTATTATTATATTTTATTCCGTCCCTTTTTTTGGATCGCTACTCCTCCTACAGTTTTAAAGATATCAAAATGCTTTCAAAAGTAGTTTGTAAAGCTCAATTGGGAGAAGTGTGCTATTACTTTTGGTATGCTTCAGAATTATGAATGATTTTTATATTAATATTTTTATGATTATTTTTTTCCATTGACTTAACATTGAGAGCAACTTTAAATGCTTATATCTTAAAAAGTACTAAAGATAAACTCATGAAACTTTCCAATATTGTAGCCTATAGTAAACTACACGTTATATTAAAATTGTAGCTCAATGGTACTCAATAGCGCCACCAGGCGGTCGTTTAAGTAAGCAATTCGTTTTTGGCCTCTATCTCGAATACCGTAAGTCAGAATTTTGTGCTTTCTTTTTCTGTGTGTTCCTTGGATGCTAATGAACGTTTTCAAATGGGACCATGGACTTCCGTCTAACTAGATTTTTCGCAATTTGCGATTTTTCGTAAAACACGATTTTTGCTCCCTATTCAACACAGTTTCACTAAACTCGACAAAAATTGGTATATACCCTATTTAGACTACCCGAATTCAATGGTACCACTCAATTGGCCAAATTCTTACCGTTTTTGAAATAATCGTAAAGCTAATGAGGTGGTGTGGTCACAGATTTTTAACATCAGAAATCAACGTACAACCACTTGTTGTTTGTTAAGCTAACAAAGGAGATGTTAAGTCTAAAATTTTCGTACCATTTGGTCTTATCGTTGATTTTATATGATTTTTTTAAATCCTTAGGATTCTGTAGAAGAGCAATGCTGCCGTCTATTGGAATTAAAAAAATATGGCACACATTTGCATTGTGAGCATTTTTAAATGCTGATATCTTAAAAAATACTAAAGATAATTTCATGAAACTTTCCAATATCATAGGGTACAGTAAACTACAAGTTCTATTAAAATTACAGGTCAATGCTCCTCTATAGCGCCACCAGGCGGTCGTTTGAAAAAAACATTAGTTTTTGGCCTCTATCTCTAATACCGTAAATCAGAATTTTGTGCTTTTTTTTCCTGTGTGTTCCTTGGATGCTAATGGACGTTTTTCAAACTGGGACCATGGACTTCTGTCTAACTAGATTTTTCGCTATTTGCATTTTTTGTAAAACACATTTTTTGCTCCCTTTTCATCATAGTTTCTTCAAACTTGACAAAAATTGGTACATAGAATATTTGGACTACCCCGAATTCAATGGTACCACTCAATTGGAGAAATTCCTTACCGTTTTCGTCATAATCGTAATGTTAATGAGGTGGGTGTGGTCCCAGATTTTAACATGCTCTAGATCCTACAAAGATTGACAAAACTTAACAAATATTGAAATATAACTTCATCCTACATTGATAAACACTCACCTAAAATATTGTAGAAATATTCCAATAGGTGGCGCTATAATTAAGGCAATTGTGTTTAAGGCTCTATCTCAAAAACTACTTAACCTAGCTAAATAAACTTTAACATATAGGTTGTAAGAGGTGTGTTATAACATACTAGAAATACAGCATTGCTACGCCACCTAGTGATGACTTAAGAAGGATAAGCTAACTTTGGATGAGTCCTTGTATCTTGTAGATAATTGCAGATATCAACATCCAACCAACTGTAGTTTGTTAAGCTGATCAAGGAGATGTTTGGTTTAAAATCTCGTACCATTTGGGTTTACAGTTGATTTAATATGAATTTTTAAAATATTTTTCCTCCTATACATGGGACAAACTTGAAATCCCTGTTGAGATTCCACAGGATTCTTTGAAAGAGCAATGCTGCCATCTAGTGGAAATAAAAAACCATGACACACAGTTGCATTGAGAGCAACTTTAAATGCTGATATCCTAAAAAATACTAAAGATAATTTCATGAAACTTTCCAATATCATAGGGTACAGTAGACTACAAGTTCTATTAAAATTACAGGTCAATGCTCCTCTATAGCGCCACCAGGCGGTCGTTTGAAAAACACATTTGTTTTTGGCCTCTATCTCTAATACCGTAAATCAGAATTTTGTGCTTTTTTTTCTGTGTGTTCCTTAGATGATAATGGACGTTTTTCAAATGGGACCATGGACTTCTGTCTAACTAGATTTTTCGCTATTTGCAATTTTTCGTAAAACACATTTTTGCTCCCTATTCGACATAGTTTCTTCAAACTTGACAAAAATTTGTACATACCCTATTAAGACTACCCCGAATTTAATGGTACCACTCAATTGTTCAAAGTCCTTACCGTTTTCGAAATAATTGTAATGTTAATGAGGTGGGTGTGGTCACAGACTTTTAACATGCTCTTATTCCTTTCTTTGTGAACAATGTTTTAGATCGGTGTTGCTTTCAGCAATCAGACGCAATTTCTTCAGGGAATTGCAAATCTAGTTTTGCTTTGTTGTCTACACAATTGTCAAAGAAATAAACAGATAAAGTTCCCAACCCAACGCTTAAAATGTCAGATAAATCTGAAAGAGTGAAATAATGAAGATCTATGAAGACCAAGAGTCATGTTTTTGTCGAGCGTCCTTGAACTCATCATTTAGACCAAAGGTCTTCAGTCTGTAAGGCTAAAAGTTTCTTAACCCTACGAGAGCCACAAAGTCTCACTTTATTGTTTAGAAATGCACAATATTTATGCTTTTTTGACAATAAAGCGTTTACTTACAAATGTAGTTTATAAATATTACAATAATGGAATTATAGAAGTGTCTTTTTGTTCTATACATAAAACAGTTGTAACTTATTTGACTTATTTGTCCTAGAAGGACCTGAAGAAATCAAAGACATCAGGATTCCAAATAACACTCTGATCTCCTGTGGTGGGACATCAGGAGATCAGCTTTGACTGAAACTCTCACCTTTCCTCTGTCACTGGAGAGGAGGACGGTGTCCAGCAGAGGAGAACTGACCTCATTCGTTACGCCTAAAGTTTCACAAGATTCTTGTCTAAAAGATGAAGTTGTTTTTGAAATAAAGAAGTTTGGATCAAAGTTTAGGCTGAAACTTCTGCTCATTAGTCAGAGGTTCGTTTGGTTTTTACTCGACCGCTTTTTTACCAGCACAAGCGTGATAATGATTGAGAGATTTTACTGCAGCGAATCACTTTTGACCCAGAGAGCTTTTCCAATGATGCAGCAATCACACATGACTCACTACTTTACTCAGTTTCTGCTTTTAACCCTTTAGCTCTCATTTTGATGAGAGAATATTGGAGATATTCAGACCTTCAGGTCTGGAAAGAACCTTTTATTTTCTGATAAATGAAGATTCTGAGGACTGAAGTGTCTCTGACAGGTGACACATTTTCACTGATCACACCATGAAGACACACCCCCAAACAGTTGATCAGCTGACTGTGTTGGAAAATGAGCCACGGAGCTCTGTAAATGATTCCCTCTGGTGAAGCCAGCTGGATCATTGATTTATGTCTGAACTCCAGCTTGAAAGAAAAAGGTTTCTTCTTTACTCCTTAAAGCATCTTGAGAATCAGCAGGTCTGCGTGAAAAAGTGGTATTAGATGGGCTTTAAGTCTTCGTCACAGAGTGGAAGAATGCAGCCTGACTGGAAAAGGAAGGCTGGAGCTGATGACATCACATCAGCGTCACCCACATCCTGACAAAGGAATTTGTTTTTATTGCTTTTGTTGGTGTTTAGAAACAGTCTGATCAGAAACAATCTTTATGTTCCTGAATCAAATCTTTTAACCAGGTTTGAACGTGAGAATATTCTTAATCTGACCTGTCTGGATAAATATATCCAAATAAAGAGATTCTGACTGAAAACATTATTTAAAAAGCAAAACGTTCTCAGGAGTGTTTTATTTATGTTTATGTTGTTTTTAACCAAAATCCCAGACCCTTAATGTCTTAAAAAGTCATTTTTTAATGTTGGTCTGTGAAAACTCCTCTGTGGGGGCGTGGCTTCTGGAGCTGAGCAAAGCTGACCTGCTCGTCTTGGACCCTCCCCTTTGACTCTGAGTCTTCACCGCTGCACCACAAAAATGTCTAGCAGTTTTGTTTTGAGCTGGACATCAGTTCAGACAAGGAAGAGCTTCATGGACCGAACTTTCACAGATCTTTTACAGCTGCGGTCAAACGAGCCGCCGTTCACATTTCTGTGGTCACATCAAGAAGCTCCGTGGAGTCTGGTGGAGATTTTCCAGTGTTCTCAGGACTGCTACCCTCAGTATTGGATGAAACTCACAGCAAAAATCCAGTGACGGCTGACTGGAGCACAGAAATGTGAACGGCGGCTCATTTGACTGCTGTCAATGTGAAGATAGCATCTTCTCTTCTCCAGAACCTGAACTAGACACGCTAGCCGGACCAGATGAGGGTTTAGTGCATGTGCAGCAGAAAGAACATCATTCATTCACAGTCTGTCTGTGACAGTTTGATTAACAGAGATTAAAAGGAAATGCAAAAACAAAATGATGACATTTGTTCTCTTTCAGAAGAAGAATGACACACAGGCATGTTAAAAACTCAAAAAATAGTTTTTCTTTTTTTTGGAGGAGGACTTTAAACAGATCATATTGTCAGTTGTCCAGATTGAAGAATAATCTGGCAACATAGAAAATTCATCTGTGGTTGATGGACCTGGTGTCTCAATGGCATTTTCCATTCAACTTCCATCTCTCCTTTTCTCTTCTTCATCCTCTCCTTTAGAAGATTTGTTCTGCACATCGTCATCCTCACTTTTGGATCTTCCTCTTAAAAATCTGATTCCCTTTCCTCATCTTTTTTGTTTACGTTTTCATTTAAATAATTTTATTATTTATTTCACGTCGCAATTCACTTTTTCAATCTTTAAATAAATGTGCATTGAATTTAGACAGAACAAGGACAATATTGATGAGAAGTTTATGAATCATTTATTGTTGTTCTTGTAGGATGCACATTAATGCTCACGTGACTGTGAATGTATTGATTGATTTGATCTTCAAAAGAAAGTAATTATGTTAATGACAGTTTTGAACGTACTATCACTGTGACAGTGTTTTCCAATGCTATGGACAGACGGTCAGCAGACACGCCTCATCAGGCGCATGCAGGACCTGCTCCTCTTGAACAGATGTTCAAACGGTCCTTTAATAAAATGTTTTTTGTTCCATTTTCATCTGTGAAAACTTGAAATATTAATTTTACCAACAGCATCTGACAGTAAATAATCATTCAGCAAAACTACAATAATAAATTGATGATAAACATGCCCCTCCCTGGAACCCCCTCCTCACATGCCCGGCCCCCCTCCTCAGTCCCTGAAGCAGAACCAGAGAGCTGCCCATTGTACGGTAGAAAGAGGTTGATGTGGCGCTGCAGATCTTTCACATAACTGGTAAATGTTTTTTTGGATGTTTGATACTTGGTTTATATGAATGACTTTTCAAATGAAAAATAACCAACATATACTTTATTGATCTTTGATACTTGAGTCTTTGAATTTTTGATCATTGATCTGCATATGCTCTGATAAAGTCTGAATATATCTACTAACATAGTCAAGTGGTTAATTGACACTTAAGGATTTTCAATGACACATTTCTGTGGTTTCATGCGCATCAGAATTGTATTTTATTTGATTGTGCTGACAGACGTCGTGAGAAGAAGAGATTGATGAGAGGAAAAGAACAAACTGATCCAGAACAAACTGATACCAAAGAGAACGGCAGCATGAACCTGTAATTCATGGTGTTTCAGATCTATAAGATTGTTTCATTTCATTTTTTCATAAATGTTGTTCAGAGTTAACATAGTTTTGTATTTTTCATTAGTTTTTTATTCATTCATTTATATTTTTAGCTTAACTATTGTTTTTAATGGTTTCGTTTCAGTTCTTTAGTGTAAGTTTCCTTTTTTTCTTAAAGTAGTTTTTATGGTTTCAATATTTTCAATTTGGACGAGCAAAAGAGAGAGAGAGAGGTCAGACGAGGTCAAAGGAGAGAAAGAGGAAGCTCTTGTCCTCCAGACCTTCATCAGCGTATGGAAGGATGTTTCCAAGCATCATCTCTGACCTGCTGCTCTGTTTGGAGATGACCTGTCCATCCTTACGCTGACAGCAACCGCATCTGCTGCATTGAAACAGTCAGATGTAAACTCACGTCAACCTGTTGACGGCTTTAGCAGAAGCTGGCCCTCAACCGGACAGAAGAATCCTTTATGGTGTATCAGTAGACCTTTGTTTGTACACATTTCTTGTTGGGCTGAATGGAAAAGACAAAAGAGAAGGAGAAAGCAGGATGTTCTAAAGATGGAAGATCTGGATACAGGAAAAAAGGAGGTCAAAAGGTTGGAGGGAGTAGAAATATAAAAAGCAACAAGTTTCTGTAGGTTTATCATTATCGCCAGAGGTGAAAGTACATTTATGTGTATGGAAGTACTATGACAAATAATGTCAACATTCATCCTTTTTATAGAAATAATGCAGATAAATGCAGTTGAGAATAAATCACGATCATAAAAAAATATAAACATTTATTTATGGAAAAATATTTTATTGATTATTGTACCAAATAACTTCATAAATACAGAGAAAACAGAAAATAGAACTGATCTACACTTCATCAACTTAAACTGTCCCTGTGAGAAACCTCATCAGTTCAGTTGCTGGAATTATTTTTTGGTGTTTGTAGCATTTTTAATTTTGATGCCAAAATTTTTACTTCTACCGCAAATTAATAATATAGTTTATTGTAACAACTAATGATCTGGATAATATGTTATTGGTTGATCTCCAATCCATACACTTATACTATAAACATACATGTTGACTGCAAAAACTTTTGTACACACAGTACATGTCAACATATACACAGTATAAATAAAAATCAACTTAGAGTTAAATATATAAATACAAATAAACACATGTGCAACATACAGTGGGGATCAAAAGTTTCAGCACCACAAGTAAAATGTTATATTATTGGACATAAAGAAAGATGGAAACACCCTCTAAAAGTATCAGATTACAGAAGAAACATTATTTTAACATATAAAAAAGACTTTATTTCCTTCATTTACCCTTTCAAAATAACAGAACAGAAAATAATGATGTGCTAAAGTTTGGTCAACCTGCAGAATTGGTAGTATGCCCCGCCCCCTTTGGAAAAGCTGAGACCTGACAGTGTTGTGGATTGTTCACAGTCATCGTTTGCAAAGACAGTCGATTTCCATCTCAAACAATTTTAAATAAGATCCAAAACTGTCTTTCAGCTTCTATTCTGACTTTGAGGCTGAATTCAGATTCCCTCCATACCCCTCTGGCTTCTCCCTGTTGCCCCAATCATCGGGGCATTTGAAGCTGTGATGGTGTCTGAAAGGGTTGTTTTTAAGGAAGAGCCGTAGCGCCTGAAGGCTGGATGTCCCTCTGATTGGATGCATCTCACTCGCAGCGTGGAGGAGAAACACATTTCTTCTCGTGGGTGTGCTCTGATGCACAGAAGTTTACATTTTAATGTAAGTAAGGACTTTTTATTATAGCAGGACTTTTTAAAGTTATAAAAACAATGTTGTTATGTATTTTCTAAGCTTTAGCAGCCAAGCACTTACACGGATAATCGGCGACTATTGATGATGTCATCAAGGGTTGTTTCTGTGTCTCTTGGTCGTAGGGAGAGGGAGTGCGGCGGCGGTAGGGGAGGGATTTGAATTCAGATTAAGATTCCTATATTGTAACTAAATAAAGTATTTGTACTTTTAGAAAATACTTTTTTTCTGCATGAATTTGACAGAAAAAAGATAAAACTTTCTTTTCAAATAAACAGATCTTTGAATAAAACCAGTCATTAATGAGGAGATAATCTCTGCTGGTTTGCTTTAGATTTGTTGTAACACCAATGACATCGTTTATTTACATCAGGGGTCTCAAACTCAATTCAGCCGGGGGCCGCTGGAGGCAGAGTCTGGGTGAGGCCGGGCCGCATCAGGATTTCCACAAGAAAATCGCTGATAAAACATTCCAATGTTCTCAAATATCTTTATTTTTAACACGAAATGATGAATGAATTAAATTAATTAATTTTAAAAAATGAATTAGATAATCAATCATTAATAATTAAAATAATAACAATGACCATTGCAGAAACCACATTTTGACTGACTGACTACAGCAGTGTTTCTCAAATGGTGGGGCGCGCCCCCCTGGAAGGAATGCGAATAAAAACATGTTTACATTAGTTATGCATATTGTGCATAATCCTACATAGTAGTTGATAATAAATTCAATATTAATAAACCTAAAACTCAATTTACAGTGAACCAATGTAAAAGAACTGAATCTCTGAGAAAAGACAGAATTCCATCACTACTGTGGAGGGAAACAAGGAAAGATTGTTTTTACTTTGTCTGGAAGTTTTGGAGGTATTTTAAAAAAAAAGAGAAACAATTAATAAAACCGATTATTTAGATTTTTTTTTTTATTATTATTATAATTCTTTAATGATAATAAAAGTACAATATTTTGAGGAAATATACCTTTAACTTGAGCAAATTAACTGATACTATTGATGTTTTCAGCTGAAGGGGGGGGGGGGGTGTCTAAGAGAAAATACCTGACAAACACTGGACAAGAGAAAACTATTTTTATTCAGTTTCAAACGTCTGTATTTACAGAACCTCCTTCATTTCTGAGTTGAGAGCAGCGCGCTCACTGAAAGCTCAATGCAAACGCGCGCACCAGAATTCCTGGCCTCCGCGTCGGGAGCGCGCGTTGCTACGCAAGTTTTTAAATCTGGTCTCAAGCTCTACACACAAATCGTGCACGCACTGAGCGCGCGCTGAGTCTTCAACCCGGTTTCATATTTCACGCACAGTCGCAGCAGCGCTAATGAACGGTAAAAACACCAGCTACTGCGTGCGTGACCGCGCTGCTCCGGTGATTCTGCTCGCTCGCGGGCATCACTCACGCACGCGGAAGTGGTCAGTCTCTTTCGCGAGGACTTTTCCTTTTCGTGGAGGAGGAAAAAGCGATCGCGAGGGTCTGATTTGTCCGCGCGGAATATTTGATGCGTGCGCGGATTGTCGCGCGGCGTCAGGAACACGCTTTTTGACAAGCGGCAGGCTGTGTATCACGTGGCGAAAGAGGAGCGGGGCCGCGAATCCCGTTCAGTGAGAAAGCACTTCACAGCTTTATGGCTCCTCCTCCGTCCAGCTGATTGGAGGAATGAATTAAAGAGTGAGGAGGCTCGGACAGCGCGCCGATGTCCCGCCCTCCAGAGCCATATACCTTACCGTGATTGGTTCGTTCAGCTCTGCATACAACAACTGTCATTCATATCAGGCTTGCGGGCCGCACTAACAGTAATCTTTCATATGAAGACGGGGGCCGCAAATTATCATCCTGCGGGCCGCAGATTGCCCGCGGGCCGCGAGTTTGAGACCCCTGATTTACATCAACAATCTTTACAATGCTACAGGTAGATGTGATTTGATTTGATTAACAACTTGCTTCAGACAGACCAATCTGATTGGATAACTCGATATAACTGTTCAACCTCTCGGAGGAACTGATGCACATGAGAAAAACTCTCATTCTTACATTTTTGTTTTTCCTCCATTAAATAAATGGTGGTTCTACTGTTGGAAACAGAGGCAGAAGCAGCTTTGACGTTTAGCTGGAATTCATCTTTGTTTCTTCTTCTTCATCCTGATTGTCCTCAGATTTCTCTAGTTTGTTATTCTCCCTCTTCTTCACTTTTTGTGACTTTGTGCATTTTGATCCTGAAAAACATGAAACAAAAGAACTAAAGTTCATGAAGTTTAACAGAAACATGAACAGACATGTCTTTATTTCCATCAAAACATGATTGGATATTTTTCTTCTCAAATCCATTCAGTTTTCATAGTGCATCAGTTTAGATTTGAAAACAGCTTTGATCCAAACAACTACCACTGAGGTAAAGAAAGAGAGACTTTATTCACCTCTGATCTTTTAGAATGGTTCTCTCTCTCTCCCCTCTGGGGAGCAGGAGGGATTTCAGATCTAGGTGGATCCCCCACGCTCCTGCTCCTGGTCGTGGACTGCACTTCTGCTTCGTCTGACTGAGACTTCATCACCTCTCGTCCCTCAGCTCTATCTGAATGAACTCTATTGTAGAAGCTCATTCTTCTTTACCAGTTCTGGTATCTCCTGTCCGTCCTGGGATGGGATCTCTCCCTCATGTGGGAATCCATAAGGTTTCTTCGTTTTTCCTGATTCAGGTTTTTTAGGAGTGAGAGGGAGGGTCTAAGGACAGGATATCCAGTTTATTTAGTCTGTTTACCGTATTTTTTGGACTATAAGGCGCACTTGTATATAAGCCGCGCCTGCTCAATTTAAAAAAAAAAAAGGAAATACAAGCCGCACTGGGCTATAAGCCGCAGATATCTATGTAAAAAAATAAGATAATTACTGTAACAATTTTGTACTTTAAATGTACATGTATGTCCTTGCCGTCTCCAGCGTCTCACCATAGATTCATTGATGCTAAGCTTGTGTGTAGCAGTGCAGTTACCTTCCTCGATAGCAAACTCCATATCTTTTAACTTAAAATGTCCACCACACAAACTTCTTTGCGTGATTTCCATAATGAAGAAGGATTATAAAAATAATTACCAGTTAGTAATTTGTCACGAGTTTTCTATCTGCTAAAGAAAAAGTAGTGTTGGCTTTTCTGATTTGCATTGATTTTTTTGTCTATCTTGTTTTTGATTCAAATTCTGGTTAGAGCTCCTCTAGCAGTGGAAGAAAAATCCACAGAATAGCCGCACCTTTGTATAAGCCGCATGATTCAAAACCTAGGAAAATATAGTCCAGAAAATACGGTAGTCTTTAGTTATTTTTTTTCATGTTTCATGAAAATTTTCTGCATCTGTAAAATCACCTGCATGAAAGCCAATGAGGCACATTTACTTAGTGATTTTGGGCTATAGAAATAAAATTGAATTGAATTGAATTAAATTGAATTAAATTGAATTGAATTGAATTGAATTGAATTTCTACATTGATTCCGTGGTTTGTTTTTGCAGTTTGGATGAAAATCCTCCAAATAGTTTATTAAAATCCATCTTTAGATTTCTATAGAAGACTTGAGCCCATAAATTCCTGCTGGTGTCAAACAAAGATTTTCTCCTGGATCAACAGAAGCTGAGATTCTGTTCTGCTTTGACACTTTCAACACATCCATCAATCTTTCTATTGGTTTCTGCATTGTTGCAGCTCAGCTTCTGCTAGATCTGCTTTTCAGGTTCTACTGTCTTTGAACAGAAACCTGTGAGCAAAGCACCACACAGACATACTTACTGGTCTGACCTTGTTTCATGGATTTTATCCTCTCTGTGCTGTACGAGAAGTTGACACACATGAATGATCAGTAGAATCAAAGACGTGCTCAGACACGTGCACTAACACTCTCAGAGTCATGGATGTAAACTTTCAGCTGGATGTTCATTCTCTGAGCTCTTTTCTAAATATCCGACAGACTGCACACAGTAAAGAGACTAACCATCTTCTTGATGTTCCTCATCAACTGACCTTCATGTCATCCTCACACAGAGCAGTCCTGAACGCACCAACTCTCACAAACTCAACTTGATTTTCAAAATCACTGATCTACAAGAACTTCCTCCACAATTAAGTAATGATTTTGAGAAACTTTACCTCGTCTCCTGCGCCAGACCACCAGGCCGATTACAGCAGCGATCACAACCAATGTAATCACTATGCCGATAACGACATGAGAATTTCCTAGAACAGAAAACAACAAATTCAGGAGAATTACATTTTATTCTTTATCACTGAAACATGAATGAACGTTCAGAATAAAGTTGAAAGAAAACTCTTCTGCAGGTAAACATTGCTGTCTTTGGTAACTTCTTACTCAGTATTCATGTTTTCATGTTAACTCATTCTAAATGTTGCTGCAAGTTTCAAGGTACAACACAATCACAAAACAACACATTCAGGAAAATGACATTTTTTTCTTTGAAATTGTGAAACACAAATAAAAATTTGAAGTAAAGTTGACAGAAAACCATCCTGCAGATAAAAGTTGCTATCTTTGGAAACTTCTTACTCAACGTTCATGTCTTTGTAACCTCTAGTTATTTTATGCCTTGGCTACCCCTAAATGCGGCTTGTTTGCTGAAAGTTGTATTTTCTGATGGTATTTTCTGATTGTATTTTTCTAATGTACTGTCGCCCTGAAAAATCCTGCAAACACATTTGCTTCCTTTGCACTTCCCCATTAATGTGATGAGAGCTCCTCCCCCCCTGTTCCCTCCGTCTGGGGGATAACCCAGTGAGGTATCACTAAAAACCACTAAACGAACGGCTAGCGTCACAGCTCAGGTGGGAGCGTTCTAGCTACATATCAGCTACAGGTTGGCTGCAGCCACAGCCTCTCTGCAGACCTCGCAAAACTCCAGACATGTTCACGCTAATCCCCTCTTTGTTTAGCCTCGTTTCAGCTACGTCATCCGGCCTGACCGCAGACGCAGGACGTGAACGCCTGCAGTGGGATTTCCTCTTGCGCTTTTAAAGTTATGTAAAGACTGCGGCGCTCGGATCGGAGCTGTAACGCTAGCTAGCAGTGTGAGCCCGGGGTGAGATGTTCACTGCTGCTCAAAGGTGGAAACTTTAGTGTGACTTTCTCCAACTTGAGCTTTCGGATCACTTTGTTAACTCCATGTATGGACTGAACTGTAGCATTTTCCATTTTGGATGCCAGACTACAAACATCCAACATAACATCTGGTCTTGTTTGCTTTGCAACCCACAAAATCTGCCCTTTGTATTTAGGACCCAAGTTTTACTTTTTCCATCTGGTTTAGTGTGGAATCTCTCTGTACAACTCAGGCTGGCTGTAAATGAACTGGTTGGAGATTTTCTATGTAACTGTGTTGATGTACATGTACCATACCATTCACAGTAGCGATTTCCATCCCCACATAAGAGAAACTCTCACGCTCTTCACAGCCCAGGAGAAAAGCAGATTTGAATTCAGGGATAACAATAGCTTCAAAATGATCTGATCCTGATCCAAAGAAAGTCATCAACATGACATGCCATTACTCCAGTGATCTTACACTCCTCATCCTGCCAGTAAAACACAGCAGGGTCAATCTCTGATACTTTATCACCTGTGGTAAACAAGAGTTCTTTAACTTTGTTGTACCAGTAGAGAGATGCATCTGCAAGTCCACAAACAGTTTTTTAGTTTCCACAAAACATTGTCTACCCCTGCTTCAGATGGGGGACAAATGTAAATATTTCTGGAGAGCTGCATTCCCTGCAAAAATGCAGACTTAATGTCCATGGAATGGACTTTTAATTTGTTCTGACAGATTGTAGACAATAATAATGATAATAGATTGTTCTGGCAGATGACAGCCAGAAGTAGTCTGAGTGATCCTGATCCACATGTAGGAGAATCCTTACATGAATGTTTGATTCTTCAAAACCTCTGGCCACAAGGCGAGCTTTGGGGACAATACCATTGGCAGTTTATTTCAGACACACCCATCTGGTAGGGGTGTATCACTGACCATTATCTGGAACCTCTTCATGAACACCAATGTCCTGCCAGTTTTCAAACTCTAAGGTTCAAGATGCTTGAACGTGATGCTTTCCCTGCTCTGCCTAAAACCCTGTCTGTGGGCTTGACGCCATCACCTCTGTTTGTGAATGTGATGATCTGACCTGTCTTCAGTGCAGAACTTACAATGTTTACATCCTCCTCTGAGCCTGTATTATCTTTATTCTCCATGAAGGTTTCTATGGTTTCATGTAAATTTGACTCATCTTCTGAGTTCTGTCTCACAGTGTTAGAGTTGTACATATATATTATATATATATATATATATATATATATATATATATTATTTTATATATAATATATTATATATTATACATATAAAATATTTGCTCTGAGTGATTTTAACTTCTCTATATTTAATCCTCCTGTCTTAACTGCTTGACATAACGTCTCGCATATCAACAAACAGTAGCCAACCTCCAGATGAAGGTTATGAGAAGCTGAGATGAAGAACTTGAAGAACCATCATCAACCATCACAGATTTACCTCAGTGATAGATATGTAGACTTCATGAGATTGAGATCAAGGGGTATTTGTTCCTTAAGCATGACAACTCTGTCATTCTCCATGTCCAAAACAGTTCCTGCTCTCTTCAGAGACATTTTACTCAGCAGCTGGCACAACTTCACTTTCAATGTGGCATTGTCTTTTCCCAATTTTTACTGGGAGCTTTAGCTTTCTGTTTGAATACACAACTTGACCATCTCCAGACCTAAAAGGTCTGCAACTTGGAGACTCTGTTTGCATCATTTTGTGGCTTTGGCTCCGGTTCAGGTCTTTAATGTAACATTTTTCACCACAAACAATACGTGTGCATGCAGTGTCAATTTCACATCATTTCTCCGATGAGGACAATCTTTAGCCCAATGGTAGGTGTTCTGGCAGAAGGCACATCTAGTTCATGCTAATCGACTGATTTGTACCTTGCTGCAGTTGCCGCTGCTGGTCTGTGGTGAGGCGCTGCTCCCCTTAAATCTGCCTTCTGCTCTTTGATTTGTGAAAAAAACTCCATCTTGTGTATCATTGTTTTTACTTGCTTCTGTGGCTTTTCCTCCAAAAATCTGCTTTAATGCAGACTTCATGGATGCAAATGTTAAATCTGCGCACGCTGTTCTCATTGTACATATATGACTTTAGCTAACCATGTGCCATGAGCTAGCAGATACCACGTATCAGAAGCTAGCAGAACTGCACGTGGGGGGAAGTGAATTTTCTTTTGTTACTTTTTATGTGCAATTGAACTTGTTGTAGTTACGTGAATGTACTTCTGCTGCTGGAGAAAATATATTGATCATTTTTTGTTCCATGAATTGCGTGGAGATGTAAGTACAGTCAATACTTATTCGAGCTGTGTAAGTAAAACATTTATGTTTATTACTTATTTTTTTATTTTATAAATTTAGTAATTGCTCTGCACATTTGTGCAGACTTTTTTTTTCTTTTTTTAATGTTAGACTCTCCTTGAAGATCAAAAGTTCACCAGCCAAGGACAGGATTCTGCAAGGCTAAAATTTGGATTTGGTTTCAAAGATTCCCTTTCTTGATTTTTCCATTTTTATCCTGAGAACTGTTTTTAATTTTTCCAAAAAGAAACAGAACAGACAAACTGATAAATGATGCATCAAACTTGAAAACAGAGACAATTTATAATGTTTTTTTTAAATAAATGTTTGGTTGTTTTCTGAATGTGAGTTGGTGTTCTTATTGAAGTTGAAAGTTTTTTTTTTAAGACACTCCTGCTTTTTTCCAGGCTATAAGGGTTACATTTTCATGTTAACTCATATAAATGTTGCTGCAAGTCTGGATGATTTCTGAAAGACTTTTGTTTGTTTGTCTGGAACATGGAAGAATTTCTCTGACCTCTGACAGACAAGCTAACTTCTCACCTTTTCCTGGATCTGATCTCAGAGAGACTTGAGTGATGCTGCTGTCTCCATCTTTGCTGACTTCACATGTGTATGTTCCCTCATGATCTGCAGATAAGTGCTGCAGTGTGAGTCTTCCTGACTCGGAGACCTCCTTCACATGCTGCTTCCACTCCTCTGACACTCTCTGCTCATCATCCTCGTTCTTGGTCACTATCATCTGCCTCTGATTGAACCTCCAGACCAGACTGAAGCCCGAGAGGGGGGTGTCTGGGGAAGAGCAGGAGATGGTAGCTTCTCCAGAGATGATCTCCACTGAAGCTGGAAATAATGAACTGTTAGTATGTTCTAAGTTATGCAATTGATTGTTGGTTTCTTCAGTTCTCTCTGCATTGTCACATACTTTATGTTTTATCTTTTTTTGTCTTAATCAGAAGAAAAAATGTAACTTTTTTGTGAATTGTTGATGAACAGCTTCTGTTTTTTTAATAGTATGTCACATATCATATCTGGTATGGTAATGGTGTCAATAATCTAGAGG
This sequence comes from Oryzias javanicus, assembly GCA_003999625.1. Taxonomy (NCBI): domain Eukaryota; kingdom Metazoa; phylum Chordata; class Actinopteri; order Beloniformes; family Adrianichthyidae; genus Oryzias; species Oryzias javanicus. The sequence goes on along the minus strand of CM012456.1, from coordinate 26,383,826 downwards.
TTAATCCCACATTCTGTGAACAATTCTAAAGTTAGAATCCAGGTCTGCAGGTAAAAATAGCCTCAAATCTTCCATGTGAGTGCTCAAACTAAGAAGTTCTGTCATGATGAGACTGAGAGATTGGTCCAGATGAACTGGAACACTCACGTCTTCTCCTCCATGAAGCTCTCCTCTGGTCTGATAGAGTGTTGATGGTGCAGTTGTATTCCAGCTCATCTTCTCTGTCTGAAAGAGTCAGAGAGCTGTTGATGTTGTAAAGAAGTTCTTCAGTCTTCTGGACTGTGGTTTGGTTCTGGAAGGTTCTGTTGGATGGAGGACTGGTGGACCAGCTGAGATGCGGTTCAGGATAGATCCCATCTGAGCTGCAGATGATCAGATTTTCAGTCTGTCTCATGTTGATCTTCTGAACTGGAGCTGCAACAAGTGGGCACAAATATTTTTAAGCATTTTTAAAATGTTCCACATGAGAGTAAAATAAACTCAGAATGAAAAACGTGAAATAAATCACACATTCTTGACAGAACAAAAACAACGGGGCTTCATAGTGGTGGTGCAGTGGTTAACTGTCTTGCTTCAAAGCAATGAGAGTCCAGTTCAAATCCCAGCTGGAGGATCAGAAACACCAACTGGGTCCGTTCTGTGTGGAGTTTGCATGTTCTCTCTGTGCATGCGTGGCTTTTCTCTGGGGACTCCAGCTTCCTCCCACTGTCCAAAAACATGCTTCATAGGTTCATTGGTGACTCTAAATTGTCCCTGTGTGTGTGATTGAGGCACTGTGATGAACTAACAACCTGTCCAGGGTGAACCCCACCTTCACCCTTCAGTAGCCGGGTTAAGGGACAAAGTGGCCAAGAAGATGAATGAATAACAGTCATCAGTAACTCAGTCATGTTTACAGAACTAAATATCCCAAAGCTGAACACAGACAGACTTCTAGAACAATCTTCTTTGGAGAAACAAGATGAAAAGCTGTGATTATGTGCGGACATGAAGAACCTCTCTGAACTCATGTCTCAGTTTAAAGCTTCACTCTAAATGTCTCCATATTTCTCCTCCATCTGGTTGAATCCATGCAGATCTGTTTAAGCAGAAGGAGCTGCTTAAAAGCTGTGGAGCTGAAGAGATCCCTATGATCAAATCCCTGCAGAGATCCTGTTCCTGCTTTGGAAGAAGAAGCTCTCCACTGAGCAGTGGTCACCACGGACAAGCTGTTCATGAATGGACGACTTTTTCAGGATCCAGAGCTGACACACTGGTTATACGGAAGCTCATTAGGTATTGCACCTAGAGCAGCAGCTCAACCTATTAAACTTGAATAATACACCTTAGGTCATATAGAGAAGGTCAAGCCTGTTGAGAGCTCACTTTTATAGATAACATCACCATAACTGAACATGGGGAGTATGGTCATCTGTGACACTGCCACCACATTAAAAGTATATTGAAATGTATGTAACCATGTTGTGAAAAAAACCTTGCAGGGGCAACATGTTTTCTGTATACTGTTAGAAATAAAGTGTCCAGTGTTTGTAGAAGGATGAACTGTTTTAAAACAAGCACAAATGAACTTAATAGAAAAACAGGTCATCAGCACCTGGAGCAGGAAAAGACTGTCAAGGAAGGGGCGGGGCAGGAAAAGGAAGCCAGGTGTATCACAGAGAAGAGAGTCTGGAGGAGGAGAGGAGTGGTCTGAGGATTCTCCCCCCGACGTCCAGAGCCTGTTGTTACCTGCTTTTCGTCACAGAATTACCTGTTTTCTCCTTTCTGTGGATGGATTATCGCATGGGTCTTTTTTACTTTCCTATTTTTCCCTTCCCATTGGATATCAACTTCACAGACTTGGACAGAAACCGGTGAGACCGAGCCTGTTTATTTGTTTCTGATTTTTCTACGCGTAGCCGAGACTGAGAGAAGAACTGATCAGTTTCAGAGACATTATTGAATAGTATTGATAAATGTGTCAATTGGTGGTGGACCTGTTAATTGAGGATTTGTTTGGGGCGTGGTGAATCTTAATACGAATACAATAAAGGCAAAGTTAAAGTGAGACCGTTGCAGAGTTTTTTGTGTGTAATGTGGATATTGCAAACACATTCAAGATGTTAAAATGCTTATGTGTACTCTTTCTCTGTGAGAAAGCAGAGAAAGTTGTTACACATCTTCACTAGAGAGTATTTGGCAGAATATGTGAATGAGGCCTTGTTTCGATGAAGAAACCCCAGCCTGGCTTTGACTTTAGCCGTCAGGTTCCTGATGTGAGAAATGAAAGAGAGTGAATAGTCTACCCGGACAAACTCCAGTTCAGAATAGGTGATCCATTCTTCTGGTTGAATACCATACATTTAGACTTCTTGGGGTTGAGACACAAATGAAGGTCTTGGAAAGACTTCTCGACTGGTGACTTTAATTTACATGTTGATAAAACGAGTGACATCTATGCCTGTGAGTTTGTGAACTCCTGAACAGCATGGATTTTAGGCAACAGGTCACACAGGCCCCTCACAACAGAGGACCACTCTGTCTGGACCTTGTCATTACCTATGGCCTTTCTGTTGGGGTGTCCTCTGTTGTTGATCTGGCCATACCACATCAGTGCTGTGTGCTTTTTTAATGTAACCTGTTTATCCAGCAGGAAGCCTCAGTGAGAACTATGAGGATACCGTATATAATTCCTTAACAAATTAATGTTAAAGTCCCACTATTTGTTGTGTGAAATTTGTTCTCCACATTTGACCCATCCCCTGGGAGAGCGGTGAGCTGCAGACACAGCCACGCTCGGGAACCAGTTGGTGGTTTGACCCCCAAATCCAACCCCTTAATGCTGAGTGCCACACAGGGAGGCAATGGGTCCCCTTTTTAGAGTCTTTGGTATGACTCAGTTGGGATTGAACCCACAACCTCCCAATCTCAGGGCGGACACTCATCCACAAAGCCACTGAGCTGGTAATTCCTGCTCAGAGTTTAAGTTGATTATTTTAATCACAGACTTCTATACATAAGTCTTCTATACATGCAGTGGCTCCTATTAAAACTAAACTATTAAGAATCACTGATAAAATGCCATGGAAGACTGATGACATTAGGCGCCTGAAACAGATTTGACATGAAGAACTCATAAAGAAATTTCAAAATTACTTAAAATTTTCAATAACTCAGAAAAACGAGCAGGAACACTCTGCTTTTAAAACTTCATTTCAGAAAATGGAAACAAACAACCCAAATTGTATTTTTAAAACAATTGATAACAAGTCCTCCATGCCGTCACTGAATGCTGCATGTGAGAACGTTGCAGACCACTTTATGGGGAAAATGAATGCTGCAGATCAGGACAAAAACAAACAGGCTGAAAACAGCTTCTTTCCAAAAGCCGTATCCATTCTAAATTCCAGATCACACAGATGACTCATTTGCATAATGTATATGTTTACATATGTATCTATCGTCTATGTGCGCATTTAAATCCGTCTGCACATTTATATCTGTCAATTGAAATTGCACAATTTTTGTACATACACCCACCAACCCACCCACCCGCTCAACATCATCCATGTTTTCCATGTTACAGCAACAAGTGAGTTCCAGAACAAGTTTGCCTGTTGCTCCGTGGCCGGGGTGTTAAGGAGTAAATTTGATGTGTGTCCAAAGAAAAAAAAAAAAAAATGAATATTTGACTCCTATTGTCAGAAAAGGCAGGTGTTGTGTCTTTGGACAGTTCTGTGGCTCTGGAGCCGCAGGTTGTAGACCCCTAGTATAGTTTTAGGAGTGGGCCTCTCTGGAAATGTTCTTAAGTGGTTTTGTTCGGATCAACACTCAAACGTAAGTATGGATACATGCTCTTCAAGAAGTTGTGGCACTCCCCAAGGGTCAATTTTTGTTCCCAAACTTTTTAATTTATGGAAGTCATCTCTTGAAGATGTCATCAGGAGACTTTCACAGCTATGCTAATAACATACAGCTTCCCATTGCTGTGTCTCCTGTTAACTGTGAACCTATGAACACTTTGAAATTGTATTTTAGATATAAAGTCATGGATAGAAGATAACTTCTTACAGCTCAACCAGGACAAAACTGAAGTTTTATTTATAGGTCCAGAAGACAAGAGAGAAGTGATCTTACCAAAGTTACAGAATTCTAAACCTTCTCACTGCATGAGAAATCTGGACATACTTTTTGACTCTGAGCTCAGTTTTATTCCATGTATTAAAAGTGTTGTGAAGACAGGATCTTATCAGCTCGAAAACATTATTAGAGTCCATCTATGGCTTTCTCTTGCCAGCACAGAGGTGCAATAAATGCTTTTATTTAGATTTTATTTGCTTTTTATTTTTTGCTCTCTGCAGAGAGAGTGGTAGAGTGCAGTCTCTTTCAAACCCACAACTACTACGGAACTCAGTGGCACGGGTTCTGATGAGGACCAGGGGGCGGGTACATATTACATCCATTATAGGTACCTCGCGTCCCATCAAAAATGGAGGTGAATGAAGTCACAGGGTGGATTTTAACTTTTTTTAAAATGTTTTTTATTTGTGATTTTATTCTCCTTGGCTCTACTCCTAAATCCTGTGACTCTGAAGGGCAGTGAATGCCCCACCAAATGAACTAATGAGCCACAGGTGCGGGACCAGGTGACTCCATTTTGAACATTTTAAAAGGAGGAGCAGTAGAGCCAAGAAGAAAGACCAGGCACAGAGGATGGCCTGAAGCTGAAGGAATAGAGAGGAGCTGCCCCTGTCAACCGGGGGGGGGATTGCCCCAGCTGCCAGAGCCACAGGCAGTGCTGTCGCGAAGCGCCAGAGGTCTGTGGAGCCCCCGTGGAGGACACATCTGAGATTTGGGTGCCGGCAGAGAGGGGAGTCCAGCAGAGCGTCAGCAGAGGGGTGTGGTTGCGACCCACCCCTCTTTAAGCTAAGTACCCTCTCTGTCTCCCCTCATTTTAAATTGTCCAAGGGGACCTTTTCAAACCCATTTTTAGATTACTTTATTGCATGCTTTTCGTTTTTATTGACTTTTATCCTGGTTTTATTTGTTTTATGCGTTTTTAGCATGTGCTCCTTGGACCAGGATCTTCAAGTGGACCACTAGTGCCTGGACATTTTTTTTTATTGACTTTTAGCCTTATTTATATTCTTTTAAACCCTGTGGCAAAATAAACTGTTATTCCCCCCTGAAATGGCTAAACCTGTTTGTCCTGACTCCTGCACAGCATCCGATCTCTAATAGGAAGAAAAGGGGGGGGAGCCCACCCCTGTCCTCCCCGGTCGTTACAGAAGGTCCGTCAATTAATAGTTTGTGCACAACTTTACAGAAAAGTATGCATACAACATTTACTTTAATGTTTAACATGTCTGTTCTGAATATGACTTTTCTTTGTCTTGAATACAAAATTTATCCTGTTACCAAACTCAAAAGTACACCACGGGTCACAGGTACATCCATCAAGTCCCAAAACATTGATTGTTCAAATTGCACATACGTGTTGTAGTTTATTTAATAAAATAAAATGGAGCAGGCACGGTGGCACAGTGAGGCAAGACCTTCTTGCCTCACAGCAAGAAGGTCCTGGTTCAAACCCCAGTTGAGGGACCTGAAACAGAAACACCAACTGTGGACTTTTCTGTGTGGAGTTTGCATGTTCTCTCTGTGCACATGTGGATTCTCTCTGGGGACTCTGGTTTCCTCCCACCGTCCAAAAACATGCCTCATTGGTTACCCTAAATTGCCCCGAGGTGTGAATGGGTGTGCCCATCAGTAGCCAGGTCCGGCTCTGTTACCCCTGTGACCCTGAAGGGATACAGTAGCCAAGAAGATGAATGAATGAAAATAAAATTGAACTTTTTGGAATGCCATTGATCTCATGAGTGGTCCAGGTCTCGGGGTAGAGTGCAGTGTGGTGGGTATTGCATCTTCTGTAGAGTGGTCTGGATTTTATATGAAATAGTGGGTGAGAGGCTTTGATGTGCTTATAGATCAGCCTTTACAGCGAAGACACTTAAGGACCACAGGCGTGATGGCGACCGGCCTGAAGTTGTCCACCACTGGCTTTTTGGGGACAAAAATTTTGATGGCGGTTTTGAAGCAGGTTGGGACGCTGCACTGTTCCAAGAACTGGTTGAAAATGCTGCTGATTGATCTGCACATTCATTGAGTAACTTGCCTGGTAGGCTGGCTGGCCAACTTCAGCACACATTGTGTTTCATGTTCCTGAAAAGTATTAGTGTGCTGCTGGTATGGGGTGGTAAAGCCTTTGGTGTGTCTACTGAGGGCCTCTGTGTCTAAAGTCTGGCACTGAAGTGATTCAACTCGCCTTCCATTTGAGGTGCCTGCTCCAGTCGGCACTTCGTTGCTGCTTCTGTGTTTGGTGATGTGGTTTATCACCTGCCGAACCGTCCTGGGGTTGTTGTCCCTGGAGTTGTCCTCAATTCTCTTTTTGTGGGCCATCTTAGCCTCTTTAATGCCTCGTTTTAGGGCAGAGCTGGCAGCGCTGTTGGAGTCAGTCTCGTCCCTTGACCTGAAGGTGGTGTTCACTTTTTAAGGAGAGATTTCTCTTCACTGGTCACTCATGGTTTCTGACTTTTGAATTGTCTAATCCTTTTGTTCATTCATTGCTGATGCTGTGATGTCAGATAGAACAGTGTCTGTGTGTTCTTGGAGATTATGACTCTAGAATGTGTCCCAGAGTGTGTTTGAGAAGAAGTCCTGCAGTCTGATGAGTGTCGGGTCACCTTGCACAAAAATGATGGTCGTCAGTGTTGCAGGTTGCAAGGTGAGCGATATCCCGAGGTCAACGTGGTCCCCAGAGCTTGCTTTGAGAGGAGGGGCAACAGTCTGGACAGGCATCCCCAGCACTGACGTCATCAGTTAAATTTACAAACACATGAACTCTACAGAGTGCCATTTGATCAGCCACAGTTAAAGTGTGTTGTTTGAAATTTCATTTCAACATCTTTGTTTCATGTACGAACTGTAGCATAAAAAAATCCCCAAAACAGTTATTATTGACTCCTACATATAAATGACGTTCAAGCACTTCTCCTTCTGAAGAAACATATGAATAAGCTTCTTTTACAGAAATGTTTGTTTTCTTTTTTTCACTTCTAAAAGTCTGTCCATCTCAACGTAGATCACTGCCAGTGACGTGTCTAAACAAATTCCTGAGCTGATCTTCATTCCCCTGTCCATCCCAGGATCAACCCACTAGGCCACTAAGGTCCTCTCTACCCTGTGAGGGATCCCTGATATCTCTGTCTGCCCCATGAGCCGGGGACCAGATCAGATCCGAGCCTGAGGGTGTTTGTGTTCCTGTGGTACACATGTCCAAAGCTACATATCACACTGTTGTCCAAAACGTTTGCTCAGGTTCTGGACAAGACAAGCAAAATATCAATAGTAGTAATGCATGTGATGTCACAACCACACCACTCCTTGATTAGTTAGAATTTGTGCAGGTTTAAAACTGTACGTCACCAGCAGTCTGTCTGTCTCTGGTTAGGAATTTTCTGTGTGACTCAGTCATGTCAAGAATGAGTTTTCAAATGTATCTCGACATCAGGGTGTGCCCTTAGAAAGACAGAAACTTCACAGGCTGAAGGAAAGTTTCAAACATCATCTAGCTCCTGAAAGTGATAGATTTTTACACAAAAAAGAATGAAATTCTCTTTTCTGTTAATTCATACCTTTCACGTTCACATTGATGTTGCTTGTTTTTGCCTCTTGTTCCATGGTGCTGGTGTAACACTGATATGTGCCTTTATCTTGAACCTTCACCCCGGTCAGCTTCAGGGAGGCGTTTCCCTCTGAGATCTGATCCAGGAACAGAGACGTTCTGCCCTTGAACTGCTGGTCCTGCTGTCCCAGTTGGTCCTGATTGTCATAGAAGGAGTGGACTTGAACGTTTCCAGGTGTCAGATGCCAGTGGATTAAAATATTGTCTCCAGGTGAGAATTTGCAGGGAAAGACGCAGATTTTTCCAAAGTGACAGGACACACCCCTTTCTGCAAAACAGAGAAAACAAAACTATTGGAGCTTGTTTATGCAATTCAAAATGCTGTACTTTCTATCTCCTCAACCTACAGGGGGCACAAGAAACTGTTAAATACCACATGTCAGAGGAAAATCAGCTCCATACCAAAAAAAATCAAGCACTAAGAGCCGACTCAATTCAGAGCTGTGGAGGAGAAAACAGTCCAACAAACCACACAATGCTTCCACAGGAGTCACATTAGATTTCTAAAATCTGTGCTGAGCAGTTAGTTCCAACAAATCACTCGTGGTAGTTAACCCCTTCACTGCAGTCTGGAGCATTACTAAAGACCTTGAAAACAATCTCTCCTATAGAGGATCAATCCTGATCCAACAGTACTCAGCAGTTAGTGACTCTTTTCAAACTGGATATGTTTTGGTTAAATCTTTAAGAAAGTTGTTCCTCCTGCTGAACATTTGTTTTGAAGATGTCCAGTCAGGTTTGAGGCCCATCCCAGAACAGAGCACGAGCTTTGAAGGCAACAAATGAATTCTGTCTCAACAACAACACAGACAAAATCTCTACGTGTTGTTGAATCTGACAACTGTTTTTGATTTAGTTGGCCGTGTGACTATTGACATGAATATCAATGGACTTAGCAACCCCTCCCCTCTCATGTTCCAAACAGGAAGTACCAGCTTCTTACAAGACCAAAGTCCCATAGACTTCCATTGAGAAATAGTTATTTGTCAGTCATTTTATTTATTAGAATAACTGTTCTTGCTCTGATTCATTCTTCTTAACACATTTTTTCTAATACTAATTTTTATTAAAGAATTTTTTTTCTTTATTAGAAGTTTTTCAAATTATAAACAGACCAATCAGATGCCTCAGTGAAAGCTTGTGGCTCCTGCTGGCCCCACTTTGAACGTTAGATTGACAGCTTCCTCCACGCTGCTTTCAGTGGGAGGGGTGTGGCCTTTGAACAAGCTCACTCATGACTGGTTGACTGTACTTCCTCTTAAAACGTGACTTAGACCGACTCGGACCTATCGGTGTCAAAGGGTTGCCATCGTTTGCAAAAGACGTATCAGGAAGTGACAAAAGGCTCTGGTCTGATTATGTGAGCGCCCAATGTAATGTATTTCCTATGGGGGACCGCAACGCTTGTTATGTCCAGTTCTTATTAGCGGTCTATGCATGTAACCCTAATCTAAGGACTTTAGGATTAAAGTATCTCCAATAATAAACTTGAGTGGTTTCAGTTGTTTAACAAACTGTTTAATCTTTTGAGTTCTCTGACTTCAGAAATTAGGGTGTGTCTCATCCACTAAAAGAAACAACATTTTCTGTTCTTCACTCTTATTTTATTGTGATGTTTCTTCTTGTTTGTAATTTGACTGTTTTAACTTTCAGATGTTGGATGTTCTAACTCTAATTCTTGAAGTATTCTTCTTTTTGTGCTGTCATTTCAAATACTTGTTTTTTATATGACCAGAGCAGCTCTGTCTTCTGAAGTATCTTGAACTGCTAAAAACTTCTAAATCTGCTTCATTTGGATCCAACTGGAATTAAACATCAAATGTTCAGAATGACTTTGTTCTTTTAATACTTCTTTAAAAGGTTTACAAGACTGTTTACCTCACAGGAAACTGAAAGCATTCATGTTCAACAATGTCAAAAAACGAGTTATGTCTATTTAAAGATTCAAACATCACGACAGCTGCGTATCTTTAAACACATCATTTACTGTCTAACTTTATAGTTAATACATTTTATTGTTATTTATTTCTCTAAATTAATGTTTGAAACATTGTTCAAGCAGTCATATGATGTGCTTGCATTGATGACGAGTCAATCAGAGGAGCAGAAAGTTTGAATAAAGTCAATTTTGAGGATGAAAGACTTAAAGGTTTGACTCACCTCCGCCAGTTAAAGTCCAAACAGAGTTCAGGAGCAGCAGAACATGAAAGACCTTCATCATCATCACCGTCATGTTCACTGGTCCCTGACAGCTGTCCTAACAGCTGAGCAGATGTTAAAATATTTTTGTCACAATGCTTGTGGGCTGTTCCCTCGTCTGATTAGGTAACAGGTAATCAGCATTTCAGAAATGTAAAGTTTCTGAACAAACAAATCACTTCAAACTTGCTGCCTTTGTTTTCTGGAACATGACGTTCTGAGCTCAGGAGTTCTAGAGTCAACCTCATGCTTAGAAATGTCTTCAATATAGAAAGAATCAAATCCTGATAATAAATCTATAGAACGTGAAACCAAATATGCTTTAGTTTTCTTCAGCCAGCCGTCCAGAAGTTGACATGAACAGGAGACTTCCAGGTTTGGAGCTGCTTCTGTTTTAAATCTGCTTCTGTTTTAAATCTGCACTCTGTGTCCAGATCAGTCTGTCTTTTAACAAACATGACAGGAATGCAGACAAACCATTATTGTGTTTACCCGAAACGTGGCTGCACCCACAAATTCCGGACAACAACGGCGCAGTGCGCTGCTTTGTGAAGCTAGCTGCAGTTAGAGGAGGGGGGGGGGGGTCGCGCTCTACCCCGGACATGTTTGCGTAAAGGAGCGTCTCTGCAACCAGCATGTGGAACTCTTGGCCGTCGGGATCGGGCCTTATTATTTGCAGAGAGTTTACATCTGCACATACGTCCCTCCATCTGGCGTCTGACATCATCAGCACCACTGTCTCCCGGCTGCAGACGCAAACAGCCAAATGCGCTCATGATTATTACTGGGGATTTGAATCACGTCAACATGGACAGAACACTGCTCCACTCGGGACAATAAAACTCTGGACCTACTTTAATGTTCTGAATGCCTACACTCAGCAGGTCAGACCATAACCTGGTCCTGCTCACACCAAAGTTTGTTCCTGTGTTCACAAGAAAGGTGAGCAAATGGACGCAGGAGGCTGAGGACGCCCTCCAGGACTGTTTTGAGTCCGCTGACTGGGAGCCACACGGGGAGGACATCAAATTCTGTGAGGACTCGATCATGACCACCAAAACGGTCCAATGTTTCCCAAACAACAAGCCATGGATCACCGGTGACCTGAAGACTCTTCTGAACAAGGAGAAGAAAGCCTTCAGGTCTCGGGACAAGGAGGAGCTGAGGAGGGTGCAGCATCTACTGCGAGACGAGCTGAGGGAGAGTAAAGACTCGAGAAAGAGGAAGCTGGAATCCAAACTCCAGCAGAACAACATGAGGGAGGTGCGGTCTGGAAAAGACGGCTGACGGGGGGGAACAAAGAGAGAGCTGACCAGCTTAACATCTACTTCAACAGGTTTAACTCTCTGCAACCAACCACTTCAGGGCCTGTCGCTACCCAGTCCCCTTTCCCTAACCACGCCCCAATCACGCGCCTATGTATTACGTCACTTCCTTTTTGCGCAAACTTTTTTTTTAAAAAACTTTATAACTCGCGCTGGTTGAGAGTTTTAACACGATTTGCTGCAGCTGGGTGATCGGGCAGCCAATGAGTTATTTATTTAGTTATTTTTTATAACTTTATTTTCAGAACTTGAGACATGGAACAAGAAAAAACAACACACCAGGGGGATTGCAAATACAGTTAAAATAAGATGTTACGTTTTAAAAATGCATCATAAGAAATGTTTAATTATTAGATTAAAACAAATGACTAACAATTGATAACAACGACCTTAAAGAGCTATATGTATGTCAGAAACCTAATAGAAATTAGATTTTATATACATTTAGGGGAGGGGAGGGGAGGGGAGGAGAGGAGAGGAGAGGAAGGAGGGGAGGAGAGGAGAGGAGAGGAGAGGGAGGAGAGGAGAGGAGGAGGGAGGAGAGGAGAGGAGAGGAGAGAGGAGGAGAGGAGAGGAGAGGAGAGGAGAGGAGAGGAGAGGAGAGGAGAGGAGAGGAGAGGAGAGGAGAGGAGAGGAGAGGAGAGGAGAGGAGAGGAGAGGAGAGGAGAGGAGAGGAGAGGAGAGGAGAGGAGAGGAGAGGGGAGGGGAGGGGAGGGGAGGGGAGGGGGAGGGGAGATGAGACTGCACCGGGGTTTGCAGATGGTGTCTGAGGATTGGAGAGGTGAGCGGCGTTCCTCTGTCCTTCTGGAGCTGGAGGACACGGTGAGCAGGTCTGTGAAGTCTGTGAGGCAGCTGAGCGGAGAGATCCAGAGATGGTTGGTTGTTGGTACTCGTGGTTGAAGGATTCTGCAGACAGGAAACAGTTCATGAGCTGAGTACTTGAGGGTGAGGCCAAACTTAAGTTTAACATGAATATCAGAGGCACTGCAGGTCCAATACCCAAAGGTAGACAACCATCTGGCAGCTGAGATGATGAGGGGAGTACCGACTCCTGCTGGAACACCCAGGACCGCTCCAAGCTGCATGCAACCGGGGAGACCTGCCTGGACGGACCATGACAGGAGTTTAGAAATTCAGACACAGAGAAACCCAGAGAGCGAACAACTAGATAGAAACACAAGTTACTGGAAAGATGTTTCTAGTATTTTATATCTTGCAGAACTCCATGAATGAAAGTTGACCATTCTTTTTTAACTATAATTGTATTTGTTGCCTTTTTATTTCCTAACTCTATTTAGTGGAGGACCACATCACGTTCCTCCACCTTTCATGTGTTCACAGGTGCAGAAAGAGTGAGAGGAAGATGTTCTTCACCTTAAAAATAAACACTGGAGACCATCGCATCACTAGAAAAGTAGAAACACCTTCAGAAGGTTTTGTGGACAGTAGAAAGCAAAACCAGCCAACATGAAAATGAACTAGACCGCGTGATTGTGGATGAAACTGATGAAGTATAAACAGATTTAAGGAAAAGAAAACAGAATCTTTATCACAACTGAAGACTGGCTCTGGTGTTTTGGTGGTACTTTCTGAGGAAACTTACTTCACTGGATGTCATTCTAGAGGAGATGCTGATGCAGAGAGGATACTGAAAAGTAAAATACACTTTTTTTTAGCATGTTGAAACATTATAGTCAAGTAACAGGAAGAGAATACTCACCATCAGCATGAAACACTGCAGCAGCTGCCTGATGAGAAATGAACTGAAAAAGAGAAAGAGAGCATTTGAATACAGAGAGCTGACATGCACCTGATAGTTTTTTATTAAATTATTATATATTCAATGAGCTCTCAGAAGTTTGTACTGACACACCTGTACGTCTCTCCCAGTTCTCTAGACAGGGTCAAGGGTCAAAGATACCATTCTCCTGCTATTGCAGAGAATTCAAATAGCACACAAATCAAATGTTTGCCAGTCAGAATAGATAAATCAATAAAGTAGTCTGAGATGTGGCTTCATGCTGAACCTCTAAATCTGTTAACAAGGTTCCATGTTGAACCTCTCAGCCTGAGATCCAGGCTGCTGTTAGACAGTCAAAGAACACACTTGGTCATTGAACAAGACCAGAGCTGCTTTGATTTCTGTAGCATCAACCTAAAGATTGTTCTGTAGAGATCATCTCCAAAACCATCAGAGGGAAGTGAGTCCAGAAAGAGTCTCTGTTTCTCTGCTCTAAATGTTATCATCATCATCCACACAACATGACACACCAACCTCTCCTTTTCTTTTCTCTATCCTCTAAAGCAGAGTGAGACAGACCATGGACACTCACACAAAGCAGGTAGTGATCAGCTTGAGCTGTCTGTCTGCTCCAAGATGGAAACATCAGCATGACCTCTGACCTGAAGGTTTCCTACAGGGATTGATACAAATTAGTAAACATGTACACACACAGGAGAAAAATAAACAATCAAAATATGACCAGCAAGGAACGCAGTAGGTCAACTTGGAGATCCTTCCAGGTGGTCTTAAAGATAACCTTTATGGCCATAAAGCTCAGCGATGTCGACATTTTCCCCTAAAGGAAACAGACACACACAGACATTAACACACAACAACCATCATGTCCAGAACCAAAGAAAAGATGTAGCAGGATGACAAATTACACGTCTGTGCAGCTTCCTCCACAATTTTTAGACAATCTGAAATAACAAAAAGAAACTCTCTTCAAATGTTGCGTTACATTCTATTTTCTTTACAGTACATTGGACTCAGAACACTTCTGGTGGATTCCATCCATTGTGTCAAACCCAGACTCCAAAAGTCTTCAGGGGTCGAGCAGATGTTGTCCTCCTTCACTGAGATCTCCTGGAGGACGGTTTTTCTCCAAGACATGTTCCATCTACAAAAAGAGAATTCCATGGTGTTTATCATATATCTCAATAGAGAAAATCATTTCAAAATGAGGTTAAAGGCTAATTACAAACTAAAGGTAATGTTATTTCTCCTGCCTCAGCAATTATGAAACCATCAACAACTTTGACTTGAGAACATTTACTGTGACAGTATAGAAATGTGTCTGTAGAACTTGTAGATTTTACACAACTACAAGATTTTTACAAACATGTTTTCATTTGCTCTTGATTCACAACAATTTCAACCATTAAGTATTAAACATTATTTTAAGCCTTATTTTTGTCCTATGTCCTCCATCAGAAAAATGCAACAAGTACATATTAAAAACAAACATAATTTTCATTGGAGTGGATCTTTATCTAAACAAATATAACGTTTTATTTATGAACTGTTTAAATTAGTAACATTAAAAAGAAGCACAAACATCAAGGATTGAAACTACGTTGTATTTATCTTTCAGTTTGTAACTGCATGACATTGTTTGAACGTGGTGGTGAAGTGAATCTGTTGAAGGAGGAGATCCGCTGCTGAGAGAAGAATTGATGTTTTTAGAATATGGTTTATGGAATAGTAGCGACTGTGGTGACGTCATCCATCAGCTGTTAAATATACAATTGTCAGATCTCTAGCGGTTCAGATACCCGATCACCCAGCTGTCAGAAATCAAATCCAATCCAAAACCCTCAACCATCACAAATGTTGGCGGCAAAGAGGAAGTAACGTAAGATACATGCGCGTGATTAGGGCGTGGTTAGAGAAAGGGGATCGGGTAGCTACAGACTCTGACAGAGATGGAATTATTTTGTTTTTAGGTTTTTTCAAAGCTTTTGATAGTTTGGAACATCGAGTTATTTTAATGTCACTCCAGAACTTTAGTTTTGGCCAAAAATGTACAGACACAATTTCAATGTTCTATAAAGACATAACCAGTGCAGTTCTGCTTCCTTCAGGAACCACCAGCAGATTTCCAGTGAACAGAGGAATTAGACAAGGTGACCCAGTCAGTCCACTTCTCTTTATTTCAGCAACAGAAATGTTAACATTATCAATACAAAATGACCAAACAATTAAACCTTTATCTGTGGCAGGAAATCCTCTAAAAATAATCCCGCTGGCTGATGACACAGCCTTACTGTTAAAACAAAAAGAAGAAATCCAAAATGCGATGAAAACTCTCTTTATTCTCTCAAGCTTCAGGTCTAAAATTAAACAAAAACAAATGTGAAATAATGACAATTCATGACACCAAAGAAACTCACATGTATAATATCCCAGTAAAAAACAAAACACTTAGGAATAATGACTAAATTTTAAGGACAGACTGAATACTAATATTCAATCAATAATTGGCAAAAATCAAAAGATCTTAAACAGTTGGTTACAGAGAAACATTTCAATTTTTGGTAGAATTTTATTAACAAAAATGGAGAGCATTTCTAGACTCATCTACCAGCCTTTGCTGTGGCTTTCCCCGACTCTTGCATGAAAACATCAACAAAATTCAATAGAATTTTATTTGGAATAATAAACAACACCTAATTAGAAAAAATGACAGTTAAACCAATTGAAGAGGGAGGGATGAATGTTACAGATTTTGAGGTGATGAATGGAGTTATATAAATTGTAATGGCTAAAAACCTTTATTAAAAACAAGTATTCTCACTGGTTCTCTAGACCTTCATACTTATTCCACAAAAGTTGGAGGCTTTGAATTACTATTAAAATGGGATTTTGATCCAATGAATACCAATCAAACTTTCTGAATTTCACAAACAAGTTTTACTTTATTGGAAGTTAATCTACACGCCCTCGTACTTCGTCAATCTGGAATAATAGATTTGTTCTGTACAAAAGTAAATCTTTATTTTATAAAACTTGGATGGATAAAGGAATATGGGCCACAGTTCAACTGATGACAAATGATGGTACATTTCTTAATCACATAGAATTTAAAACCAAGTTTCAGTTGGATTGCACAAATAAAGAATATTCAAGAGTCATTAAATCAATCTCTCTATTCTGCCCTCCCTGACCTGGATCCAGTTTGGCAGATAGACGAACAAGTCTCAATGAGAAGCAGGTTTTCAGGTCTTCTGAAGATTTATTTTCCCATCAAGAAATGTAAAACTGTGAACAGCATACAAAACGACTGTGGGTTAGCATGATTGATTTACACATAGAACTGCTAGCTGCTAACATTCACATGCTCTAGACACATTTTAATAACAAACTCATTCATTTTACTTACAGGCATGATTCACTGAGCTCCATAGAACAAAAATGAAAGTAAAGTGCAGTTTTGAGATAGTTTCATACACTGTTTTATAGTCTTCTTTTTACTAAAACTAAAACAGCACACCTGCTCCATCTAGTGGTCAAACGATGAAACAGCTCAGACTAGAAGACAGAACACTCTCCTAAACTTATTCAGTTGATTAAAGCAAATGCACAACACTCCTTGATTTGACCTCAGCTCCCATCTTTGTTGATTGATAGCATTCTTTTTTTGATATAAAGTGCAATAATATATTAAGAACATCCTTGACATACAAACTATTCCCTCTACCTATTAGAAGAAAAACTTTGTCCCTATCTTTTTTAAAAATGACACTTGTAATATTAGATCAAATTTATTTTCATTTCCTCTTATACCAAAAATGAAAAGAGGTCCATTTCAAAACAATTAACAATATTTATCCATGTAAAGAATTCCTACATTTAAGATTTACCATTCAAGATAACATATGTCAAATATGTAAAAATGATATTGAAACCCAAAAGCATCTTTTTTATGACTGTAATGTTGTTAATCATTTGTGGGGTGATTTATATACATGGCTTTTAACAGAAAATACTATTCCATTATTTACATATCCTAATGTACAATTTGGTTGTATTGACAAAGAAAATTCAAATTTTGTTCAATAATTTAGTAATTTTTGGTAAGTTTTTTATTGCAAGAGAGAGAGTCCCCACTTTATGTTCTTAAAAAAACCATTGCTTTTTTGTAAATCTCTTGAAAAAGATAAAAAATAAAAATGCCACAAAACTTTTAGATTGTTTGTCTGTTTACCTGGACAGATGAGATTTTTCTTACCCTTATTTTATGGATAATCTTGGTTGGAATGTTTTAGATATTGATGCCTCCCAATTTGCTTAAGATTTCTGAGTATAGTTAGAACATTTTATTTCAATGTTATCTACATTTATATTTATTTTCTTACATTTCTTTTTTCTCTCTCTGCTCTTTCATTAATGCTTAAATTGAATTCATTTTGTTTTCACATGTATACATATCTGGTAAGACGCTTTGTAATGTCCGATGCCATGCTTTTGTAATGTCTAACTTGTCAATAAAAGAAAGAAAGAAAGACTACTGACAGAGAGGAGGGGCCTTTCTGCCTTTTGCTCATTTGACACATGTGAATATGTTTCTTTCTGACATCAGTATAAATGAATGTTGACTGCTGTTGGAGTGTCTGCTATCTGGCTGAGAAATCCTCCTTAAAAACTCTTCTTCTTGCTTAGGTTGAGCTGACATGTGGATCAGATCCAGTTCAGATGTAGATCTGCAGCAGGAATGCTTCAGCATTCAATCTCTCTCATCATCTAAGATGAACAGACAGAGAGGTCAACGCTTGACCTCAGGAGGCCTGCAGAGGTGTCTGTGTGCTTTGTGCTGCAGACATGTGGTGTGGAAGCTCCGCCTCTGATGCCGCTGCAGCGCTGCCACCACATCTCTGATCAGGTGAGAGCCGACAGGTGAAGGTCACACCTGCAAGTATGAAGACAGCCGTCTGAGTGTCCAGCTGAAAGACCTGGACCTGTCTGTGTCCTCAGGTTAGCATGATGTCTCTGTGTTTGGTGGAAGAAGAACAGAAGTGAAGAACAGCTGGAGAAATGACATCTAAAACTCCTGTTTAGTAAAGTTGCTTCTGAAAGGCCCAGGATTAAAAGGACTTCAAACGGTTCATCAATTAGAGGAACATTCAAATCCAACAACAGTCAAGTCCAAATGTACTGGTAGAAACATCTAGTGGTGTCAAATAGTGGCAGATTCAAAGAACAACCAACTCCTACTGGAAACAGAGAACAAAGTCCATGTGAAAAAAGTCCATGAAAACATGAGAGAAAAGAGGGTCCAAGTGCAAACAGTCCCAGTCTGGAACGAGACCTTCCTCCATCACTGTTCCAGACAGTTGGAGCTTCATCACCACACCGAGCTTCTAAAAACACCATTTACATTCCAACACAGTTGAGACACACACATAGAAAATGCTCACATTGGGTTGAAATGATTGAAACCCGCTCACATTCAATCCAGTGTTCAGCACGCCACCCTGTCCGGAGGGTTCGGGCTGACGACAGCACGACCGATCCTGAACCGAATCATCTTTAAAATGCTACACAAGCTAAACAGGATTAGCGTTGGATTGCTGCTGACAGTTTATGGCAGCTTACGTTTTGGAGCTGGCGTTCAACACACGGCCGCATTCCCGAGGGAGCTCATCAAAGAACGTTTGACTGGCAGCCGGACGGACACACGTGAATGACGGCGGCGTTTCAGGAGGAGCGGCTGCGCATTGCGGTTTCTGGGTCCTAGTGCCCGACGGGTTACAACCCTCAGTTACACAAAAGAAGCAACATTGCAGGCGCTTGGGTGACGTCATATGACGTCATATGACGGCATTTGACGTCACGTGATGCAGCTTGGACACTATAAATAGAACCACTTTCCTCTGCAACTTCATTGCGATTGTTTCTCTAGAGACAGACACAAGACCACAAACACCTGAAGACCTGAGATCCAAAACTCTAAAACCCGAAGACCCAACAACCCAAAGACCTAAAACCCAAAAACCCAAACCCCAAAACCCAAAAACTCAAAAAACAAAACCCAAAGACCCAAAACCCCAAAAACCCCAACAAAGACCCAAAAATGTCTGAACATCCCACCAAGCTTTTGTGTGGTGGACTCTGCGCCACCCAGACGACGACGGGCTTCGCCAGCACTTTGAGCGCTTTGGCGAGCTTATAGACCATGTCGTCATCAAACACAAGACCCAGAAAAGATCTCGCTGCTTTGGTTTTGTGACCTACGCCAAACCGGAGCAGGCCGCCGCAGCCATTGCTGCAGCCCCACACACAGTTGACGGGTACGCGGTGGAAATCAAGCGGGCAGTTGCAAAAGAACCACCGTCTAACAAATCTGAATCTTTGGCCAGTGCTATGGAGAAGAAAATCTTTGTTGGTGGCTTGAAGAACGACATCTTCGAGTTTCACCTCAACCAATACTTCTCTCGGTATGGTCAAGTGGAGAGTCTGAAATCATGGTAGATTTGGAGACCCGACAGAACCGAGGATTTGGCTTTGTGCACTTCACAGATCCCGCAGCAGCAGACAAAGCTGCGCTTGTGAAGTTCCACACAGTCAATGAACACATCAAGTTGAAGTGAAGAAAGCTTTGACTAAGCAGGAGATAAGGGGAAGGATGGAACAACTCCAAAGAGTCATGGGCGCAAACCAAACTGGCAACGGTGGCAGAGATTATCCGGAAACAACAGTAACGCGGGATATGACGGCTCACACGGAGCCGGGTATTCCTACCAGGTGAACTATGACTCTGGAAATGGATTTAATGATAACCAGGAATACGGCGGCTCACACACACTCAACGTGAACGCCAGGGAATTTTAACCAGGCTTTTGAAAAAGCCCAATGTAACAAGCCTGAACCTCTGACCAATGCACGGGAAGAAAATTTTGTTGGTGGCTTGAAGAACGACATCTTCGAGTTCCACCTCAACCAATATTCTCTCAGTATGGTCAAGTGGAGAAGTCTGAAATCATGGTAGACATGGTGACCGGACGGAACCGAGGATTTGGCTTTGTGCACTTCACAGATCCCTCAGCAGTAGACAGCGTTGTGCTTGTTAGGTTCCACACAATCAATGGACACACAGTTGAAGTGAAGAAAGCTTTGACTAAGCAAGAGATGGCAGGGAGAGATGGAACAACGCCAAGAGTCATGGGGGGAAATCAAATGGGTACGGCGGCGCACACGGAGCCGGGTATTCCGACCAGGGAAGCTCTTTTGGCGGATACTATGGCTATGGAAATGGCGCCGGATTGAATGATAACGGGGGATACAGCAGCCCATACACATGCAGCCGTTGTGGTCATGAAAATCTCTCTGGAGGCTGGAATGTCTACAACGGCTATGGACAGCAGTACTCTGGCTACGCCCAAACCAGGGTTATTTGGCGGCACAGAGAACTGCTCCTTACAGCAGAGGCTGCTAGACCCTAGGGACCTTCCTTTAATGAACCCACACCTGGAGAGTGTGGTTGTTTTTTAGAGTTAGAATATTATGTTTTGTTTTTAATTTAGTATTAGATTATTTTGTAGGACTTCTTTTTGTTAGGAATTTTTCTTAATTTTTACGTGGATTATTCTGTTATGCCTTTTATTGTAAAAATTGTAAATGAAGATATTAGTTAAAAAAATTAAAAAAACAAAAAAAATCAAAAAACAAAAAAAAAAACACGCACACAAACGCATCCACACACACCCCCAACCCACGCACCACACACAACACACACCACTAACACGTACACACCCCCCACAACATAACACACACACACACACAACTTACACACACCACACCACACCACACCACCCCCACACACCACACCACACACACACACACACCACAACACCCACACACACACACACAACCACACACACCACACACACGCACCTACACACCCCACACACACCCCCACCCACACACCACACACACACACACCACACACACACACACACCCCCTCCGTGAACTGCCGCCTAAAACGTGGCGGACGGGTTTGAGTGCTCGAATGATCTCAGCTGTTTTGGGCTTTTGCCCCTGCTAGGCAGACAGGTCCTGAGTGACGACCAGACTGAAGAGCAGTTCAGAAAACCTTTTATCAGAAGTGATTTATTCACGTTTTATTAACATTTTATTTTATTTATCTCTCCAGTGGGCCCACCACCTGCAGCAGAGCTCAGAAGGGGTTGATGCAATGTGGATGGTAGTTGAAGGCCAGTGCCCCAGCAGCCCAAACCCTGGGCATCCTTGCTTAGACTGCTGCCCCCATGACCCGGTCTCAGATGAACGGAAGAAGATGGATGGACGCCCCTGGCCTGACAACTGCCTTACTGCGCCATTGGGGACTCCATAACATCTGAGCTGGGGAGACCTCGTCCCCCTGGGCGTGGGCGGGGGTTCCCTACATCTGAGCTTTGGGCTGCCCAATCGTTCCATTGTTACATTTAGAACTGGAGCCCTGTCCTGCGGTTGCCATCCCTGGGCCTCGTTGGGAGGGCCTCTGTAGGTCATCGTTGTCCGCCTTAAATGAACCTAAAATGGAAATAAAAGCTCAGGTTAGAAATGACAACAGGCCTGCACCAGGTTTAGGTGTTCTCAGGACCAGAAGGAAGGAAGTCAGAGCATTTATGAACAGAGGATACGTCAGATATGAATAAATACTGCTTTATCAGAGTTTTCTAATGATTTCTTTTGACTGTTTGAATAATGATAGGAAATGAGTTTCTGCAGCTTCTCACTTTCTCTTTGGATGAATGAGTGATGATGAGCAGCAGCAGCTCCTCTGTTTCAGGACTTCTGACTGAGCAAAGTTCATTCTGATATTTAAGGTTTCATATGTGAACAAACCACAGCAGAAAGTCTGGAAGAGAAGAGATGGAGGAACACTCTGAAAAGCAGCATGCTCAAGTCCTAACAGTAAACAGCTTAGGTTAGCAGAGTGAACCAGAGCGGCGCTCCACCACCTTTAGTCTTTGAACCAAACCTCTGCCACCTTGTGTGAGCGGGAGTTTACTTTAATCTTACTGGATTGTTCAAACTTGGTTTTCACTGAGAAACAGATCTGGTCCAACTTCAGTTTCCAGATGAGCAGTAATGATGGATAACATGATTCATGAACATTAAACTGGTTAAGTTTGATACTTTTGTCAACAATACATTTGTAAAGATGCTTCTTTTTGGTTCTTGCCACAGTCCAGAAATAAATTTAAAAAAAACTTAATATCATTACATTCTAAACTGTTGAAAGGAAATGTAGAAATCTCTATGAAGCAGTTTTATTGTTTGTCAACAAGCAGCAATGATAAGATTTGGTTTATTTTTTCAACATTTGGACACTGAGACGTTCATGGTTTGCTGTTTTCTTATTCTGTGTTTGTGTGATGAAGGTTTCAATGTGAACCTAACTGGGCATAATGTGGATTTTCTTTGTTTATATGATCTTAAATTAGATTCAGATTGACATTAAAAGGGTTTTTGTTCAAATGTGATGTGCTTAAATCTATAGACGTCCTGTTTTGGTGTGAACATCCTCAGAAAAGACTTCAAATTTAGTTTAAAAAGGAAGATGAGGAAAGCTAACTCATCTTTTTGGACTGGAACAGCACCACCAAGTGGATCCAGTGGGGACAGCAGTCCCTGCAGTGTTGGCAGTGTGCTGACCGGATGAACTGTGATGCTGAAGAGGAGGAACTGTTTGTGTGCAGATGAAGGAACTGAGGGAGGAGTCGGAGGCGGAGATGAGGACTCGGTTCCGGCTCACACTGACCATGACGGAGACGTGCTGAAGGTCCAGGAGCAGGAGCTGAAGCCGAGCAGGTGTTCACACTGAAACACTCCGTCATAGTGATGGTAAACTCCATTCCTTTTACTGAATCCAGTTTTAATGAGCAACTCACCAAAGTCAACCGAGTCATTTGAGTCACTGAGTCACTTACAGAGAGAGCAAAGTAAGACATGTTATGTCCAAATTTTTCATTCTACTAAGTTAATTCTTGAAAATGAAAACAAATCATTTCATTGTGGGACAGAAAAATGAGAAACTTATATTTTTCTGTCTTAATAACACAAATTCAAGACAATAAATAAAATGCAAATGAGGGAAAATGTTCTTCTAATCTAAATAAAGGGCATAAATCAACTGAATTTTTAGGAGTATTGTAGTTTTATTACGTTATTGCAGCAATGAAATTAGTAAGTTGGAGACCAAGGTCAGTTTATGTTTATACCATAAAATAATAAAGAGGTGGAATTAATTTATTTTAAATTTTTTGATTTGCAAGACGCAAAATAAAGCATGAATTTAATAATATGATGACAGACTATCAGAGCAAAGCAGCAGCTGAGGAGGAAAGCTCAGGTTACAAATGACAACAGGCCTGCACCACGTTGAGGTGCTCTCAGGACCTTTTGGCCTACAGGTCTGGATCTTATGATGTCCTCGTGCACCGTGGGCCTTGACCAAGACCAACTGCCTTCCTGTAAGAGAGGGAGCTGTACCTCTTGTTCATGTGTTCTCTATGTGTTATGCCCCAAAATATTATTTTCTTCTTTAAATATTTAAGTTTTTTTTTTTTTTAATTTCAAGACTCAGCAAAGAGATGTGTTCTTAGATCAACTATATAAATGCTAAGTTTTTCAATTAAAATGTTTTTAAAAGGGCCCTAGCATGAAAATTGTACTTTTTGAGGTTTTAAATGCATTTTACTGTTCACTCCTCACTATGAAAAACCCCAAAATGGCATTTTGATGTATTTAAGAGTAATCCTCATTCCCACAAAAACGAGTGGATGGAAACGAGCTGACGGAAGATTGTTGTCAACAGCACTCTCCAGGAAGAGTCTGTGCTGCAAGCTCCACCCCCAGACTACAAAGAACACACCCCTGTCTTCTCCTAGGAGCTCTGGCAGGAGATAAGGATACCTTCCTTTACCAGGAACCAGGTCAGAGAGCGCTCTGACCCATTTTTTCTCGCTTCATTTCCAATCAGACTGAACTTCTGTTCACTCTGAGATTCCTCAGTCTGAATAAGAAACAAACTGAGAGAAACTGAACCAAAACAGCCACCGTACCCGACAGTCACGTGATGTAAACATGGTAGAAATGAGGTGATCGGTGAGACAAATGTAGAGCATTAACTGTCATGTAATCTAAAGGGAAATAATTGTTCCAAGTGTTGAACTTGTTAGAACGTTTATTTTAACACCACTGAAAAACATAGAACTCTCTTTTCTGAGTCTCCTATGCGGCGCCGGCTGCTGCCATGAAAGTTCTATTGTAGTTTCAACAGAATTCTCTTCAAAACAAACCATAAAACCACAACGATGAGACACGGAAACTCATTAAAATGTGGTCGGATAAATTCATGCTCAATAAACAACTTTTAACATGATCCACATTGATTCTACAGACGTGTCTTTTAGCGTGTTCCTGTATCTCCAGTAACCGTCATGCAGGATTCCTCAAACCAGCAGTAAAAGTCTTGAATCTGGTCTTCATACAGACGATTAAAATCCATCAGAAAAATAAAAGTTTGAAAAAGGAAAAATCCAGACAAGTTTTTGCAGACCACAGTGCATCCATCTTTCTTATAGTTTGGTTTACAAATGTTGTTCCCGCTGGAGAGGCAGGCTCAAGGATGACTTTGTAAAATGGGCGGGACCAACAAGGAGTGAAAGGCGGAGTCTCAGAAATCGAGTCGTTTTACTTCTAGGTATTAAAACGGGACACAAAATGTTGGGGTCGTAAATATATGTTATCCTTTTCTTACTTATTTCCTTTACCTCTTATTAGATGCGTTTTAGTTCTCTTTATTGTGTGCTGAAATGTCTTGATCTAAGCTGGAAGTGGACAACCCTGCGCTGCTGATAAGGAAGATGCAGCGGCTGAGCCAGAGATTAGCAGGAGCCAGTAGAAGTTACAAGGCCTGACGATGATCACCTAGTCAAAACATGCACACACAAACTTTAAATGTTGTTTTTGACCTTGTGTAAGAAACTGATTTGGACCGGTCTCAGCTGACGTTCTTTTGCTTCCCTTCCCCTTAGCAACTGAGACCAACCTGTAACTAGGGGCGTGTCTGACTCAATAAAATGCATGGAGAGAAAAAAGCCTGATCGGAGTTGGTTGAAAGATTGTGACCGAACAGGCTTTTGGCCCACTCTCCTTGCAAGTTTTAAACTTTAATCAATTCTCTGTGTCTCTTTCTGTGCAGGTTGTTTTTCTTTACAAATGTTAGAGCTTAAACCTAACATTTAATTGGTCCTTCGAGCCGGATCTCCAAGACACCTGATGGTTCCAGCGCGAGAGTGAGACCCAGAAAGTCTGTGGCCACAGCATACGATCCGTTTCCAGGGCTGGCCCTCACTCGCGGGCTGGGACCTGAGGGTTGACGGAGGATCCACGGACACAGAGAATTGTGAGTAGAATCTTATTTAAAAGGAATGACAGAATGAGAGATTCTCAGAAGGAGAATTAAAACAAAACCCTGACAATTCTAGACACTATCAGGTAAAATAGAGAAAACAGTTAAAGTCCGCGGGAGGAGTAGACTCCCTCCTACGTTACGTACTAGTTAAATTCTACGAAGGGCGGCGGCGTCCTCTGTGCCTCTGTGAAAAGAAGAATTATTTCAAACAGTTAAAGTCCGCGGGAGGAGTAGACTCCCCTAGTTTACGAACTAGTTAAATTCTACGAAGGGCGGCGGCGTCCTCTGTGTTGAAATAAGAAGTAATAAGAGAAATAAAGTAAAACAGCGCGCAAAAGTGTGAAAGTGTGAGACTGTGAGTGTGATTGGAAATACAGATACCATTAGGTATTTGGATTTCATACCAAATCAACAAGGATGGAAATAGTGAACCTTCTGTGGATGCACTAGGCAAGAAAACTCCACCTCTAAGGTTGAAGTGAGTTTTACCACAGAAGGGGGTATTAATCACTATCTTGTTGAAAGAAAAGCTTCCAGTATTAGAATACCCTAGGTATTAACAAACTACTGGAACCAAATTTTATTCAAAATGGGGAAGGGGCAAGGTAAACTAAAACAATAAGTCCTTGAGACATTACAAAGATTACAGAATAGTAGAAAATGAAAACCCAAATGCGATAAAACCACTTCCATATTGGATTGATCAATATAACTTTAATGGTAAGTTCAACTGTAAGAATAGTAGAATTACAAAACAAGATAAAACAAAAAATGCAAAAATAAACGAAAACAAATGGATAAAGAAGGATTTGAAGAAACAAAAGTATGGATAAAAATAGCAAGATAGAGGAAGAGAGAGAGAGAGAGAGGAAGGCCAGACAGGAAAGGGATGAAAATAGGAAAAGAGAAAAGGAGAGGCAGGAAAGAGAGAAGGGAAAAGAGAAAGAAAGTGACAATACGGAAAAGAATGTGATGTTTCATAAAAGAGAAGACAACAAATATTCAGGGCCTTATGAGCGTGTACGCAGAATGTTGGACCAAGCAGAAGTAGCAGGCCCAGAGAAAGAGGGAGATGGTGTAGTAGCGGCAGTGGACGTTAGATTAGAAGATCCCCCTCCACAGTATACAGGCATAGTAACTAGGAGCAAAGGATCTGTAGGAGAATGGTCTACAAATAAAAAAAGAAAGAGCTTAAATAACAAAGCAGAGGTGTTTTTCCAGGATATAGATGAGGAAGATATGATATTCCATTTGTACTCTAGAGGCAGAGGCCGTGGTAGAGGCAGAGATCGGAGAGGTCGCTTTGGGCCTCATGGTGAGAACTCCAGGGCCTGTTGGTCCTGTGGGAAAGAGGGGCATATGGCAAGGGACTGCAGCCGCAATCCCACCCCTCACAATCAACAGCAATCTGCATGACTAGCTCGTGCAGGACAAAACAGAGAATCTGTTTGGGCTAAAGCAGATTCCAGTCCAGACACAGCTGCAGAGGATGACGAGAATCTAAAATTAGAATTACTGTTCTTTGAAGAAAAATACAGACCAGAAATCGTTCTTCTAGTACAAGGTGTAGCTGTGAAGTTTCTCTGTGACACTGGTGCATGTAGAACTACAATTAGAGACATCATAACAGAGCACAGACCGAGAATTAAACAATATCAATAATTGAAGCCAGATGCTGTGACGCACAGCACCTGTAATCAATGATCTATTAAAAGCCCGTGTACTGATAGAGTGAGCTGACTCTCCTGTAAATACACCAATATTCCCAGTTAAAAAAAAAAGCACCCCCATCCACAGGATGGAGGATGGTGCAGGACTTGATTGCTGTAAATAATGCTGTTATTCAGAGGTCACCCTGTGTGGCTGATCCTCACACCTTGCTTAATTCTTTAAACCCAGAGGCCAAATATTTCACAGTAATTGACATAAGCAACGCCTTCTTTTCTATACCGGTACATAAAGATAGTCAGGCCCCAGGGCAATTGTGAAAGCCCTACTATTTACTCCCAAGTCATGGCTTCTAGTCTGTCATCCTTCGAGCCGCCGTGTAACAGCCAGTTACTCACCTACGTGGATGACATATTAGTAGCATCAAAAGAGAAGATGAATGTCTTAAAGATACATTAGCACTGCTAAAGCAGTTAAAGACTAATTATTTAAGGAAGTAAACATAAGTTGCAATTATGTCAAGAGAAAGTGAAATATTTGAGCCACCAACTAAGTGCAGAGGAAGAACTATTCTAGAAGAAAGAAAGTTGCTATCCTACAAGCTCCCAAACCCTTAAACAAGAAACAAATGATGTCATTCTTAGGATTAACAAACTATTGTAGAAGCTGGGTTCCAAATTATGCAGAAATAACAGCTCCATTACAAGCATTAGTGTGTACGAAAGAATTAAAAAAGTCAGATAAATTAGACTGGACCCCTGAAGCGGAAGAAGCAGTCTGTGATATAAAACAAATTATGGTAAACAGCAGTACTTTGGCCTTACCCGACTAAAAAAAAGAAGAAAAGAAAAAGAAAAAGGTTGATACGAATGGTTGATTGCAAAGGTCATTTTATGACCTCTGTGTTAACTCAAAATGCATAGTAGTAAACTCAGACCAATAGCTTATTAATCCACTAAAATCACAGCCACATCTAAAAATAGAACGCTGTACAGTTTTGAACCCAGCCACATTAGTACCAACAGGAGGTGAAGGCTTATCACATCACTGTGAAGCCCTTGTAGACAAAACAGCTAAAGCAGCAGCACAAGGGGAAAATGATGTACTGCAAGTAAAAGGAACTGATTTAAATGAGGATATACCCAAAAGCAGAGTATCCTTTTCAACATACATATGGATTTTATAGAATTAAACAAAAATAAAGGAAATAAATATTGTTTGGTGATAATAGTTTCATTCTCTAAAAGGATAGAGCTCTTTGCTACTGCTCATCCAGATGCATTAACGGTAGCCAAAGCCTTATGTAAAATATAATTCCAAGATATGGTATACCTGAAATAATCTACAGTAATAACGGATCTCATTTTGTGAATGATGTAGTTTTTAAAATAGGACATGCCTTCATATTAATTTAAAAAAAGAATTACTGTGCTTATCATCCACAAAGTGCAGGACTGGTTGAAAGAATGAATGGAACAATAAAAAGAAAAAACAGATTAAGGAAATGTATGGAAGTAACAAAGAGACCATGGACAAAATGTTTGGATTTGGTAAAATTATATATAAATATAACAAGCACGAATGGATTGGTTCCATATGAAACCTTGTTTGGAAGACCCTATAGATTACCTTATTTTACAAACGAATGGGAAACTGATAATGAAAGTACTTTAGCAGACTATATGAGAAAGATGCTTCAACAGCAAAAACAAAAATCAGACCAGACTAATGATGATGTCACATCTTCTGTATCTTCACAGGATAGCCAAATTAGTCGAGCCAGGAGACGTGGTTATTATTAAAACAGAGTAAAAATACATCACCACCACAGATTAGTGGAAGGCCACAGAAATCTGAAGCTCTCCGGCAGCGCCTCCAGAGCAAGGCCGACTACAAAGGGGGCTGTGAAACCATAGGTTGCAGTCGTCTCAAACCCGGTGAAGATTGTCCACAACTCTGTGCAGGTGATAGGGAGAGGCTTCAGGACCCTAGGCAGGATGTTGACCCCAAAGCAGCAAATGGTGGTGATGGGAGTAGTTCTTTTAGGAATGGTAATAATAGTTCCTTTACTATATTGGTTTGAACAAAAAGAACTGATGGAAGATGTGACACATACCAACATAAATAATAATAATTAATAATAATATAATAATAATTATTATTATGCCATGAGGCTGCAGCAGCTCAGAGATTTAAACAGGTGCCGAGCCATGTAAGGATTTAAAAACAAATAAAAGGATCTTAAAATTAATTCTAAAATAAACAGGTAACCAGTGCAGTGAAACTAAAACCGGGGAGATATGATCATATTTATGTGTTCTGGTTAAAAGACGAGCAGCCGCATGTTGCACTAGCTGGAGTCGAGCTATAGCCGAGGTGTTAATAGGACAAAAAGGACATGACACAAGTAATAAATGCAACGGGAGGAACTTTGAAACTTGTGGGAGGTCTGCCTAAGGTAAAGACATTCTGGTGGTTGATGACAATCTGACCACAGATGATTGGTTCAGGATTACTACAGGAATCACTAAAACAGATAATAATTGGTTACTGATGGCAGAGGAAGCAGCTCAAGTAGTCAAAGCAGATTGTGTTGTGTGTTAGGACCAAGACCACTTCTTAAAGTAATACCATCCATATTACCTCCAGACTGTCTTTTAAATGTTATGACTCAATCTGTATCTTCAGATAATTGTTCTGTGAGGGATGAGGTTTATCCGCTCACAACAGCTGAAAAACAGAAACCACTCTTCTCCAGTAAGATACCTAAAGCAAATTACACATGTATTTACAGAAAAGGCACAGGACCTAAACTGGGGAAATTAAATTAAAATATGTATGTTGAAACTCTTGAAGTAAACATAACTTTCAAACCTCTGTCCCGCAGTGACAACTGGTGGTGGTGTGGAGAAAACAAGCTGTATGACAGACTGCCTGACAACACCACAGGACATTGTGCCCCTGTGAATTTATTACTTCCTGTTTCTATAACCCCACTTTCTGTTGCAGACTTTCTGACCTGACGACAAGAAATTAACTAACCAGGTTCTTGCAGGTTTCGAGTCATCCATCTGTCCGTGGTGCACCATTAATAAAAATGTTGATGAGATAAAACAACGTTCACTACAATGTTCAGAGATTAGGCAATTAAACAAAGGCAGAACACTGCCGTCCCGGGCGATTTTCAGCTACCTCACTTATGGCTTTCCAAGCAGAATGGCTGTCGACACGGTGCTGTCACAGCATGAGGAGTTTGTTCAATATTTGGTGATCAGTGTTGTACCTTCATCCCAAACAACACTGCAGCGGACGGGAGTCTCACCAGGGCCCTGGAGGGCCTCCGAACTTTGAACAAAATGATGAAAGACCACTCAGGAGTTGATACATCGCCCTGGGACGGGTTTGGTGAGATGTTTGGTAAAATAAATAATTGGTCATGCCCATTTACTCTCTTTTGCTGTCTTTGCAGCCACCCTGACCTTGTGTGGATTTGTATCCCTTGTATAAGAGCTCTGTGCACCAGGATGATTGAAAAAGCCGTTGACCCACAGGTGTCCCGGATGTGGATGTATGCTCCTGCCTCGGACTGACAACCTCCATGGTGAAAATGACAAACAACAATGATGACGAGGATGATGTGATAATTATAACTTTCCAGATTTGTTTTCAGTTCCAGAAACCTGCTAACCACCCCTCTGAGTGTAGCATTTTAAGTTATGACAATGATGCTGTGGCTGAAAATCTCCAAAAGTGAAGGGGTCATGTGCTGAAATAAAATAAGCAGAAAACGGAAAAAACAGGGGGGCGTTGTTGGGGTCGTAAATATATGTTATCCTTTTCTTACTTATTTCCTTTACCTCTTATTAGATGCGTTTTAGTTCTCTTTATTTTGTGCTGAAATGTCTTGATCTAAGCTGGAAGTGAGACAGTCCTGCGCTGCTGATAAGGAAGATGCAGCGGCTGAGCCAGAGATTAGCAGGAGCCAGTAGAAGTTACAAGGCCTGACGATGATCACCTAGTCAAAACATGCACACACAAACTTTAAATGTTGTTTTTGACCTTGTATAAGAAACAGATTTGGACCGGTCTCAGCTGACGTTCTTTTGCTTCCCTTCCCCTTAGCAACTGAGACCAACCTGTAACTAGGGGCGTGTCTGACTCAATAAAATGCATGGAGAGAAAAAGCCTGATCGGAGTTGGTTGAAAGATTGTGACCGAACAGGCTTTTGGCCCACTCTCCTTGCAAGTTTTAAACTTTAATCAATTCTCTGTGTCTCTTTCTGTGCAGGTTGTTTTTCTTTACAAATGTTAGAGCTTAAACCTAACACAAAAATAACTCATATTTCATAAATAAATTTGTTTTTTAGTGTTCCCAATTAAATACATGATGATATATATGGATATAGTTTACTCTGAAATGCTGAAGTAAATCATGGCAGGGCCCCTTTAAATCGAATTTCTGTGCCTGTGTTCTATGAATCCTTCCCACCTACCCATGATTTTGTCCTACCTGCACTTACTGCACATGCGCAAATGAAAAAATATGTTATCTTTTTCAGTCTTAGCTGACCGCTCATAAATCTTTGCTAGCCCTCCACACTGTAAACCCTGACCTTTGCTGCAATAACAATTTTGTGTAATGATTCATTATATTTTTTAGTTTGGTATCATTACTCAAATAGATTTATGTTTGAAACATTAAAGATGAGTTTTAAGCATTACTAAATATATTATGTAGAGATCACTATTGCTCTTAAGTTCCTGCAAGAGTGGGCGGAGCTTATATCAAAACTGTGTTTGATGGAAACTGGTTTCCAATTTTCTCAATGTCAAAAATAAAGAAAAACAAAGAGGATTTCCCCCCAGAGAGCCAGCTACATATCTTAAGTTAAGAGTTAAAATATGATTTTTTTTTTTCAGCTCTAATTCTGCGCTTTGTTAACTAGCAACGTCTTGGTCCTCCTCCTTACAATTTTTCCATTGGCATCAGAGTTTGTATTAAGCTGACTTTCTCATCTTAAAATTGTTAGAAAAGTTGCTTTTAAACTTTACTAGCAGAACGCTCTCTGTTCTCTCTGGCTCCCATTCAAAGCGGCAGCTAGTCCTCATTGGTAGATGGATGAGAGGGCGTGGTCTCTTGCTTCCCTCCAGATCCTAGTCTCACATGGTAGATCTCACAGGCTCCGCAGCTTTGCCGCTGTTCAGAATTTTCTACTGTTTATCGCTGAAATTATTTGATCACTCGTTATTTTAACAAATTCTCATCCTCTATTGCTCTCTTTGTTCCAGCTTTCAGTAAACCAAGGAACCAGCTGACTATGCTCAGGTTTCTCTATGCTAAAGCTAGTGCTAGCACTAGCGAAGCCACCAGGCATGAGCAGCAGCAGCAGAGACCGACTCGCTGGTGGTACTGCCCGGCCCTGCAGCACCCAGTCCTACTCTGAGCGCTGTGGATGATGTATATTTAAACCTGAACACTTTAGCATCGTCACAGCCCACAGCTCTTTGGTAAGAATGTCTGCCCAGGCTGGTATGATGACTTGATGCTTCATGCTTTGGTTTCCTGTGTCATAAATTTGTGGGTAACAATGACAGGGATTTGGTTTTCACAAAACATGGATGTAATAATTGGAAAACAGCGCTGGAAAAAGGCATGAGATTCACAACGCACGCATCAAGTCATTGCCACATAAAAAATACTAACATCTGGTCTGAAATGTCCCAGAGAGAGGCCACAAGGAAAACCATTAATAATCTAATAGAGTTCATGCAAATTTACTAAATAAATAAAGAAATAAAGTATAAAAACAATTGGAGAAGTTGTTCAGTTCTTTGCAGTAAATAATCTTCCACTTGGTGGCAGTGTGGAAAAATGATGATTTCTCTGCAAGCCTGTTGTTAAAAATGGTTGACAACACACTGACAAAGGACCCTGAATTTAACCAAATAAGCAAAAGCATCCCACATAAATACACCTCTCACAAGATCCAAAACAAAATGTTTGAAACAATGTCCAGAATGGTATTAAATAAAATCAAGGAAAATTATGACAAAGCAGATTCTGCTGGTTTTTGCATCAAAAGTGATGGAATAAGAGACAGATGCAATATGGAGAATCCATCAGTCATGATCAGATTTGTCTGTAAAGATCTTCTAGAAGAACACCTGATTGATCTGCTGGACCACAGTCAGTTCAATGCAGAATTCATTACCACCCAAATTCTTCAGCATCTGTCTGATTGGGGTTCTAGTGCAGCTGAAATGATCAGTCAATGCTATGATGGAGCTTCTGTCATGAGTGGGGTCAGGGGTGGGGTCAGGCCTTGTGCAAAAGAGGGTAGGGAGAGATATTCCTTATATCCACTGCTAGAACCACCAGATGAATTTGGGAGTGGCCCACGCAATGCAAGCAGAACCGTGTGCAAAAACCGTCTTTGATCTGTCAGGATCCCTGCACTCATTCTTTCATAATCATTATGTGTCACAGGACTATGATGTTCCCTCCCTAAAACGACAGTTGGAGCTCAGGTGGACAGCCACCATGTGAGGATCAGGATGCTATTATGAGGATCCTGTCAGAGGTCACAGAGGACAGAGCTGCGGCTGTTGACATCTGCACAGAGGCATCAGGGTTACTGATGACGTTAAGTAGGCATCATTTCTTTGAAATAGGAAAGTTCTTTCTAAAAGTCTTGGGTTTGATGAAGGTTGCAGATGTCATGCTGCAGCCTCATTCAGTTGACCTGTGCTGTGCTTCAGTCACTGCGTCCCTGCAGACTGAAGCAGATGAGGAGAGTGAGACGTTAGTCAGCAAGCCTCCAGCAGCTGCTGAAAGAAAGAGAACAATGAGCTCAGTGCTCACAGGTAGTCCTGACTATGGAGAGAAATTAGACTCACTCAAATTTATGCATGCGTATTCTTGATTTGTGCATGCGTTATTTAGGATTTGTGCATAACTTTGGATTTGTGCGTGCGTAATTCTTGATTTTTAACTCATATAATACGTTTTGTGCCTTAGTAAAAATAATTACAAAATAAAAAAATACAAAATACAATTTACACATGCACAAATTAAAATTACGATAGCTTGAAACTGATTATACACGCAAATCTTTAAAAATGACACAAATTACCTCTTATGAACACACAAAACCTCAGTTACACACGAATGTATGGTGAGACTCTTTTCATGTCTCATAAATTTGTTCATGAGTGATGCAATTAATACTGCTAGAATGCTCGTTCATCAGAGCTTTCTCATCAGTTGTTTTAAACTTAGATCATAAATAATATCCGGTGAAACTTGACTCGCTTTAACAAATATTCCCGATATTTAAATTGAACATTTGGAGGAGTTGCATCCCGCAGACTGTAGCCGGCCAGTGGGCTGATCAAGCCTCTATGCCCTGTGGATGTTTAGAAGGACCTCGTGCTGCAATCGCCCTGTTCTGCCGCCCCGTGAAGCTCAGCGGGGGGGACTAAACCAGACCACGCCCCCCCCCTCTTAGTCCAGCACCCCCTGCTGCCCCTGACTGTGATCAGCGCTTGAGGCAGAGCCCCATGTTGAAGGTACTGTCAGGGGAGCTGATGAGGATCGGAAGCGCTCTTTTCTGGAAAATACTATTATTTTTAAAAAGGATAAGTGTTTTAAAAAAGTGTATTTAGTCTTTTTTTATAATAATTATAGGGAATATATTTATGAGAAAGTGGGAAAATGTCAATTTTTACCGGATATTATTCACAATCAAAGTTGTAATTTTAATTTTTGCATGTATAAATTGTATTTTGTATTTTTTTTTTCATTTGTAATTTTTTTTTACTTATGCACAAAACATATTATATGAGTTACAAATTGGGAATTAGGCACCCACAAATTGGAGTGAGTCTATTTTCTCTCCATACTGTTCTCTCCACTGTGGCCCATGCAGAAGACTCCCTGACTACTTACTAGTCCCTTAAGAGAGATATTCTCAACATTTTGGACATAGCCATTGTAAAGATGGAGACAAGATTCTCCAAAAGCAATCTCCAGCTGATGAAAGCAGTTATCTTCAACCTCAATCTCACTCTTTACTGGATGCTGACATGTTAAGCTTTAGAGTTAGAATTGGCTGTTGTTTCGTCATTAGCCTGGTTTTTGTAGCCACAGTGAATCGTTTGCCTCTGCATCCTCGTTTGTTCTCCTTCTCTCCATCCATGAGGAGTCTTCTTATGATAAAAAATAAATAAATGATTTTTTTAAAAAGGGAAAATAAAGAAATTAGAACAATATAAGGTAGAGGCCTCATCAAAAATGAAATCTAAAACAGGCAGAAATTCTGTTTCCAATCCCTGAGACTCAGTTTGTTTCATGAGAACGCAGAGCTGGATGGAGGTGGTTATTCTGTAAATCCTGTTTTTCTTTCCCCCTGAATATCTGAAGC
The DNA here is from genome assembly GCA_003999625.1 of Oryzias javanicus. NCBI lineage: Eukaryota > Metazoa > Chordata > Actinopteri > Beloniformes > Adrianichthyidae > Oryzias > Oryzias javanicus. The sequence goes on along the minus strand of CM012456.1, from coordinate 26,348,280 downwards.
TTTTATATTTATAGCGCTGATAAAGCGCCGGAAGTGACAGCGTCACGGTAGCCGAACTATGACGTAACCCCCTCGCCCCCCCGGCGCTCTTCCGAGCTTGGCACGTGCCCGCTGAAACGAGCCGATTTGACAGCAGCACGAGAAGAAGCCAAGAGAGAGAGAAGAAAAACAACAGCCCCACGTGACATCATCTCTCATCATAAATATGTTTTTACTTTAATACCATTATTTATTAACATTTACACCCTATACTGTCTAGTTATCGATATACAGTCAATGTGTGATACGCGGAGGATCAAAGTGTGATTAGGTTGGCGCATTAATATTCAACTGCCGTAAACTATCTTGAAATATCGTAAAATGCAAATCTGTTTGTACTATTTGAGAGACACATCAATAACAATAATTAACAAGTCCACGTTGTCTTCAATGATATTTAAAAGGTGAGTTTATCATTCAAAGAACTCTGGGGGACATTAGGCTAATTACTTGAGACTTTTTCAATAAATCTTTATTTGTTCCATCATTTCATTACAACGAGAGCAGTGAGTCAGCTTTCCGTCCAAACCTAAAAATAGCCCGGTTTCTGCTCCGCTATGCCCCTCCCAGCTCCTAGCACCAGCTCCTCCCCAGCGCCGGCGCTCGTGCGGCTTGGTTCGGGCTGCTCCGGTTCGACTGTCGGTGATGACCAGGCTGGTTCCGAGCCGCGCAGACATGACAGGTGAGGAGGAGAATGCCACCTCTGTGGAGCCATCCTCTGGATTCTGCTGATGTTCTTTCTGGAGGGTTGTTGTGATCGTTTCTGCTCTCTTATTGGAGTTTGTTAAGGATCACACGAGATAAATGTGACTTATTAGCGTTTTTAATGTGCATCCATGTCTCTGCTCAAATGTTAAAAATAATCAGTGTAATTTGGGTTTGTGGTGAAATGCTGAGGTGAGGTGATGATATTTTCCTCTGATGCTCGGTCTGCTATATGTGACTGCATGTGAACATCTGTGCAGAGATGCCCTGTGGAGCTGTCATGTCAGTCCAACAGGCAGAAGGAGCAGCAGCAGGAGGACCGGAGCTCCCTGTCTGGCTCTTCTGTTCACAGCAGAGCTGACATTTAACCCTCAAGCTCTTCAGTGTCCTCAGTTGCTCTGGGGCCGGGTCCAGGAATCACCTCCAGCTCTCCATCCTAATGTTCTCCTGCTGCCCCTTGGCCAGTGTTGCATGAATCATGTGTCTCTCTGTAACACACAGCTCTGGCCCCGCCTCCCTCGCCTCCGCTGGTCAACAACAGGAACGCATCTCCTTGTGGAGCGGCGTCCAGCCATGCAGGTACACAGCTGATGGAAACCTGCTATAGCGTTCTCCTGGTGTCTGCTGAGAACAGGACAAAAGCATCAGAAGCTCCTCAAGATCGAACAATAGCCCAGTTCATACTAAATTAATGCAATAAATATTTATAGATACAAAAACAACAATGATCTTAAGCTTTTGTGCTAAAGAAGAATGACAGGAAGCAGGACACAAGGTGGTGGAACTGTCAACCATGTTCATCTGTAACCAGTGCTGGGGAGGGGAGGGGAGGGGTGCTTTAACTCAAACCTCAGTCAATTTTCTAAATTTATCAAAACGTTTAACAAAACGGTTCTGCCTTCGGATCATTTGAAGACAGAAAGTGAAATGAAAATGTTTGTAATATGTTCCTGCAGCATTATTCTGATGGTGGAGGACATGAATGAAGGCATTAAAGCTTCTGCTCCACTCTATTATGATGCATCCACTTACAGACAAATAGATCCATGAACGTCTTTGCTTTCCTCGTCTGAGCTGCAATCTGGATCTAACTGGACAGCTGGATAGCTCTGATATTGATTATCATTTTTGTTGCAATGTTAGCGTGGGGGAGTATTTGAGGAGCTGTAAGCTAGTGGAAGAGAATTTAAACAGACAGGTGACAGGATGTGGGGGTGGGCTTACTCTTTGCTAACAGTCATTATATATCAAGACAATGATATTGCCAGTTTGGTTCACCTTCAATAGTTGCATTTTTAAAGTAATAATGTGAAAAAGTGTGTTTACATAAAAGGTGACCAGGTTTCTATGGTAATTATCAGACGTTCTTGATGCTGTTGTTGCAGTTTTGGTCTTTTTAGTGGCAGAAACTGTGAAGATGCCTCTTTAGCCTCGCCTGTCAGAAACCTGACTGCAGGATTCTTAAAACCAGAATCTTCATTTCACTGAGAAAAAGACTATAACATGTTAGCACATTAGCCATTATTCTGAATACTCAATCATGCAAGTGAATCCTGAATGTTGATGCTAAATTATGATCAATATCATCGTTCACATTCTTGTTAAGAAAGAAGAGCTTTTTTGGGTAACACCTTCATGTTTTGGCCCTAAAGCAATTTTGACAATGTCAAGGGCCGGGGGCCGGATCCGGCCCCCCAGGTCATTGTATTTTATTGTTATTAATGACCCGATGTTATCTTGCACTTATTTCTAACTTGTATAATTTTGACAAAATATATTTTTATGGAGAGTAAAATATTGAAAGTTATTGAGGTTCAGGTTGATTTATTCTGGAATAATATTCCTGCCTTTTTATTATTCATAATTATGTTAAAAAGTTACAGTTTTAAAGTTTTAAAAACTGGCATTCTGCTAGCTTTTTGGAATATCTTGGTATTTTAGCTAATATTTCAGCTATGCTAGCAGTTTTATCTACCCTAAGATTTTTTTCTTTTTTTAGAGTAATTTGGCTTTTAGCTAATAATTTAGTCAATCAGCTTCAGCGTTTTTATCTATCAATTTCAGCATCTTAAGGTTCCATATTCAGCTTACAGCATTCACACTAGCATTATTGCAGGTAATGCTATATATATATAGTTCACAATTTTGTTAAAAAGTTACATTTTTAAAGTTTTAGAATGTAGTTTTAGAGCGTTCAATAAATGTTTACCGCGTTCAGCCCGTGACCTGAGGTGTGTTTTGGATTTTGGCCCCCTGTCCGATTGAGTTTGACTTCCCTGATCTAAAGCTTCCCCAGAATTCTTCAGGGACGTTTTAAGATGATCAAACACATCTTTCAAATCCTACATTAGGACTGGCGTTTAGAGGATTTTCATTTGAATCCCGTCTCTTGTGCTGTGCATGCAGAGCTGCCCCAGCTGCTGCAGGAAAAGGAGCGGCGCGCGCAGCAGCAGCTGGAGCGCAGCGCTGAGGAGCGAGGGAGGAAGATGGAGGAGCAGCGGAGGAAGGAGAAGCAGCGAAGGGCGGCGGCTGAGGAGAAGAGACGACAACAGCAAGAGGCTGAGAAGGTCAGAGGTTCCACCACACTGCTTACGATGACAGCTTCTTAAGACCCAAACAGAGAAGCAGCTGATGCTGTGATGAGCTTCAGGAAGTTTCCTTACATCACCGTCCAGCCTGCAGCCTGTCTTGTTTACTTTCAAATATCTGCTCCAGTCAGTCACTCGTTTCATTTTTCCTGTTGTATTTCAAACTCAGAAACATCTCAAAGTTGTAATTGTTGTTTTGTCTTAATAATGCTGAGGCTGCAGCTGTTAGCTTCTCGTTGTTCCGAGTTGTGTTGGATCCTTGTCTGCTGCAGCTTTGGATTCCCTGACTGTGAGAAAAGCCTGCAGCTGCTGCTCAGAGCTCAGTCTATATTATGTTAGAGTGGGAACTTCTGCTGCAGTTCTGTTTGGATGTTTTTGAGGAAACAGCTGAGTCAGCATGTGCATGTGATTGGTTCAGGACTTTCTTCCGTTTATCTTAATAACGATTGTAGTGAATCAAAGTTCCGCTGGACTAGACTGACTGACTGCGTCATGATCATGAGCAAATGTTGAACTCCCTGTGGACTTAATAAACAACTTCTATGGAGTTATTTTGGGGTCATAAATATAACTACATAAAGACATTTTCTACGCCTGTATTTAACGCAATAAGAAGGCGTTTTGGATGCGCATTTTGTACGTGATAAAACTCTGCTGTTTACACCCGTCTTGGGACAACTTCAGACAATGATACTACAGACAAAACAGACATTTTCTGACCGTAATTAGTTCTAGTAGTCAGTGAATGCACCGGGACTGAAGTTACCCCCCTCATCAATTTTGATTGGTCCTTCATGTTAGCCCCGCCCCAGCGCGCCTCAACGGGACCAAGCCTTTTGAAACGGAAAATTTCAGATTCAAATTTTAAAAAAAAAGATTTGAATGTAAAAAATGTTTTGAAATGGAAATTTTTAATTTTGAAACCTAAAAAACAGAACATTTTAAGATGAAAATAATTACGTTTATTTTAGAGTAGAAAAAAGTTTTGAACACCTTCAACATGTTTTTTCAAAATGTTTTATTTAGGTTTCAAATATTTATGACCCCAATTTGGCTCCATAAACTTCTAGTTCACGCAAAAGAAATCCAATGTGGAATTTCAGAAAACTCATTCTCTGATCCATTGAATCACATTTGCAAACAATATATTTCATTTGGTTTATTTTTATTTTTGGATTCTAAATAAAAAATGAATGGATCCGATCCTTTCCACTTAAGTTTTTTTTATAGATTTGAGGGACTTTGCATTGAGAGAGATTGTCATTGAAAACCATGTTAAACCCATTGGAGTGCATTGGTAACCTGAAAGCGGTTTACTTTAGAGTTGCAAAGCCAAGTAACTGCACTGTGATATAAACCTTGGCTTTGCTCCTCTAACAGTGTTTTCCCTTCATGTTTTCTGCCAGTGAATTAATTGTGCTGATCCACAGCTGAGTTTAGGCTGAGAGTCTTCACTGCAGGAGCTCTAAAGACTTTCTGTCTGCTGAAGGACTGTGTGCAGTCAGCTGGAGAGTTTACCTGCATGTTTCCAACAGCTCTAAAGTCTCACTCCCATCTTCGTTTTTCAAAGTCTTCCCAGTGGAAAATTCATCATGATTTTGCATTTTTCGGCCAAAAATCCCAAACTTGTGTCGTTTTCCAGGACATCAATGGATCTATTTGTCCAGAAGTGGATACATCAGAATGGATCAGAGCAGGGAGCTTGTGGTCCGCTGATATAGTTTGTACACAACAACTATAAGCTATTTTATATGGCTTCTGTTCCTGATTGACTATTATTTGAATGAAGAAATAACCAGAAATACCGTTTTGATCTTAATCCAATCGTCACTGGACTGTTTTTCTTTAATGAACTCTAGCTGCTCTGCAGAAATTATATCCTAGAAATCGACATCTTTAAATTGCATCTTTAAGTCATACTTAAAAGATAACTGGGAACGCTTTGAATTCTATCGAAAGAAGACTGAAATGAGACTTGAAAGTCCTGACTGTCCCTCTGAACATATGCAAGTGAGAACTGGATGCTTATTAACACCATCTCAGAACCAGGTTACACATATTCACCACCATTCCAAATTTTGGGGTCACTTTGAAATGTTCCTGAAAAAAGGCACACTTTTCCTCAAATGAATATAACTTCAAACTAATCAGAAACCACTCCATGCATTGTTAATGTGATGCATTATTTTAAAATGACTATTCTAGCAGCAAATGTCTGGTTTTGGGTATATTATCTACGCAGGTGACTAGAGGCCCATTTCCATCAACCAGGGCTGCCACAAACAACTATTTTAATAGTCGACTAATCATCGATTATTTTTTCTGATTAGTCGACTAATCGGGTCAATTGCAAAGTGGATGTAAAGCACACCTCTTAACTATCATTAGCTTTAAAATAGCTAAAAATAAAGACAATTAAGATGATATATTATTAAACTTTTAATGAATTGTGCAGCTTCTGTCCTTCATTGGTTTCTGGGATTGAAACAAGATTAAATCAAATGAGAGAGAGATCAGGAATATACTCTCCATCAAACTAATCTTGACAGGTGAACTTTGACCCCACACCATCCATCAAACTTGTTTAAACTGGTGCCCCGCCCCTCAAGTTGACATAACAATTTAAAATCAGTTTCATATATAAAGGGTATATAGGGTCAAAGGTCACCTGTCAAAATGAGTTTGATAGGAAGTATATTCCTTACCCCTCTCTAATGAGGTCGGCATTTGAACAAATATTTGCCTTCAGAGTAGAGTACAAAAAAATCATATCTGAGACTGGCTAACACAAGATGAATATGAGCAAAAGAACACAGATATTGTAGAGCGGCAGAGTGGAACAAAGTGATTGGATGGACAAATCAAAGATGGAGGTGTTTGGATCTCACAGGGGAACATTTGTGAGACGGAACAACTGAACAGATACTGGAACAGGGCCTGACGCCATCTGTTAAGCAAGGTGGGGGTAGCATGATGGTTTGGGGTTGCTTTGGTGCTGCTAAAGTGGGAGATTTGTTCAGGGTAAAGAGACTTGATTGGAGCCAGGTTCATCTGACGATGACCCAAACAGCCTCCAGTTTGTTCCAGAACTGTTTAGAGAGGAAGCAGCAGCTGGTATTTTACCTGTAATGGAGGGACCAGATCTAAACCCCACTGAGCTGTTGTGGGAGCAGCTTGACTGCATGGTACGATGGAAGTGCCCATCCAGCCTGTCCAACTTATGGGAGGGGATTCTAGAAGGGTGGGGTCAAATGTCTCCAGATGACCTCAGCTAAACAACTGGAACACATAAGATCTGCAAAGCTGGAATTTCTACAAATAGATGATCCTTTGACCATTTTGAAAGAAAAAAAAATCACAATTTTAAATAAATATCTTTATTTCTAACCTCGTTAGTTTCTTGACTAAATTTTCTACTCATTATAATACTCATTTGTTTAATAAAAGTGTCACTTTTCATGGAAAACATGACGTTGTGTGGGTGACCCCAAACTTTTGAACGGTGGTGTATGTATTCTACAAAGATTGTTTTGTGTTTGTTTTGCTGATCACATGACCTGGCACTTAAAATTATGTCACAGATGTCTTCCTTTCCACAGTCCAGGTTATATAAATTCTGTTAATACTCTGATATTAAAGTTAAAGCATGTTGTGTTATCACATGTTGTTAAGTGGAGTCATGATGATAATTATTGCGACATTCACACCCAGATCTGTCAGAAGAGTTTGGATAAACTGCCCGCTGATAATTATGAAACTGTCTCTCTTCTCATGCTCATTCTGGAAGGTTTTTAATAAAACTAGCATTTTCATTGTGTCTTATTTTAAAAATGACTAATCTGGAATGTGGTTTTATTCCATCTGAGATGATGCTGTTTGATGACCGTGTCTCCTTCAGGATATAAACCTATTCAGTGTTTCCTCTGAACTCTGGCATGCGTGTAAATGTTGTCATTGTCTGCATGTCTGCACTGAGATAAGTGCGTGCAAGGATATACAAATATTTGGTGAAATGAAAGAAGAAGCTCTTTATAAATGCTCGCTTTATCAATGTTTGTTTTTCTTAAACCATCTGAAAGGATGACATTCCTGCACGTGAGAGGAATGAATAAAATCCACCGATATTTAAGGACAAGAGGTTCTGATCAGGGATGGCGTGTGATGCTTGGCTCTGTTCTTGCTGTAGATGTAAGTTGATCCAGTCACAGACAGTTATTGGCCTAAAAACACTGACCTCTGTGTCTGATCCATCAGAGGTCACCCGGAAACTGACCCGGGTCACGGACACGTGACTCTCCGGAGGATCACCTCCTCCGGTGGGGGGTGGGGTTACTGTCAGTGGGTGGGGAGGTGGCGTTCCTCGCCTCTCAAATGACTCAGTGATTGGTGGTGTTGCCGGGACGGTGATATGGATTCAGGTTACGGGATGGGTCGATGTGACGAGCTGCTGTGTCTGCTCGGAGCTTACAGGCTGCAGCAAAAACATCATTGGACGTCCTGATGAAATCTGCCGATGAGATTTCGTTTTTGAAGGAGAAAAAGCACAGATTTGATGTGATCAGCGGGGATGAGGTGTTTTCCCGTGTTTGTGCATCAAGCTGCTGCAGTCTGTTTCCCTCCCCCTCCTGCAGTTTGTGCGTAGCTACATGCACCTTCAGCAAACCCCCTGCAGTGCTGAGGTGGAGCCTTCTCATCCCCGATGTACTGCAGGTTGACTGAAGCAGCAGATCCGTCTGATTCACCGCCTGCGTGGCTGCAGCGCCCCCCAGGACACATATGGGAACACAAACAACACAGAGATGTGACGCAATGCTGTAACTATGTAGAAATGGAAACGTCATCGCTAGAGGTGATGGGATCAGACTGTAACAGACATGTGGACGAAGGAAACAGATGAGGAGGAAGAGATGGAGACGTTTGGTGTTCAGGACAGGAATATAGAATGACAGATGGTGGTGGACTTTGATAAAAGAATAGAAATGTCAGTGGTGAAGACATTTTTCCAGAAAAGAGAGGAGTAAAGGGAGACAAACAGGAGTAGGGAGAGGTGAAGACAAGTTCATCACATCTTACACAAACAAATCTGAAAGAGATCAGAAACTTCAAAGTTGTGGTTGGAGAGAGTAACAGAAGATGATGGTGTGAAAATGAATCTGATGGTGAAGAAGATGAAGAGGACCAAGTGGTGGAAGCTGAAAAAAAGTGCTTTTAGGGTGGAGAGGAAGACCAGGAGGTTCTTCCAGATGACTGGACAGTTGAAGCTAACGTGATCATGGAGACTGAGAGGAAGTTATGAGGAAGACTAGAGGAAGCTAGACTGAGGTTAGAAGGGAACATTTGTGAACAACAGCATGGTAAGAGAACCACAGATGGTCTTTGAGGATGCTGCTGGAGACAAACAGAAAAGCTGCTTTCTAGATCACTGAGATTTCAAAAAGTAACATTCCTCTTTTGATGTATCATATGGGAAATGTATATGAATAGACCCTTTTACACATCGCTGGTCATGTGTGAAGGTTGGTTTATATTATTTATTTACTTAGCTGAAAGCTGAACGCTGTTTAACATAAATAATAAAGGGTAACCTGCAAATTTTAACTGAAATTTGTTTAATATTCATTGTATAAATGTCCTACCTGATTGTATTGGTTTCCTCTCTTAGATCATTCATAAATCAAAGTACAAATATCAGTAATCCTGTCTGCAGAATTCCCCAAATTCCTCTGGATGATATTAAACGAGTCGTGGATTATTTCTCTCTAACAACCCGGTTAAAGTTAGACAAAGGTTAAAAGTATTTCAGTGAATGCTGCTTGTTTAACTATGAAGGTAATTATGATTTTACTCAATTAATCTGTGCTAATGCTAACGCTAGCATTAGCTCTGTCTATGAGACGTGGAGCTGCAGAAGATCTTTTCTCACCAGTTAAAAGTTGCCTAGATCCCCGTGCTCATATAATCCTTGTAAACAGAACAAAAGTCAGACAATTCCAGTGTGTCTGACATTAAAGTCAAACTTCTTCCTGTTGTCATGTTTTCTCCTGCGGTCAGTGAGCTGCTGTTAGCTCAGCCGTGGTTCTAACATCACTCCTCTTTGGTTTTGATCAGAACTGTGTCTGATCTGCAGGAAAATAAAGATAAAAAATGATCAAATTAATTGAAACTGTTACCAAAAATATGAAAGTGTTTATTTCCACGTAATGTTATATTAATAATGTTACATTCAACCAGAGATATACTTTTTAACTTTGCCGCTCTTATTTTGAAAGCTGAAAACACGCGGCTCAATAGCTGCTCTGAATATTTTCACTGAACTGAACCATTCCTGTTTTTACAATTATTCCCTAAAATATCCTGTAAAACAAGTAAATGTATCCTGGGAAGAGATTCAAATGTGTACGAGCAATACAGAGATGTGTCTTTGCTGAAGAGATTAAATGTGAACAACATGAATTTCTATCAGCTTTTGTACTGATCGCACTTAAAATACCTGCAAATAACATCAAGTAAAATAGAACCAGTTAGAATAATATCTGCTCAATGAAAAGGTCAATATTTTCAATAGAACATCTAATATAGAAGATTCTTCAAATTTATATTTAGATTTGTGAACGATCTAAGACGGGAAATGAAAATAAAGTTCAGCAGGACATTCATCAAATAAATATTGTACATTTATCTGTTGAAATTGGTAAGATTACCTTTAATTAGTTACGTAATATTGTTTCAAACAGTGTTCAGCTGTCAGCTTTGTCGTTTTCTAAATCCGAGCCCTGGAAGTAACTTCACTTTTTCGGCCCTGTCGCCATCTTGTCTGACATCACCCTAAAAAATGTCTATTGCGTTTTGTTACCATTTTAATTGCATGTTTAATACTAAATCTCCTTTTCATTGTACACCTTTGTGTAAATATAACTAAAAGGAATTTTAAAGAAAAATCTGAGTTAAATTGTTTGTTGATTTGTTTGTTTTCTTTACCATCTAAGCCAGAATTGCAGCTGTTTTACTTTGAAATCTGCGATGATGAATAAAATAAATGTCTGTTTTGGTTTCTTTTTTTAAATGTATTGGATTTTTCTGGATTTGTTGGAGCCTTCCTGCTCATTGGTTTACCTTTTCTATCCTCCTCATAATTATAAAAGCAAATGATGTCTTTAGTTTGATTTTATGAAAGGATGAAGAGGACGGCTAGAAGGAGAAGAAGAAAGGACAGTGGACATATAACAGATTACTGTGATAAGGATCCAGCTCTTTTCTGTGTGTGTCCTCAAGTCTGTGTAGGGGTTTGTGACAGGCTGCGTTTAGCCCCTCCCAGCAGTTAAACGCTCTGCGAAACAGATTTGGTCATGAGAGAGGGAGAGGGAGATCAAGGCATTGAGTTCATGACAGAGAGAGAGAGGGTGGGGTGGTGAGACTGGGAGAGATCGAGGGAGTCAGTGCTGGCGGAGCAGCAGATGGAGGAGGGATGGAGCAGCTCTGCTGTCATATCCTTCTCTGAGTGACAGGCCAGGCAGCAGGCGAATGTCAGCAGACGGCGCGCAGACAGCGTGCAGGGACTCTGCTGCTGTTACCATGGCGCAGCCTTCTCCAGGCGCATCACCTGGAGCCCGTCGCCGTAGCGATGGCTCGGTAAGAGAATGTCTGTTCTTTCCCGTCTCTGAACGCAACGAGCAGGAGAGGCTGGAGGCCCTGGTACGCCGGAGAACCGGGGGTGCCGACAGGAGAGGTGGAGGAGGAAACGGCGGAGGGGAGGCCCGGGACCACCTGGAGAACAGGCCCAAGCGGTGGACGTGGGGAGGACCGCCCGATGGAGTGGAAGGTGGGTGATGATGTCAGAGATGCTCATGAAAGGATGCTGATGGGGCGTGAGAGGGATGGAGAGGTGATGTTTGAGGAGGAGGTGTGGAGGTCAGGGAGAGGGGGATGGTAGGATGAGGGTGGGGATGCCAGCAGAGGAGCGACCGTGGACAAAGAGAACCGGAACGTGAGAAGAAGTGATGGAGAACAAAAGGGGCAGAGGAAGGAAAAGGGTGTGGAGGCTGCATTGCAGGAGGAGCTCTGATCTGGGAGCTTTTGTCAGAGCCTCGTCGGGGTTCAGAGATGACGTGCGGGACATTAACACTGATGTTGGTTTGGCCTCCTGAGTCCTACAGGTGTGTGTTTGTTGTCTTTTCTGCTGACAGACAGCTCTGATTCTCTATAGAGCAGGAGTGACACAGCAAACAGACATCAGCGGCTCTCCGCCCACATCCTCCTCTCTGGTTTCAGCTCGTTTTCTTCCCCGTCTCACCTCTTTCTCTCTGTTCGGAGGCGTTAGCCGTCGTTTCAGCTAAAGGCCACGGCGCCACCAGCTCTGTTCTGTGGCGCATTCATAACACCATCAATTATTCACAGCACTCGTGGGCCGAGCCGCCCCGCTGCTGACTGCAGATCAGTGTCCAGCCTGCTCCCCGTGTGGTTCTGTCCCGGCTGCTGTCACTGAGGCTGCTCTGGGATCAGTCAGCGCCACAGAGGGCTCACTGCAGCAGAAACGCCAGCAGCTCGTCTTACAGCTTCACTCCATGAAAGGACAGAGGCTTTTTCCATTTGTGTTTTCTCTGAAGAATACAGGAGTCTGAATAGATTTAAAAAGTGTCTGGATAAGGATTTAACATGTGAGCCATATCAAGGTGTAGGTTACCTGGAGTCTTTACATAGAGACGTGGTGCAGAAGAATCCTGCTGCGTTCTGTGACCTGTCCTTTCTATTCTGGAGAAGTTGGATTGATTTACAGTGAAAAGAAACTGGCAGATCAGTTTTCTGAATTGTTTGCTAGTTGATACTTTTAACATTTATAGTCATATTGTAAATATAAATTTCAAAAATATATATATTTTTTAAATTAAAATGGCATGATATACTAAATAAAATACCTTTATAGTACATGTTAGTAATATTTATAAAAGCAAACCACTAACATGATCGTATTAGCTTTGAGTACTTATATTGTAGTCCAGATTTCTTCAGTAATCATTCATGGTGTTTCCTCTTTAATCAGAGTGCAGACTTGGCTGCTTTCAGTCTTCATGCTCTTCATTCTGTCTTTCCTCTTTTCTGCATTGCAGTCATTTCAATAGAAGTAATTGGTTAACATTTTCTACTCCATCTTTGTCTTCAAAGCAGCATGAATGGATTCTGTTTATCATTTGATTTGTGGGCTGCAGTTAGACCGTTCAGGTCTGCTATAAATGCTGTGAGATTGGGGTGCAGACTGTTAGCTGCTGTTCATTTGCTAAAGTTTGCAGTTTTTCTTTTCAGCTTGTTCAGCTCTTCCCATTTTCCCTGTTTAAAGTCCCACTCCAATCGTATTCTGATCTATTTTCAAAGCGTTCTTAGTGGTCCTTTAATTAACATTATGTCCTTTTTTGTCCAAATCAAAAAACTGTAATGTTTTCTAGGATTTAGTTTCTTCAAAGCTGAAGGAATTCATCAGAAACTCGACACTGAGGTTCAGAAGTAAGCCTTGGCTGAACTCCCATCATCTCTTTGTTTACTTTCTGCCACTAGCTTACAGACCCTCACAACCCTAAGCCAACATTAGCAGTGCAACAAAAATGATGAGCAACATTGAGGTTATCCAGATGTACAGTTTAGATCCAGATTCCAGCTCAGATGAGGAAAACAAAGACGTTTTATTTATTTTTTTAAAAAGACGTTCATGGATCTGGTCTCACTAACATTTACCTTAACCAGCCACAAGTAACTCAACCATTGACTGTACATGAGAACTGAACTGAGTGACTCTTCCACCCTGGCATTCCAAACAGGAAGTAGGCGCTGGCTCCAAGAAGCCAAAATCCCATAGAGTTTAATAGAGAAATGAGCAGCTGCTACTCAGTCATTCTGTTTGTTAGAGGAATCATTCTTGATCTGAGATTTAGTCTTGGTAGTATTCAGTTTTTTATTATATTTTTTCAGTTTTTCGAGTTATAAACTGACCAATCAGATGCCTAGATGAGTGGTCTGTACTTCCAGGGTGCTCACTCCTGATTGGTGATGTGGTTGTCATAGAAACAGAATCAGATCAACTCAAACCAATCACTGCTTACTGACCTCGCCTGGCTCCAACATTGATGTCACCTAAAATCTGGCGACTAAATCAGCTTCATTTGGTTGGAGTCGGAATTGGACCGTTTTCTCAGGGTGATGTCACACTCACTGGGTCCAGTTCTCATATACAGTCTAAAGATTATTTTTAACTTCAGTTTTCCTTAAACAGAATAATACAGCATAACTCAATTAAACCAGATTACGTTTTATTAGAATGAGGAATATGCTGCATCTGTGGTCCAGAACCAGAACTGTATCCTGCTCTGATTTATGAAAGGAACATGGTCTCTGAGTGCTGTCATTTCTGAAAGTTGGACATTTTTTCAGGTATTGAATTTACTGTTTTGTTTGTTGCTTTCTTTGATTGTTTCAGTGGTTTGTTAGCTGTGATTCTGCCACAGATGTGACGGAGAGAGAATGTTCCTTCTGTAGGAATGTTTGCATGCTTTTGTTTATCAGTACAATTCTAAGGTAGACTCCTGACAGAAGGACACAACTTTCAGAGCTGAAGTTTTAGAAGCAGCTGCAGGTTGAGATGAGAAGACGAAGGAGAAAGAGGAGGTTCTGTTTGTAGTGTTTACCTCCATTCATAGTCCTTGGTTCTGATCCAACCAAACCAGTTCAGATTAGAACAGTCTTCATTTCACGTGACATCAAAACCCTGCAGCGTTCTGGCCGTAATGTCTCAGCTTTTTTTGTTTCTTTCATCTAAAAAAACTCTTTTTGTTGTTTTTAGACAAACAAATTCAGTTGAAAGTGTTGTTTGGATTCACCAGACAACAGAACTAGAAGTTTGAGCCGATCTGGACGATGTTTCTGGACTTGTGTTTGACTACAGGTGTGCTTGCACTGGTGAAAAGTGTGAATGTAACGCTTTGCTGTCTCGCTCTGCTTTACCTGCTGCCCAGGTAACCCTAAGACCCTGCCCTGCAATGCCATGGGCTCCGCTCAGCCCAAAGATCCCTCTGCTGCTTCTTGTGCCAGCCAATCCCGTCACGGTAGAGAAGACATACCTCTGTGGGCCCGCCCACTCACCCCCCCATCGCCACTGTATTTGTCTGAACGCTGCATGTGTGTTTTCACCAACAAACGTGTGTTTGTGTGTGTTTTGTGTCTGGAGATTTATAGTTACACTTTTAAATATATTTCTCTTTAGACCCACTGAGTTATAGTTTTATATGAATTTATTAATTCTGTGTGACCAAAGTGCTTAAACATTTAAAACACAATGAAAAGCTTCATAAATGTAGAAGTGCATGTACCTCCGCTTGACAAACCCTGACCACAGAGACTTCAAATAGATTCTAACGGAACAGAAACAAATATCATTAAATCTAATAAATATTTTTAAAAAAACAAAAATTAATAGAATAATAGAATAGAAAATATACGTTATATAAAAATGACCTTAAAAAAGGTTAGAACGGGATCAGCCAGTCTAGTTTTACAGAAGATATCTTCTCTGTTTTAGAACATTTCTTCCTGCAGCTGAAGCTCCAGGACGTCCCGTCTCATCCTGCTGGATCTCTCTGCAGCCTACCATGCCTAAATCCTCAAATCCTTCTTTATGAACCGAGGATCTACTAGGAGGAGTGGAAATCCTCTGCTCCCTGCATCTATAAGGCTTTCTTCTTCTCCTTTCTCTTTGTATCTCATATCACTCAGTTTTTCGTACAATTTATCTGCAGATAACTGCAGATGGAGAAAAAAGCATTCTTAGTTCAATCTCCAAAGAACACAAATCCTAATCTTTTATCTCCATCATCACGGATTCACGATCAATGTGTCATCTGCAGATACTGACCTGCTCTTTCTTTCTTTCTTTCATCCTGGACGACCAGTTGAACTTTCCAGACAACCATCATCTGGAATATCAGACTCTACTTTCCTTCTCATCTCTGTGAATCCTGCTCAGAACTTCCAACAGAACCACCAGCCTTCAGAACCATCTCCAGCAGACGATCCAAAATGCTGCTGCTTGTCTGCTGTAGAAGAACACGTCCCACCACTGCTCTGATCTCTGCACCTGCAACCCCCCCAGAGTGGTCACCTTCACCCAGATCTACAACCTGTCGCCCACAGCAGATCACAGAGAACCTCTTCACACCGGAGGGGAACCGGTGCAGAACAGCAGCCTCACTGACAGGATTTGATCAGACTTCAGACTGATGTCGACCAAAGCTGTGAGAAGAATCCATCCTCTCTTAAAACGTACCTGAAAACCAGACTCTGACTCAATTTTTGCTGTTCACATTTGTAATTACTCCCCACCCCCACCCCCATCACAACAAAAGGCTGCACCTCTAACAGTCTTCTTGGCCCAAGGCCGTGTGTAGTGATGCATGAAGATGATATCAGCTGGTACCCCTCCTCCCCAGCTCTCTCACCCTGACTGCAGCCCCCCCCACACAGGCGCAGCACTCACCCCCATTACTCTCTCTCTTTATGGATTCAGAGAAAAACTCCATATTTGAATGATTTTTGTTGAACATCAAACCATGCAGATTTCATCAGAAAAGCTGTTTTTAACTCAAACTTCCTTCGGATGAAGCCTGAACTTTCCAGGTTCTCCTCAGAGGCAGAGAGCTTTCTGCAATGCCAACAAAAAGCCGTGCTCGGTGGGGATGCAGGTGCACCAATGTGGCACATGGAATCCTAATTCATCAGAAAAACATGGAAGCAGATTCCAAAGCTGCATGTGCTACATTTGGATATCGACTTGTCTGCTCTGCAGCCAGACGCTCTCATTCAGGTCCTGATGTGACCCAAGCTGACTGGTGCTCAATATCTGTTAGCTGTTTAGTGCATCCACAGAAGCAGCCAGAAACATTAAAGGCGTGGCTGTGTGAGGAACAGGAACAGGGATGGGATGGTGGGGGGTTGGAGGAAACTGATTCCTTAACAGTCTAATTAAGGAACAGAAACAGGATTCATGAAAATTAATTTTCTCTTTGACTGTTTTTGATTTTCAATCTTAAAAAAACATTTTTTGACAAAAGCCTTAATCTTTCAGTCAGATTTTCACTTCAAATGTGTCGTTTCTGGTCAAATCTTTCTCCCTGAAAGTTTGTATCTTAAAATGATTCTAAATCCACAAGCAAGAAAGAAGAAAACAGAAACTAACATCAAACATTACAAATAAAACTTAATAAAGTACAACATTCCACCAGATTCACTAAATTAGAATTGACAGGATGCTTTCACTTTCCAAAAATTACACAGACATGGACTTACAATATAAGTGTAAATCTATGGTTTTGATGTATTTTTATTTTAACTTTGTCAATATTAATTGAATAATCAAATATATAATTTACAGCAGGGGTGTCTAACTCAATCGCAAAAGAGGCCAAAATCCAAAAGACACCTGAACAGGCTGAACAGGATAAACATTTATTGAATGCACTAAAACTAAAATGTAAAACTTTGAAACCGTAACTTTTTAACATAATTATGAACTAGATATACAGCATTACCTATGATAATGGTCATGCTGATAACTGAAGATGCTAAAATTGATGGTTAAAACTGCTGAAGCTGAAAACGCTTAAGCTGAAAGCCAACTAAAATTTAGCTAAATGCCAAATTAGCCTAAAAAACTTAGAATAAAAAAAAATAGGTTAGCCAAAACAGCTAGCATGTAGCTAAAATATTAGCTTAATAAGCAAAATCGCATACAAATTCTTGGTAAATGCCAAAATAGTCCAAAAAGCTAGCAGAATGCCTGTTTTTAAAACTTTAAAACTGTTACTTTTGATATGAATAATAAAAAGCAGGAATACTATTCCAGGAGAAATCTCCTTAAACCTTAAATAGCTTTCAATATTTTATTCTCAATAAGGGCCGTGTGATTCAGATCATGTCATAACTGTGTTTTCGGTCTTCACCCGTGACTGTCGTGACTGTGACCATCTCACCTCCCTCTGTGGGGCTGCAGCTGCTGCTTCTGTGTGAGCATCCTTCACTTCCTGATGTTCAGTCTGCAGGCTCTGCCTCAGCTCAGGTCGCTTCATTCCGGTGCAGCAGAGCTGGGCGATCAGCGGGGTCGTGTGAGCTGCTGTTTGTGTTTATGGGTTCATGCGATGCATCTCTGTCTGTTCAACGCAGCAGCCGTCTGAGGTTCCAGTTAGACTTTCCTCTTGCTGGCTGGATGACTGACTGACTGATTGATGTTTTGTTTATTTTTTGCTACTAGTTGACTTCCTGTCTCCGCCTGCATCAAACCAACCAATCAGCAAGCAGCTTTCCAATTCTTCAGCAGCTCTAAATTCCCCTGAAAAAGGTGAGATGTCTGTCATTTGCTTAAGTTTTACAGAAATAATAATCTCATTCTCTCCTGTCATATTTCTCTTTTAGAATTCTTCCTGGTTAGTTTAGTTTTTTTAAATTGAACTTTTGGTTATGAATTAGGCATAAAATGGCAACTTAAAAGTATGAGAGATCATCAAATACAAATTCACGTTCCTGCTTTTCACTTACTAACTGAAACACAATTCCTCTTCTCTTCTGTGCGTGTTATTGTACATTTGTGGCTGTGTGTGACGCGTCAGTGTCTTTTGTGTCACGTCGAACAGTTTCTCCCGGCAACCACCGGCCAATGAGGACTTCTTCCAACCGCAGAAGCATCGCGGGTCTCCCCGAGGAATCGCTGAAAGCCAAAACACCCACGGTCAGCTCACACGACAAACAGACCTGTCAACATGACCCCCCCAACAATCAAAGCAGTACTATTGACTACTGCTGTTGGAAAGTTGTGAGCACCAGTTTGAATGACCTCATAGTGATAGTTCGCTATCATCATGCTGCTGCTTTTTTCTCGTTTTTTTTTTTTTTTTTTTAATTTGAAAAGTAGCAGCAGCTCTCATCAAAGGAGAACCATAACAGAGGGTTTTCAACCTATTTTTTAACAAGAGCTTTTATTTAAAAACAATCTAAATAAGAATGCTTTTAATATACCTTAAATATTTTTACCTTTCAGTAAAGTAAAAGCGTTTTAACCCTATGTAGATAGTTTTTGGACAATCATATAGGCTGATACGAACAAAGACATTAGTATTTTAGATCATTTCCTCAATGTAGTAATAATTTTTGAAAACAGATGTATTTTAAAGCCTGATTCTCATCTCTCATAGTGCTGCTGTTGTAAGGAACATGCATGTGAGATGTAATGATAAAGGTGCCAGTCCTCTCTTCTCTGCCTTTTTTGCTGACTCATGTTTAGTAAATATGATGATTGGACTCTGAACAAATGTATCAAACAATCACGGATCCTCCAGTATTATAGCACGTGTCAAAGTCAAGGCCCAGATTTTTACTTAAAAATCTGGTTTATATTCCAGAAAACATCACAGAAGCGTTTAAGGTATTCAGACAAATGATTTTAAGTGCTTTAATTCAATTATCAACATGACTGTCTGCACACCTCATTTTGAGGAGCTTAATTATTAGTTTTGACAATTATCAGCATGTTGCTGGAGTCATTGGGCCTTTTTCTTCTGTCAGTAATGCTGTTTTTATGATATCAAACAATATTTGTGCTTATAGAATAACTTGAACCAATCTGACTCACAGGGAGAAGCACCAAACACACCAATCAGGAGTTCATCCTTTAGAGCCAACAGCAAGGCCCCCGCCACACCCAAACGGTAAACACACTCACACACACAGGGGATGTTGTGTACCTGCAGTGGCCGGAGGTTCCTGTGATCAGTGCTGGGGGTAACGGATTACAAAGTAACAAATTACTGTCATTTAATTACTTTTGTCTAAACCTTAACAAATTACAGCTCAAATTTCGGTAATAGATTACAAAAACTACAGAAACCATTGTTACTCCATTACTCTGGTTTTGAAGGCTCTGACATTTTCTCTCGGAGAAAAAAAAAAAGCAACCCATTTGCACGGCGCGTGCACGCGTTCCACTGCAGAGTTTGGTTATCGTTCAGAGTCCAGACACGCCCTGAATGCTGTGATCTCAGCGTTTAAATTCAAAATCCAGTGAGAGACTGAGATGCTGCAGGAGACTTCTCATCTCAGTGTCAGACTCCCGGAGCTGCAGGTGAGCAGCAGAGCTCCGCCCCGCAGAAACACGAGCTCCGCCTCCTTCCTGGGAGTGTTTATAAATGTATTCTTTTACCTTTTCTTCCTTTATTTTTTCACACTTTGTTGCTCGTGATCTGTCAATGTGAGTTTGCGCCTTGACTGTAAATGATTTAAAGTTAATGGTTTGTGCTGAGCGGGGGGGGGTAATTCGCAACACCTGCAGGTGGACAGAGAGCGTGCACGTGCACGAGGGAGAGACGTTCGTTGCCGTTACGTTGCCATTTTATCTCTTGAGAATTTGAACACGACCAGAAGAAAAGTAAAGTAAAGTAACGAGTAGTGAATTATATTTTAAAATAAGTAATAAGTAAAGTAATTTCATTACAATTTCATCCAGTAGCTAAAGTAAAGTAATCAATTACTTTTATAAGGTAACTAACCCAACACTGGCTGTGATCCATTTCAGGGTCCGGTCCAACAGAAGCAGAGCGCAGTCCCCCTGCTCCCCGGGTCAGTACCCACCCTCCCCGCTCCGACAGAGAGCCACCACCCCGGGATCAGACGACAGGGGCCACTCTGAGGTCAAGGGTCACGGCAGCCTGGAGAGGAAACCCCCCAAAACGGAGACGTCAGAGAAGAAGATCCCCAAGTCGAGCAGCAGAGAGCTGACAGCAGGTAACGGGATGGATTTCAGTTCTCAGTTCTCCAGAACTCTTCTTTAGATCTCTGCATTCTGTTTGTAAACCAAACGTATGGTTGAAACAGAAATCTTTATCCAAAAAATGTCAGACTTCCATAATAAAATCCAATGGGTCGTTTTTTCAGACTTGGAGACAATGTGGTAGAAACGTTCCTGCTGTCCAACAGGATATTTCTTCAGAATGAAATGGATCATTTGAACCCCCCCACCCACCCCTTCATCCACCCCCAGAGTCTCCAGGCACCCCCACAGCCAGGAGCGTCGGCGGGACGATGGATGCTGAGGAGGCGTCCAGGCTGCTGGCAGAGAGGCGCCGTCTGGCCCGAATACAGAAGGAGCAGGAGGAGAAGCAGCGGCAGGAGGAGGAGAGGTGAGTGTTGCCATGGAAACCGCTCATCCTGTTAATCCACAGCTCTGAATTAGAAACTTGGTAAAGTATTGATTAATATGAATAAACCAGTGTGAATATTTTACTGTAGAAAGGTGTTAAATCCTGATATTAAAGCCGCGGCGGCGCAGTGACTGGTCAGACGCTCTCTGTTCGATGACAGGGACAATTCTCATAACTAGAGCAGGTAGCTAGTGTAGAAGTGGGCCAATCCTGACCAGTAACAGAAAGAACCGGGGTCAGAACTGTTTTGGTGGGTTGCTTTGGAGGATCTTCCTGAAGTCTTTTTTTTCCATCTGTGAAGCTCGCTGCTTATGTGTCCTGCAGGCTGAGAGCCGAGGAGGAGCAGAGGAGGCAGCAGGAGGAACGGGAGCGACAGGAGAGGGCTGCACGGCAGGCGGAGGAGGAAAGGATGAGGCAGGAGGAGGAGAGGAGGAGGAGAGAGGAGGATGAGAGAAGACAGAAGGAGCAGAGGTGGAAGGACATGCAGGCTCAGCTGGACAAGGAGGTGAGTGTGCAGTTTCCTGACTCCTCCCACTGCTCCTCTTTCTCTGACCGGGAAGATTTCGGCCTCATCTTCCTCACTGCACTGGGATTTATGAAAACTTTTCCTGGTTGAACTTATCCTCCACTTTGTTGCTCAGAATCCAGATTGTTTGAGTTTATTCTAGTTCCCATGAGGCAGCATGGTGGCGAGGTGGTGGTTCAAATCCCTGCTGGCTCCTCTCTGTGTAGAGGTTAAATGTTCTCCTCGAGCATGTGTGGGTCTTCTCCACGTTTCTCCCAGAGTCCACAAACATGCTTCAAAGGTTAACTGGAGATTCTTAATTGTCTCTCAGGTATAGTGGATGAAAAAAGAACTTGATCATTTGTTGATTTTGTAGGTCTGCCCACCTAAAAGAAAGTGACAGAGGTCTGCACCCAGGGGCTCCGGAGCCGCATGCGGCTCTTTTATTCCTCCATTCTGGCTCCTTCATATTTAACAAATGGATTAATTTATGTTTAGATTTTTGACATGTAAGATTGGCCTGACTGATGGAAATGATGGTAAAAGGTTCATTCTACTGTCAGAGTGGTTTATAATCAGAGCAACATTATCTACAGAGACAGATTTCAGAATAATTTGGATTTTATACTAATGTTGTCATGCTTTTATTCACTAGTAAAAGAAGGAAAAGGATAAAGGAGAACAAAAGTCAATAATATTAAATCTCATCTTTCTTATGTTAATTGAAGTGAATCTGCTGCAGCTGAAGGATCTGATCTAACACAGGATGTGTTTTATTTTGAAAGGAACACGAATGTGTTATTTTTGTTGTGTTAATTTATAAATGAATGGTTTAAGTCCACAAAAACATAAATAAAGTTTATTTTGCTAACTTTGAGGTGAAACTTCGCGGCTCTCGCTGAGAACCTGGACCAAATGTCTCTGTCAGCGTTAAAGGTTACAGACCCCTGTCCTAGTGGTACGTTCCATTGATATATGTTACTGGATTGGCCGTCATGTGACATACTACAATATGCATCCAAGTGAAGAACGGAGGAGCTTTGAATAATTACGAAAAGAACCTCAAAAGCAGACGCAATGTTTTGTAACCAACTGTAAAAACATGACAACAAAAGAATCTGATGGAGAGGAATTATCTCAGGATAGGAATCACATTTTAATAGAGAGAAATCAGGCTGAGAAACGTGAAGTATGTGGTAAAGTGGGAGCTAGCAAGTACTATGCTAGCTCGTGTCATCGTAGAAGTCAAGTTATTTATTATATATATCAATGCGTACGCTCACTTAAACAGTGACAGATAGAAAATCTTAAAAAATCTAGAACTCCTTTTTAAAGAACATATATACATTTATTTGCTTTTATTGAGGGAAATAAGTATTTGAATCCT
The DNA here is from genome assembly GCA_003999625.1 of Oryzias javanicus. NCBI lineage: Eukaryota > Metazoa > Chordata > Actinopteri > Beloniformes > Adrianichthyidae > Oryzias > Oryzias javanicus. The sequence goes on along the minus strand of CM012456.1, from coordinate 26,325,834 downwards.
TTTGCAGGAAAGACTTAGCACTTCGCACAGAGGTTGTAGTTGATGAGCAGGATGAATTCTGGTCCACTGCATGCACGTGTCTCTGTGATGGACTGGTGACCTGTCCATGGTGTCTCCTGCCTTCACCCTTCAGTAGATGGGGGGACTCCAGCCACCCTCTTTTAAAGGGTAACCAAACCCTGACTCAACTTTTTTTGGCTGTTGACCTCTATAAATGGGGCTTTAAAAGTGCTCTGTTAGTTGTTGCCACTATTTTGACAAATTAAAATTAACATGTTTAATTCCTGAAAACATGGTCAAATGTGTGCTGCCCTCTACAGGTTCCAGTACAGCTGGTGTAAGTTCCAGTAGTCTGATGTCATCACGCTCTGAGCTCCAGTATGAAAGCCCCGCCCATTGTTAGCAACAGAATGCAGCTGTTTCAATGAGACAGGAAGACATAAGCTACAAAAATCCTCCTAGCTCCCTCAGTTTTTAGCCGATTTTCACAAAACATGGCTCGAATTAAAGCTTAGAAAATGACTGATGTCATGGTATATTTACATTTTTATTATCTCTAAAAACTAATCTGTAAATAGTGCAAAAACTACACCTTGCATTGTTACAGGTAACACACTCCTGTCAAATGAACAGATTTTACCTTTGTACCAGAATCTATAGAACTGCGCTTGTAAATGTAATATGTATCAATGGTCTTGAGCCAGCGGCTCAAAACATTTCGGTTCTGAATCATGACTGCCGGCCTCGGGAGAAGGGGGAGGCGGAAAATCATCAACCTCAACCTTTTTCAAATCTGGGCTGAGAATGGAGTCAGCCTCCAACTGCCCTGTTGGGTTTCCCTTTAACCAGGAACATAGCGGGTTTACAAAAGATGGTTGCGGGTTTCTTTTTGGTTTTTACTCATTTTTGCTCCTTCAACTGTGAAGTGCTTCAAAAATAAAGTTGAAGTGGCTTGAAATGAAGCAGCAGAGGTCTGAACTACAGAAAGAAACTTTTTTTTTTCTGGAAGTCCATTTTAGGAAACGGACTAAACGGAAATCCTGACTAAGTTAGGTAGTTTATCAGGCTAATCTGAGAGGGTTTAGTTTAGGCTCCTCCCACCTGAGAATCTGTCAGAAGCACTGTCCAATCACAGAACTCAAATAGACCATTATCAGAGTGAACAATCTAGATGTGTTTTTACCTAAAGAAGATGTTTGATCTGGATGTGTTATCACTGCATATAATGCTTTAGTGATTTCAGAGCTGAAAGTCTGACTGCAGCTTCTTCCATGTTTTCCAGAGAGAGGAAGCCTTCCTGCGGGCTCAGAGGGAGGCTGAGAGGAAGAGGGAGGAGAGGGAGCTGCTGCACCTCCAGGAGGAGCAGGAGAGGCTGCAGAGGAAGAAGGTACCACAGATCAGACTCCTCCCAGCTCTGCTCCACTTTCATTCCGGCTCATGTTCGTGCAGGATTTCTTTAGCTTCACGTGTTTGATTGAACTGTTTTTGTTACAGCGTTTGTCTTTTTTTCTATTCTCAGAGAATCGAGGAAATCATGAAGAGGACGAGGAAGAGTGACGTGGAGTCTCCATCTGCTGCCTCCAGTACATGTTAAACACACACACATCTGTGTGTTTGATTTGGGTGTGGAGGATGTTTCCTGTGATTGTGGTCAGTCAGCTGCAGTGTGACTCAGCAGCTTGGAGAGGCAGAGGAACACCGCCCTCTGGTGGTGAAGTACAGATTCCTCACTGGGACTGAACTCTCACCTGAGGTAGACAGCAGTTTCACGAAGAGAGGGTCTCACTTATGTACATTGAGCAATCCCTCACCCCCCAGGAGGAAACGGCGGGGGCTTTGGAGCGCTGCACCTTCAGAGGCAGAATGGAGCTGACTCTGAACTGCTGCAGGATGGCTCTCCTTCTGCTGCTTCACATTTTCACTTGAACATTTGCAAAAAGTTTAGAATAAAATGAAAACTGAAAATGTTTTATGAGCCAAACCTTTATTCTCTACAGTATATGATGGAAATCTTCACACTTTTATCCACTTAGAGCAGGGATTCCCAAACTACGGCCCGCGGGCCGGATCTGGCCCTCCTCCATATTTGCCTCAGCCCTCCTAATTGTTTTGGCTGAATTAGACATTTTTCCAGTTTCTGTAAATTGTCATATGGTGAGTCGACAAATCCCACAGCAGAGCCAGACGAGATGGATAATAGTGAAGGTTGTAATCGCCCAGAGCGATGAAACAAACAAAATGAAGCAGACCGGCGGTGGAGGCTGATGGGAGCTTCACCGGAACCAGGAAGCAACCGAAAGGGATGACCAATAACCTGGCAGATTAGAGGAGGAGCCAGGGAGAGGCCTTTCAAGGCTCATAGATTAAGATGGGATCCAGGTGTGCATGGCCATCAGGTAGAGAAGGCCACGCCTCCTGCCCCACACCACTGTGGAAGCACAAACAGAGAAACATAAGCACAAAAAACAACAATACCAAAACAAATAAAGGAAAACCCCAAACCACTACATACATAATTTGGCATTTAGCTAATATTACTGTTTTGACTAATTTAGGCTTTTTTTCATTTTTTTGGCTGGTTTGGAGTTTAGATCATATTTTAGCTTTATGCTAGCTGTTCTGGCTAAATGAAACATTTTTCCAGTTTTTTAGGCAAATACTTCAGCATTTTCAGCTTTAGTATTTTTAGCTATTAATTTAAGCATCTTCAGCTATTAATTTATCACAGGTTACGATAAATATCTAGTTTTTAAAAATGTTTAATATTATTTTTTTCTGTGATGATTACAGAAATGAATCATTTAAATTTGGCAGCGTGTGGCTTTCTGGAAAACCATAACGTTTAGGCTGTGATTGTTACACTTTTTCCATCAGAGAAGAAAAGAGTTATGTGGCCCTCACAAGAATAAGTTTGTAGACCATGACTTAGAGATTTACCTGAGAGAACATCTGATGAAGGAATTAAACCTTCTATAAAATCATGTTTATAGACATACAGAGTGTCAGAAGTCTAAAGTTCTCAAAGAATTATTTTTGTAAACTGTTTTCCTCAACTTGAGAATATCTCATAGCTTATTATCATTCTGGAAACCTAGAGTAATATCTGTGTGTTGGAGACAAAGACTCATTTTCTGGAGGCTTGTGGTCTTTGGGCTCTCAGACAACAGTTAGTGTCAGTGAAGTTTGCAGAGCATCTGCTCTCCTCTTGACGACACAAGTTCAGGAAGGAACGTTGCTCCAGCATCAGGATGAAACACAACCACAGACAGCAGCTTTTCTTCAGGGGGATTTTTGTTTTGCAGCCCCTGAAGTAAAAGCGGAGGCTCTGGGAGCCTCGGAGGAGGACGCAGCGACCCCTGCTGAAGCCCCCATCATCATGCTGGGTCCTCTGGAGAGCAGGAGCTGTGTGGACGAGCTGTCGGATGGAGTCCAGTCCATGGATGTCAGGTAAGTTCAGGAAACGCTCCCTCACCTGCAGATGAGCTCTAACATGCTCTCTGATGGAGAACATGCTTTCACAAACCTACATTTATTTCACGGAAAGTTAACAGAAATTTTAAAATGTATCCATTGTTTTAAATTTTGAAATTTTGGTTTTGAGTTTAGTACTTTTAGTCTTTTTTAGTCTATGATTTCTTAGTTCCTTCTTTTTGATGTTGGAGCAACATCTGAGACAGGAGTAGGTAACTCTTGTGACTGATTACCTGGTTCAGGTGTGTCCAGTATGCCAGAGCAGGGTATATAGGAAGACATGCAGGACTGTGGCTCTTGAGGGCTAGAGTTGCCCATCCTTGATTTAAATCTAAACATGAAGAGTATGACTCCAAACTGAGAACATGTTAGCTTAACACGGTTGGCACAACACGCCCTCTTTTCCTCAGAGTTCAGTGTCTCAGAGCCTTTTCCATACGGACTGAAATCTTTGAGCTCTCCTGTAATCTCTGTCAGCCCCGTCTCCAGGGACGAGCCGGCGAGCGCTCAGGAGTTTTCGCCGGTCGCCGAGGGACCAGACGGTTGTCTCCTGGAGCAGCTGATGGATCGGGACTTGCTGGATCGAGGACAGCGTCAGGGAGAAAAAACCCTGCCGTACCCTAAACTGCAAGCTGGCAGCGGGGTCGGAGATCTCAACAAGAACCTGCTGATCCAGGCCTACAGCGCCGCCTCGGAGTCCTCGCAGCTCATCCCGAGTGTCGGGCCAGGCAAACTGGACATCCAGTAGACAGGTGGAGTTTCCGTCTGATGGCTGTCATTGCAAGAACCTTCTTCATTTTCATGTTGTTTTCCCTCTGGCAGCTGTAGACAAGAGCCTGGAGAGAGAGAGAAAAAGCAAGAACAACAATCATCTTTTGAAAAGAGAACAGCTGCTCTGGACCTGATCTCACCTGCAACCTCACAAACCTGCTTTCTGACACGTCTTCAGGAAACATAGATGAGATTTGGTCTCTTAGAATCTCAGTGTTTTGTCCTCAGTGGACATTCTTGCACGATCCTCATTAAAAAAAGGAATTAGGACAAATAAATGAAAGTTGGGTTTAGTTGTTTCTGATGACACCAGCTCCTCATCTGCTTTCTCTCTCAGCCCTGCTTCTGGGAAGGCTGTAAATACACCCGTATGGAAGCTGGAGCGAGCCTTCAGCCGGGGAGGAGAGCCGTGAAGACCCGGGCTGCCACGGCCGTCCTGTGTAGCGTCTGCAGTGACAGCTGAGTAGTGGAGCTGTTGTGTAGGCTGTGCTTGTAGCTGTGTTTGTCAGTGTTTCTGATGGTTCTTGTGCATTTAACTCAACACTGACCTTCCTGGCTGCGGACCGCCACCTTCATTCTTTCAATCTGATGTTAGTGAAACCACCCAAACAAAGGCTAACTGTCTTATTTCTATCTGCAGGACAGGATTTTATGAAATAAGAAATGTGTATTTCTTTGACACTGACTGTAACCACACAATCTGCAGTTTCTAGCGTGCACCTAATCACCCGTGAGATCTCTAGAGCTGGTTATTTTGCTCTTCACCTTCACCTGTGGTCTCTGCTGAAGGGAACCACAGATGCTCGTTTGTCTTTGTGAATCCACACTTTCAGTTTTCATCTAAGTTCACGGGGAAATGGATTGTTTCTATTTGTCTGTAGACAGCAGAAGATGAGACGATCCAGCTCTCTGCATCAGCATCCTCCAGACTGCTCAAACTCAAGGCTCTGCTGGGGCTCCTTGTATATGAAGTAACCATAAAGGACATAGTCTCTATTCAAATATTAGGATTCAACTGTGTGACACTGCAGCTTGGTGGAATATATCAATGTAGATGTGGCGCATGGAAACTTGCTGAAGAAAAAAGCCCAATAAACTTAATGAAACTCTTTGTGTTGTGGAGTTTGTTCAAAGACATTCCTTTTATTGTAGTCGTGGTGCAGAGGTAGAGCGGTCGACCTCGATCGGATGATCGCAGATTCTGTTCCTCTCTCTGCATGTCAATATGTGGAAGGTGTCCTTGAGAAAGACTCGTGACGCCACGTTGCTCCTGGTGGTGGAAGGTTGGTGCCAGTTTGACATAAGTATACGCCATTTACTAATTTGGTTTTAAACACAATAAGCGAACAGAGGGTTACCTGAGGAGCTCTTCTCTAAGGGGTCCACAACGTCCATGCTAACGCTTTTTTATTTTTTTTAGTCGTGCACAAGCTGTCAATGAAGTCATCTCACATGTTTCACTTGATCTGCAAAAATCAGTGTTGAGTATTCATTCCTGGCCAGACAAAATGGTTGGTGGTCGTACTTAAGATTTTATTGAAGGTCACATGACCTGCTTGGGGAATTGTGTGACCAAGCTCCATGACACTCTTTCTGATTATCCTTTCTGTCACATTTCTGGTACAAAACATCATTTTTAGTTAGATATAAAAAAACAAGTAACTTGGCTTGATTTGACAACATCAATTTCAGGAACTTTTTCAAAGCATGGCTTCAAAGTGTGAAGCAAGGTTTTGGGGAACTACGCACAGCAAAACGTCCACAAAGCTAAAACAGGTCAGACAGGCAGAGGTCAATCATGAACATAAGATCATCCAGTTTATCCACCTTAACTCCAAAACAAACCTCTCTGCTCGTATAGCCTTGCCCCAATTGGTTCAAACCACTGCAGTAGGGGGAGGGTTGGCATCATCTAACACCCCTTTTCGTCCAAATGGTTTCAGCTGATCATTCAAAATGGCTCAACAAACATTTGTCCAATCATGACCTGGTGAGGAAACAGGTAAGCAGAACATTAACAATTAAGAAACAGGTAAATTCAAGGGAGACACAAATAAACGCAAAAGTAACAATTCCCATTTTGTTTCACACAAAAAAGGTACAAGATGTGGTTCGAGAAATAAGACTTTTTATTCTATTGATCTAAAAACCTGTTAGTTAAAATACATGCACACCAATGAAGCTAAAGGGAAGGCGCTTAATCTGTTGAGGACCAAAGTAAACAAGGGAGGTTGAGACTCCCAAAGTTAATAAAATATTGTTAATTCATCACTAAAAACAACTCCAAAATGATATTTTGATCCATTCACCCATTTCTGAGTATTCCTCTGAAACCCTGCACTCTGAGCACCAGCCCCTCTCAGTGCAAGAAAACAAGTACCCCCTCACATTGTGATGTCACAAAGTGGGGAACAGCCCCTTGTAGGAGGACTCTGCTCTGAAACACCGCCTCCAGGTCAACACGCACACTCTTTCTCCATAGAGCTAGCGGTGATCAGAAAAAAACTTTCATTTTACATGCACAAATGCACATCCATCTTTGAAAAAGTTTGGATCCCAGCCAGCATGGCCAAGCGAAAGGTTAGCTTGATACAATGGAGCTTTCTAGCTTACTACAGATGAGCTCAATGGCATGCTGCAGCAGAGCTTTCTAGCTCCCTACAGATGAACTCGCAAGCTCAATGCAACAGAACTTGCTAGCTTGAAACAACAGAGCTCGCTAGCTTAATACAGTTGAGCTCAATAGCATGCTACAGCAGCGATTGCTAACTCGTTACAGATGAGTTCATCAGATCAATACAACAGAGCTTACTAGCGCAATACAACAGAACTCTCTATCTCGCAACAGATGAGCCCGCTAGCTTGATACAACAGAGCTCGCTAAAGATGAGCTTGCGTGTCTGCAACAGCAGAGCTTGCTATGCTCAATACAATGGACATTGCTAGCTCGATACAGGTGATCTTGTTAGCTTGCTAGAGGAGCCCGCTAGCATGCTGCGCTGTTGCTCACTACAGCGAAACTCGCTACAGCGGAGCTCATTAGCTCACTACGCTGTCCATTGGCTAGCTTAGTGAGCTAACCCACTGAGTTCCCATTTAAGCTAATGTGGGAAAACACTGGTGGGGCCACCACAGAAATTGCAAACAAATCCATTTGGGGGCCACATTTTTTGCCCACTTTCAAACCATCTGGGGCCCACCTGGCCTTGCTGGCCGGGATGTTGTCTGTTTTCATGAGTAGGGTGTACCTGCAGGCCTGGAGAACCAACAGCGCTCACAGGACCACGCTCTCAGGACCGCACTCTCAGGACCCAGGGGGTTTTAACACAGCGCCTCCTACAGGGTGGAGGTTGTTATGTTAATTTCTGGAGACTTTACGAGACACACTGCACACGTGAGTAGTATGAGTAAGAGTTAAAAAATAATCCAAGCGCTGCTAAAGGATAAACAACTATTACATTATCACAGGAATCTTAAAATATAAAAAGTGAAATTACCAATTAATTTCCGTTTTTTGCAGAAACATAAACTGTGATGTTTATGTAGCTTAGCTTAGCTTTTATCCAAATTAATGTTCTTTGTGCAAAAATAAATTCATGATGGTTTGTTAGGATTACATCTTTCAGCATTTTACAGCATACTTAATTTTTGTATTTTTTCATCTTCATGTGTTATAATTTTATTTTGTGCAATTCATTACTATTGTGTCATTATGACCCAAATATAGTTGACATGTATTACAAAACAGGGGAAAATTAAATGTTTACTGAGCAAAGTCAAGTATGAATTTATATGTATTTTACTATTTGGTAATGTAATATAAAGACTAGATTCATTACTATTACTGAATAATATTACTTTTTTAAGTAATAAGTATTTATGTATTTATGTATTGTTCAGAACTAATTTACTCTTTACTTTACATTTTACTTATGTATCTTTTTTTCCAGATGGATACAACAATTCAAAAGAGGAAATCTACAGATGAAACAGTGTGTTGAATGCTTTGTTCTGCAAAATATTTCCAACCGACAATGGTATAAAAGGTTCAAATTCATGATTAAAAACTCTCAAACTTAAAAAAATAAATAAATGGCAACTGTTACAAAACATTTCTGAGAGCAAAATATTTATTTTAGTAAAGTATATACATTTGACAGAGGATTGGTATATAATTGAAAGAGCAGAGATACTCCCCAAGTAGAAAATATTTTTTAATCTCATGTTTAATTTGAAAAATTGTTCGAATATATTTTTTCTTTCCAATATACAGCTGTGATTTCTTGTACAGAAAATATCTGTTAGGTGGCTACAAGTATTGTTTTGTCTTTTTAAGCCTAATGTAACGCCTAATAAATGTACCTTATTCTGTTTAATGTAACTTCTAATAAAAGTTATTCTTCCCACCTCAGCAGATCCTGTTTAATTTTTCAAATGTTTTGGGTTAGGTTTTTATTTGATTTTCTGGCACGTTTTAATTTATTATATTCCATTTTTATTAATTATAAAATACATGTGTTTCTCATTGAGAATGTGTTAAATTAGTACAACCGAATAAGACAAAATGTAAAGACGAATTTATATTAAGATCCAAATATTCTCAACTTCTGATAAGTTTTAGGTGGTTGGAAAACACCAGACTCAACTCTCTATCAGCAGTTAGATAAAACAATAAAGAGAAATCACTTTGGATTCTCTAGCCAAATGGTTCAAGATCTATATGTACTGAATTATATTTCCACTGAAAAACCCTGGTGTCTAAAGGGTTAAAATAAATCTATGATTCATCAGAAAGAAACATTAGAAATATTCAGTCAACATTTGTAACACTTACTAAAAAAAAAAAAAAATAAAGACAAACGGCACTCAGCAGCAAGGAGGCGCTGTCTCAAAAAACGAGTCCTTAAATCGTCCTGAGGGTGCAGTTCGTCCTCCAGCCAGTAGGGGAGCTGTCTCAAAAAGACCTGGGTCCTGAGAATGCGGTCCTGAGAACGTGGTCCTGTGAGCGCTGTTGGGTCTCCAGTTCTGCAGGTTTATATTACTGGTTTTCATGGGTGAAATGCCGAGGCCGGCTCTAAGATGATGTCATTAAATGGGTAGTACCCACAAAGAGGCCTCACAGATTGAGGTGTCTGACTTCCGGGTCTGAAACGAACTCATTCAAAGAACTCACATTTCATTGAAAAAGTGTTCTTTAGTGTCCCAAAGGTAATTTATGATCAAATATAAGGAGATAGTTTACACAAGCAGACACTTGGATCCTCAGCACTGAGGGAAGGCTTTAGAAGCAAAAAAGATGAATGAGATTTACACACATTAACCCTTTAACACCTGAGGCGTCACCGGTGACGCTAGAACACAAAATCTTTAACAAACTGTAACTTTTCAACCGTTAACATGATTATTCCAGTAGATTGTGAAGGAGGAAAGCGGCTCGACGGCTCTACTGGAATTACCATGTTAATGGTTGAAAAGTTACAGTAAATCAAAGAACAAAAACACTGAAGTTCTGGTGTTAAAGGGTTAAGAAGAACAAGTAAAAAAATAATAATACTAAACAAGGAAAAATTATTTGGAGCTGAAACTCCACGGCTCTGATTAAGACTGAACCAAAACTCAACAACCAAATAAAAATCAACAGCAAACAGCAACAAAATCAAACTACACACTCACTCATTCACTCATTAATACTAATGTGACAAAGAGAGGGTTCATGGATGTAGGGACGAATGACATGAACGGGGGGCTGATGTGAAGAATTCCATTTACTAACTAAGAATCAGAGCCTTGATTTAATTTCAGTTTGAGTTGCTTTTTTTCTAAAACAGACCTGAAGATAATTTATGCTTTTTCATAGATTTATCTTCAGAGTGAGCAGAAAATAACCATGTAAATTAACTGGCATGTTTATGGGAGATTGTATGAAGGAGGTCTGTGTAAAGACAGCCGCATCTGAGCTTGGCTGCAGCACTCTGCTCTTGTCTAATTTCTATTTTCTCCCATGTGTTTCTGCAGCTGTGCATGTCACTCCTTCCCTCAGTCTGCCGTTGGGGGTAAAGGACCCCGGGGCTCCGCAGAGCCAGGCAGTCATGGACTTTCGACAGGCAGGACTGATTGCTGCTTTCCTGCTGACTCTGCTCTCAGCTGGTGAGTGAATGTCATTTAAACTACAACTCGACGGCTTAAATTAAGCTTTAAAAAAAAAAAATTGTATTATAGGTAATAAAATATTCATTTTTGTATAAACTGGTGCACACAAGAAAAATTGTTTGGATATACTGTCTGTTCCATTTCTTAATCTGCTTTAATTTGAGATATTTAACTTTGTTTTTTTAAGGGACCAGAAAGTTTAGTCATGGATCAGACTAATAGTTGTTTCCATTCAAAACCCTTAAATTAAAGCTAAAATTCCTGAAAAATGAAGGTAGTTCAGCTTAAAAGGAACCATTTGAAAATACGTTTGATTGTAGAGAAACAAACTGTTGATCCAGAGAGAGCTGAGCTCCTAGCAGCAGTGCAGAGCAGCTGTTGTGTGTGCAAACACAAGTGTGCACAAAGGCGCGCACGCACATTCAGATCCTGCTTGTTTTTAGATATGGCAGGAATGTTTTGTAGGTCGGTTATTTATACCAGTAGGATGAGTGACTTTCTGTGAATGAAGCCACTTTGGAAGGCTTTGATTTTTGGACTTCTTGATTTATGAAGGGTTTGGAAAAAATTAAGTCACTTAATAAAATTAAGTTATTATTAATAGTGGATAATCATATTTTAATGTGTTGTTAACAAAATCATTAAAAAAACATATTTTTGAAGGAACAACAGGATTCAGACACATGATTTTGGAAAAATCCAACGTTGATGTGTTTCTATTTAAACACACTTGCAATGTTACTTTTCTTTCTTTTTTTTACACATCTCTTTTTTTAAGTTAATAATCAAAATTCAGCTTTATTTATGGATCACTTTTCCTACTACAGAACACCTCAAACTGCTTTACATAAAACATGAGATAATAAAAATATAAAGTTAAAATAGTAATCATAATAAAACCCTCCCAACACTTTTACATTCTGGGACGACATGCAGACATAATAACTACTTAAAGGTCTAAAACCACTGTGTGATTCTGTAGTGTAGCTGATTTGTCTGATTGTCATATTGTCTAGAATCAGCATCCTTTTACCAATATACTCACTGTCTCTTCTCTGAAAGGGTTAGGGTTGTATAATTTTGACAAAATAAGTTTTAAAGTTTTAAGTTTTAAATTGATTTATTCTAGAATAATATTCCTATCTGGCTTTATTCATAGTTAGGTTACATTTTACTTTTTAAAAAAGTTTTTAAAAGGTAGTTTTAGAGTGTTCAGTAAATGTTTATCCTGTTCAGCCCGTGACCTAAAGTGTGTTTTGGATTCTGGCCCCCTTGTGTGATTGAGTTTGACACTCCTGACTTAAAAGAACTAAAAATGAAGACAAGACAAGCTGATTAGATCACAGCCATCATGTTCCTAAATGATAGTAAACTGTTCTAATTAGGATGTAAAATGGTTGACCTTGATTGATCTCTTTTGTGTGTCAGAGTGTTGGGGCAGAAATGAGGAGGAGCGTCTAATCAACCACCTGTTCATTGAGAGAAAATACAATAAAGAGCTGCGACCCGTCGAGCGACCAGAGGACACCGTGGATGTTTTCCTCGCCCTCACACTCTCCAACCTCATCTCTCTGGTACAAGTCTTTTTTTTTTTTACTCCAACAGCCAAATCTAATTAAGTACTAGATAATTATGTTTTCTGTTGTCTTAAAAATGAAGTTCTTTATGGTTGCAAGACTCCCTTAAAGGTCCAGTTAATAGACGGAGTTGATAAAATTGCTGGATATCATCAGCATAAAAATGGACATTTGTACAAGAAGAGAATAAAAAACGGCAGCACTCTTTACCTGTGACGCTTTAACACAAAATCTTTAACAAACAATAACTTTTTAACCAATAACACGATAAGACTGCTGTTGACATCTGAGCTCTGAATCGTCTCCTCTGACTTTTTTTTTCTTTGTTTGTAGAAAGAAGCAGATGAGACGCTGCTGACCAACGTCTGGATTGAACACGTATGTTAATCTTCATGTCCAAAGATTGTATATCTTCAGTTCCTTGTGGTCAGTCTTGTTGTCTTGTGACAGACGTGGAATGACATCAGGCTGTCCTGGAACACGTCTGAGTTTGATGGCATCGACATGCTCCGTCTGCCGTCCAGCATGGTGTGGCTGCCGGAGATCGTCCTGGAAAACAAGTATTATCTCTTTTTTAACAGTCAATCTTTGCTTTTGGTTTAACTTAGCTTGAGAAATATCTGATATTTCTGTCTCTGCCCCCACCTCCAGTAATGATGCCCAGTTTGAGGTAGCGTACTACAGCAACGTACTGGTGTCCCCCGATGGACTCTGCTACTGGCTACCTCCGGCCATCTTCCGATCCTCATGCTCTATCAACGTCAACTATTTCCCCTTTGACTGGCAGAACTGCACACTTAAGTTCACGTAGGCTTGGACTTAGATTGACTATTATGAAATTAATAAATGAACAAATGGTTTTTTTAAATACTTCTTCTGTGAGGAACGTGTTCATGTGAAACGCTTCACAAATTCAGCACAGTCCTCTGGAATTCACTCTGTTGCAGGTCTTTGACCTACAACGCCAGGGAGATCCGGATGCTGCTGAAAAAAGAGTCCGAAGTGTCCGAAGTGAATAATAAAACCAGAGAGTGGACGGTGGAGTGGATCATAATCGACCCTGAGAGCTTCACTGGTAAAACTCTTCTTTATATTTGATCATCTTTCAACTAGTAAAGTAAAGAAAACAGTTAACTATTGCTAATATGAGTGTTTGGTTTTAAAAGTGAGCAGGAGGATTTTGCAGTGGTTTCTGGAGTCGACCGGTAGCCAGTGCAGCTGCTGGAGAATCGGCGTGATGTGGTTGGAGAGGCGGGGTTCTAGTGATGATCCAGGCTGCTGAGTTTTGAACCGGTTGAAGTTTGTGTTGGGTTTTCAGAGGAACGCCTGTGTTCACCCTGTTAAGCTGCTTTTCTACCAGGGCTATGAGAAAACAAACACGCCCACAACTTTATCTTTTCTACACTTTCACTCAAACATGAACAGTTTTGATCAGATTCTTGATTTCTGTCTCCATCAGTTCTCTTTTAGTCCAAACTTTGCAGTGTTTGATGCACATTTTAAGACGTCCACACTGTTGCTTGTAAGCTGAGAAACTTTCTGTCACGGGACGTTTGTTACTCTAGGGTAGGGGCGGGGTTTTTGCAGAAAGGGCTAAAATCTAAATGGAATTCTGGTCAATGCAAACAGCAAACAGGGATCCTAATGAGAGACGTGGAGCTGGTCATCTGACTTTATCCGTTTGCCGTTGTCGCTTCATCGTGGCTCGCTGAAAAAAGATGCTGAAAGCATCAGAAGTGACCGTGAAGGCTCTTGGAAAAAAAGTCCAGGGCTGACTCACTTGGGGGTTGTTTCATCCATAACCACAGTCAAGGAAAGTGGTAACAGTGCCACCCGGAGGCTGAAAGTATATTACAGTCATAGTGTTTTGGGTTTGAACGAAACAAAAATTTGGCCCACGGACCCCACTTTCAGCACCCATACTTTAAAAAAGTTGAAAAAGCAGTTGAAGTCGCTTAGTGCCTAGTGCTATTGCTTCCTTTAGCAATTTTTAAATGTTTGTTTCCTTGTTTTTAAAATATCTTCGATTTCTTATCTGCTTACTATTTCCATTATTTTTTATAAAATGTTCTCCATAAAGCAGTCTGTGATTATTATCTGTATAGAAAGTTATTGACCTGCATGGGTCATGGAGCATGCCTGCTGGATGTAAAGATGATCACATGACCATAGCAGCCTTCAGAATGAGGCAGCAAACCTTCTCTGAAGGAGGAGAGATGAAATATTAAAAGACATCAGTTCTCTGTCACCAAAAAGAGTTTTTCTGTCTGTGAGGGATCAAGTTTGAAAGCAACTTTCAAAACCTTTCCTGTTGTTGCTGTGTCCGTCTGCTCTCACAGATATCTAAATGTAAAAAAAACAAATGTTTTCAGTGTTCAGGATTCTCAGTTGTAGTGTGAAGCAGAGTTGAAAGTTTGTCTTTGTTCTCTCTCTGCTTTGGCAGAAAACGGCGAGTGGGAGATCATCCATCGGCCGGCCAAAAAGAACATCTACAAGCACATCCCCATGGAGAGCAACAAGCACCAGGACATCACCTTCTACCTGGTCATCAAGCGCAAACCTCTCTTCTACATCGTCAACATCATCATCCCCTGTGTGCTCATCTCCTTTCTGGCCTCATTCGTCTACTACCTGCCTGCTGACAGTCAGTGCCCCCTCCCTCATACGCTGCTTTAAAAAGCCTTAGTGTAAACACACAATCAATGTTATGAGGAAACAGGAGACAGTTGAATGAGCTGGCCTTTCAAATGAAAAAAGTACTCGTGTTTTAAATATTATTGCCTGCTTTGCAGCAATCACACAGAAAGGCACAATGCATTCATGTAGATGTTGGGGGTTGTCAGTAAGAGCACAAGACTGAAACTAGCAATGATGACCCCCCAAAAACAAATGTATATTTTATTTATTCAATGACTTTTGATACACAGAAGTTTAATACAAGAGTGGAAATATCAATACCTGGTGACTGGGGCACCAAAAACGGAGGTAAGGGTGGCTAATTCTAAGGGGCTTGTGTGATGAAGAGGCTGAGACGTTTGGATCCATGTGAAAATGGTTTAAAGTGCAAGAGCAAGACATGAACGTAGTCAGTCCAGGTAAGAGTCAAACACAAGGAGCAAGGCAAGATGGTGAATGACAGGCAGGAGTCAAAACACAGAGAACCAGAACAGTAGCTGATGAACAGAGTCCAGGTGAAGGAGAGTCAGGTGAGAGCTCTCTCTGGTGGTTGGCGAGGGAAGTAGCAGGTTGAACCATGACACCTGCTGTAGACTGGGGGGTGGGGGGCACAAAGTCCCCTAATGCAAATTTATGGGGCCCAAAATCTCTAATAGCGCCCCTGTCTGCAGATCGGTATTAATCCAGTACTGATACCAACTTGAGATAAATACTATTGATATTTTGGTCGGATCTGCCCAGCACTATCATGAAGGATCTGTAAGGATCATTTATGATACACGCACCTCTGACGCATGGCTGAATCATTTTGTACAGAGCCCTTTGCGCCGCGCTCCAGTCGTTTTTAAGGTGCGTAAACTGGCTCCTCCTGACTGTTTTAACATCTTTATCACATGAACAGCACTGTCTGGCCCCCTGTGCACTCCACACGATTTGAGGAGGTTAAAAACACTTTTAAAAAATCCATAAAACACACCCTTGGTTCACCTACTTCCTTCTAACTTACCCCGAACATGTTTTAAAGGTGTTTGCCACAACCCGTCGCCCGCAGCTTGCTGTAAACAAAATGTTTACAAGCATGCTGCGTACTGGGAAGCCTGTATCCCCCATAGGGACGGTAGTGACTAAGGTTTTACTTTTCAATAGTATGGTTAGTTCTTTCACCTTTCTTTATAAATTCATTTAAAATTTTCCCATGTTTTTATTTTATCTGTCAATGCATTGTTTTTTTTAGATCATCTAAAACAGAGGTGTCAAACTCAATCGCACAAGTGGCCAAAATGCAAAAAACATCTTATTGAACACACATTTTAAAAACTGTAAAAACTTGACTTTTTAACATAACCATAAATAAAAACAGGAAGGAACATTATTTCATCATTATATTTAAAGAACTGTCAATATTTTACTCTACACAAAAATATGTTTTATTAAAATTATACAAGTTTGAAATAAGTGCAAGATAACACCGGGTCATTAATAACAACAAAATAAAAGGATCTGGAGGGCCGGATAGAATTACCTGGAGGGGCGGATCCGGCCCCTGGGCCTCGACTTTGACAAGAAGTTTCCAAAGGGTGTTAGGGCTCTCATGCAGACTGCAGCAGCTGCACTCTTCATCTGCATAAACCGTGTTTGTGTTTTCTGTGAAGGCGGTGAGAAGATGACCTTGTCCATCTCGGTGCTGCTGGCTCAGTCTGTCTTCCTGCTGCTGATTTCTCAAAGGCTCCCAGAGACGTCCATGTCTGTGCCGCTCATTGTCAAGTAAGTCACATGGAAGCTGTCATATCTGCACAAAGAAGACGAGACGGATGGATTAAAGTTTTTCATTCAGAACCTAACAACATTTAGTTTATTGGTGTAAAACGATGGATTCTGCTGCTCTCTCTTTACGTTGTTTGATCAAAACCCAGCCAGCAAGGTCAAGAGGTCCCATGTGGTTTGAAAGAGGGAGAAAATGTGGGCCCGATTGGGTCTGTCAGCAGTTTCTGTGGTGGCCCCACCTGTGTTTACTCACGTTGGCTTAGGTGGAGACTCAGTGGGTTAGCTCGC
Organism: Oryzias javanicus; assembly: GCA_003999625.1. Taxonomy (NCBI): domain Eukaryota; kingdom Metazoa; phylum Chordata; class Actinopteri; order Beloniformes; family Adrianichthyidae; genus Oryzias; species Oryzias javanicus. The sequence continues at coordinate 26,309,137 of CM012456.1, read as the reverse complement.
TACAATGGAGCTTGCTAGTTCATTACAGCGGAGCTCGCTAACTTGATACAGTGGAGTTCGTGGGCTCAATACAGAGAACTTGCTAGCTTGCTACAACAGTGCTCATTGACTCGATACAGCGGAGCTCGCTAGCTTGCCACAGCGTTGCTTACCAACTTGATACAGTAGAGCTCGATGCAGCTGAGCATGCTAGCTCGTTACAGCAGAGCTTGGAACAATGGAGCACGCTACACCAGAGCTTGCTAGCTAGATACACAGTGGAGCTCGCTAGCTAGATAGAGCGGTGCTTGCTAGCACGCTACGCTGTCCACTACGCAGCTGGCTAGCATAATGAGCCAACCCACTGAGTGTCGACTTAAGCCAATGTGTGCAAACCCAACTGGGGCTCACATTCTCTGCCCTTTTTAAACCATATGGGGCACTTGGCCTTGCTGGCTGGGAATAATCATGGTTGAGAAATTACATTCCCGACGTTTCAAGCATACTGTATATTTTTCAAGGCTAAAATAACATAGTTAAAGTCTTTTTAAAGAGTTTTATGTATTATTTCTCACTTTTCAAACCCTGCTAGATCATATCTAACAGAAGTCCATCAAAATCTCTTGCCAGAACCAACTCTTATTGCACAACTAACATTAAAAACAAGCAAATAGGAAAATAAATGTACACACTTCTGCTTTTATTGTCATGAAAGGACAAGGAAGCTATCTGGTGAGGAGAAAGCAGCGTTTTAATTTCAGGAGAAAGGTGGAGAAATCCAGAAACTGATGTATGGTCAGCGCGGTCTGATGGCAAAATCAAACACGTCTTCTGCAATGTTTCAAAACTTCCGTGGAACTTGTTTCACAATGTTGTTCCATTACATCAGCGGCTGTTGTTGTTGATCTGCACCATAGAAATATAATTCAATGACAGGCAACAGTGTGGGAACGTGTCATCCACAGTTTCAGTAATTGAAAACTATTTCTAGCAGGGGATTTCTTTTTTCATCTGTTTATTTTTACGCCAGTGAACTTTGTGTGTTTTCTGATTGGTGGCTGATGATCCCTGGCAGAGCATGGAAGAGCTTCTCCAAACAAAGATTATGTCTGAAGTCTTTTGTTGTCAAGTACCAAGCTTTTTAAAGAAAGAAATGGAAGGAATTAGGAAGTGAGAAAAGTCTTAAATGTGTTCATTACCATTTTGTAATGATATGAAGCTCCAGTGTTTATGGTCTTTTATTTAATATAATTTTTCAACCGTTAACACGATCATGTCAGCAGATTCTGATGGAGAAAAGTGGAGTAAGAAGAGACAGAAACTGGAGAAACGACTAAACAAACTGACACTATTCAGCGTGGATCTGTATAACACTGAGCGTGTGAGGACAAACAAGAACTTAAAGACATACAAATATATCAAAACATTTATGGGAAGATGTATACTAACCAGAAGATCAGCATAAGAGTCTTTCAAATATTAGAATTATGGCTGAAATGGATGTTCAAAAGCAAATGTTGGAGAAAATGTGGCATCCAAAGTTAAAACCTTTTGGATAGGAGTGACTGTGAAGCTGTCTCGACTAAATGTTTCCATGACTTTAATCTGAAATCTAAGTTGAAGTTCAAATATCAGATATCATGCAGCAGTTGTGTGTCTCTGGGCTGCAACTGTTGTAGAAATGTTTTGAAAAGACTTGATGAATTCTGGATTACAATTTGTGTCTTTTAGTGTAATTTTAGTGTGGCATCGATTTTGCTTCATTTTTGGTAAAAAAAAGGAAGTAAAAACTTTAATTTATCCACCTTTTGACCTCAATTAACCGGACGCAGAGCAGATGAGGACGAGTTTGAGACTGTGTTGATGTGACATTTCTTCAGTCTTGATTTTGTTTTCTTTATCTGGATTCTGAGTCACGTGAGCTAACGGAAATGTTTGAAATATTAGCCAATCAGATCTGTCAGATTCTACTTAGCGTACCTTTCCTTCGCAGGAACATTCTCCATGAGTTCATTTCTTAAAACCCTGTAGAGACAGACAGAGAGTGGAGGAGCCATTTTTACCTGAAGTTCGAGGGTTTGGTGTGTTGCAGGTACTTGATGTTCATCATGGTGCTGGTCACGGTGGTGGTGTTGAACTGTGTGGTCGTCCTCAACCTGCACTTTAGGACGCCGAGCACACACGTCATGACTCGGTGGACCAAGCGGGTAATGCAATTATTTTGAAAAAAAACACAAATAATCCTTTTGGCTTTAGTTCTTTTAGCATAACTTTTAATCTGTTCACTGTTTTTTCTCCCATGAATTCTGTTCAGTTAGAGTTATTCTTCTCCAAGTTTCTGGAATGACCTCTGTTTTTTTTTTTATTGGTTTTTCCTTGAACAGTTTTTCCTTGAGCGGCTGCCCCGAATCCTGCACATGTCCCAGCCGGCAGAGCCAGAGCCGCAGTGGGATGGAGCGTTGCCACGGCGATCCAGCTCGGTGGGATACATTGCTGTGGCCGATGAGTATTACAGTGTGAAGTCCCGCAGCGAGCTGATGTTTGAGAAGCAGTCAGAGAGGCACGGGCTCACCAAGAGACCCACGCACGCCGCAGGTATGTCTGAATGTCCAAGACTCTGTGAAGCTGCGTCACCTCTTCATTCAGTATGATGCATCAAAGTATCACTATTTACCAAGACACCTGCCAGCAGCCCCACATATTGGGGGGAATTCTTTGTGAGCATCCACTCTATAGTGATCCTGTTTCTCTTTATTATCATTACTTATTTATTCTTCCTTACATTTTTGATTCATAAAAGCTCAATCACACATTCAGCTATTTCTGCTATCTTGGTATCAAAAAGTTCAGCTCTTTAAGGAACTTGAACTCAAGGAACTGGTACGTTTGGTATTAGTACATTTGAAATTTTTTAGGATCATAAGCAATTTCTGCAATTTTTTGTTAGAATTCACTGAGGTGGACACCCAAGGAGGAGCACACTGAGGGTTAGATAAACACAGTTTATTATGCTCAAGGTGGTGTGGACACTTCGTTGCTGCCAGATGCACAGGGGAGTCTGTAACAAAACACAAGAAAGTTATTCGAGGTCAAATGGAGGGAATAAAGTATAGGTGTAGGTATGACCTCCAGGAGAGCAGATTTTGGGGGTGTCCAAATGGAGATGGGAGGGGCACAGAAGAATCTTGAGTAATCCAGGCCAGGGTCATACACGTAAGTCCAATCCAGAAAAGCAGCACACCAGGGGAGCAGACTTGAATCAGAGTCCAGGGTCAGAAAAAAATGGTCAAAACCAGAAGGAGCTGACTTGAGCTGACTTGAGGAGACCTGAACTTGGCGTAAGCACAACGAACTGGCAAGGAGGATGAGGGGGAGAGAAACTTAAATAGTCCAGAGCTCAGCTGTGTGGAATCAGCAATCAGGAGGAAGCAGGAACAGGAAGCCAAGAGGGAAAAACTCCACAGATCCTGACAATTTTTTATCCCTATGGAAAATGAATTAGAAATTTTTCAAATGTATTCAACTTAATAAATTAAAATATTCAGCATATTCAGGACATTAATACTTTTACTTTTACTTTCAAATTTATTGTAGTTTTTGAAAATTAAGAACATTTTGCGCTTTTATTTCATGTAAATCTCCAAATATTTGTGCACTTTCTGCAAGTTTGGTATCAAAATGTTCAGCAGGACATTAATGCTACTGAGGTTTTTTGGGCTAATTTTGAGTTTAGCTGATATTTTAGCAAAAACGCTAACGTTTTTTAATTAAGCATCTATTGAGGTTTTTTCAGCTATTCTTGTGTTAATCTAGTGCTTAAGCAACATGGTAGCTTTTTTAGCTAATTTGGCATGAACTGTTTCTTTTTTTTTTTTGGCTACTTGAAGTTAAAATAATATTTTACCAACATAGCAATTTTTTTTAATGCAATTCTCCAAATATTTGTGCACTTTCTGTAAATGACGCAAAATTGGTATCAAATCCTTCAGCGCATTCATTACATCATTCAACAATTAAAATAAATGTATTCGGCATCTTCAGCGACCACATGCATCCACACCAGCATTATCACAGATAATCTAGTTGCATTCTGCTCCACGCAGATGAAAAGAGTTAAAAAGCTTTCTGTAGCAACTTTCCAAATCTCTGCAATCCGTCTACAAAAACTGGACCTAGAACATCTTTGTGAGCAAATGTTCCACTTTCAGAGACCTTTCTCATCAATGCACTGTATTGGTGTTTACTGAATGCTTCACTGTTCACATTAATCATCCATGCTAGCAGATTTCCTTTGGAAATTTCAAAGATTTTCTACCAGCATTCTTTTCATTTCTGGAAGAACTTCACAATTTTTCACTTGTTTTCAGGGGAACATTGGTGTTCTTTGATACTTAACCTTGACCTGTAAATCATCCTCAGACATTCGGTTCTCTAAACTACTGCCGCATTATGTGACATAACAGGAAGGACAGCAAAGAGGAAATGTTTAACTAATATTTTTATGATGCAAACACAGAGTTTGTTTTCATGCATAGCAAAAACTGACGAGAATTCCAGAAAAAAAAAGAATAAAATAAAATAATTCGACAGGCTAAAGTCCCATCGATTGTTCTCCACATGTTTGACCCTTTCCCTGGGTGAGCTGCAGACACAGCTGCTCAGGAACCGTTTTGGTGCGTTAACCTTCCAATCCAACGCCTCACTGCTGAGTTGATTTTTCAACTCTTTGGTATGACTTGACGGAGAATTTGAGCTTTCAGTTTCAGGGCAGACTCTCAACCACTAGACCACTGACTTGGGCATTCTCAGATTCATTAATTAAAAACCAATTTGACCGTATGTGTGGCAGCCATGACACCTGGAAGGCTGTAAAAGATTTCCTTCTATTAAAATAGGCACAGATAGAAGTGGACTGAAGTCCAGCATGCTGTGTGTGTTCATGTTGTGTTTGTGTGTGTGCATGCAGTGGTGAAACCTCAGGAGGATGGAGGTGTGACAGATCAGCTGTATGCAGAGATCAAGCCGGCGGTGGACGGAGCTAACTACATTATCAGACACAGACGCAACAAGAACGACTACAATGAGGTGAGACATGGTGCTCCTAGGACTCCCCAAACTACGGCCCGGATCCGGCCCTCCTCCACATTTAGCCCAGCTTCTGCTGTCGGAACTATGACGGAGAGGATAGAATATTTATCTATTCCATTTTTAAAAGGTTTTAGTATTATTTTTCTGTGAAGATTACAGAAATGAATTATTTGAAATCTGGCTATGAGTGTTTTTTTTCTGGAAAACCATAAATGTTTACATTTAAGCTGCAATTGTTACCCTTCTTCTGTTAGCCTAAAAACCACACCAGAGAAGATAACAGTTATCTGGCCCTCACAAGAAAAACTCACACAGGATCTTCTGAATCAAGCGGTCGTTCTCCACGAACAGTCTTTATAAACGCATATCAACCTGAACTTCAGACCTCAGGCGATGACGCGTCACTACGCAAGTTTTTCAGTCCGGTTGCAGGCTCCACGGACAAACAGATTGCACGCTGGAAGTTCAAACAGCTGAACTTGTTGATGCTAAATTGCAATAACAAATCACGGTTGGCACATGATCACAAAGGAGAATTTAAAGGGTCACCAAACTCTAAATCAACTTTTTCTGTTGACCTCTATAAATAGGTCTTTAACAGTCCTGTCTGTTGGTCATTGACACAGTATTGACAAATTAAAATGAACTTCTTTAATTCTTGAAAATTTAGTCAAACCCGTCTGTGTGCTGCCCCCTACCGGTTGAATAGAGGTATTACAGTTGAATTTTGTGATTGATCAGACCATTGAAGTCCCACGTCATGATCTGCAGCAACAGTAGTGATAACAGTCCTGTTCTCAGCTCCACCCCCTGACTGGATTTGCACATTTCGGCTGTGGGCGGAGTCAGCCACCAACTTCCCTGTTTGGTTACCCTTTAATAATTGTGGTTTGTGCCTGGCTAGAATTATATGACACCAATTTATATGAACAAAGCTGTGAAAATTTGAGCCCGCACCAATTGAGCGCTAGCAAACTGTAGAAAGACAGAAGAAGAAGAAGCTCCGTCTCTCCTGCTTCCTGCTCGTCCGACGCTAGTCCAGTGTGAACACCAGCAGCTGGATGTGGTTTATGAAACTCTTGTTCATGTTTAACTGTGTTTCATTTATCGATGCTCCCCTCAGTAAAGGTCAATAGGTCACCGCTGGCTTCTTGCTTTTGGGTTCAGTTCAATCATGAGCTCGTGGTTTTCACAGGAGAAAGACAACTGGAGTGGCATCGCTCGCACAGTTGACCGCCTCTGCTTCTTCCTCATCACCCCAGTCATGACCTTTGGTACCATCATCATCTTCCTCATGGGAATGTGTAATCACCCTCCACATCTGCCCTTCAGGGGAGACCCGCATGACTACAAGGAGGGCAACGAACGACTGCTGTAACACCAGATGATTCACAGCTGGTTCCCTCTTTGTGTTTGTTGTGGTTGTGTGGCAGCTCATCTATGTTTAACCAGTTTTACTCTTTTGCCTCATAGTCGTAGTCATGATCGACCTGTCCATCCGTCTGCTTTCTAAAGCAGCTTCTGCAGTCTGGGGGCTGCTGGAGCCTATCCAGCTGCAGTTCAGTCATTATGGACAGGGGTTTGTTCAACTCAGTTTATTATTGAAGAAGATTTTACATAAATGTTGAGTTTCTGTCTATGTAACTTCACGATAATTCCAGTGGAATCGAGCCGCTTTTCTCCTTTAGATTCTACTGGAATTATCCTGTTAACAGTTGAAAAGTTACTGCATGTTATTTTCACAATATTCTAAATGTTGAGATGTATCTTTGGGCTTTGAGCCGTACTCTAGAACTTCTCTCAATGCTGTGCTGATGTCAATAAAGAGAAGCAACAGATAAACCAGAGTTGTATTGTCCTCTGTGTATGCAAATGAAGGACCAGCCTCATGAAGTACATCCATAAATTGACCCTTCTCCTGGAAAGAAGCTGAACCCAAAAACACAGGTATCAACGTGGAAGAAGCAAGCTTATGATTGGACGTCTATTTGCTTGCATGGATTGAACATAAAAAGACAAAAACAGTAGAAAAATAAACAGAAAGAGAAACTGCTGTTTTCCCAGAAATCGATTGTTTACTTCTCAATTGATTTTATACCTTTAAGCCAACAAAATCTTGTAGCTCAATCAATTTTCAATATACATCTAATTTTTAACATCCCAAACCGATACTGCTGTTACTCCCACACGATCTAATGTCTTTTACATGCCTGATGTTTAATGCAATGAAGCCTTCTATTTATACATTTCAGTTAAACACATGTAGTGCAGATTTGTAATAATACCCTAAAATTCTGGGTAAATAGAAATATGTTAATCCAGCAGGGTTTACAAGCCTGTTCATGGAAAAGAGTATCAAAGCTGCTGTTTCATGTATGTGATAAATATGTGTGAATACAGGAGATCACACACAGTATTCTGCCACGAAGATAGAATCCAAAATGAGGACTTGGTTCAGAAATTTAAACATTTATAAACTTGATCATGACAAAAAACCCATTAAGAAACAAAATGAGGATAAAAGCAGATGACCTGACAAGAAAAAAAACTGAAATCTGACACTTAAATAAATAAAAACGCCTAACAATCTAAACCTTGTGAGACTAATGCAGAAAACAACATGACAAGAAATGAAGACATGTCACAAACATTCTTGTACACAATCCACACAAAAGCTAAGATTAATGCTGAAAAACTCTCATCTTCAGAGCTTAGTGATCCCGTCAGCTACTGGTGAGATGATGCTGGGGTTCATCCTGAACTCACAAACGAGCAGACAGCTGGCTCCACATGCAGCAGGGTTATTAGTTCAGACAGGAACTAAGCTGAGCTGAAAGTCCATAAAGCTAAACCAGAGTCAGACGGGCAGAGGTCAGTCACCAGCCTGGAACTATCCAAGAGGAGAGACGAGATGTCAGAGTCCAGGTGAGGGTCAGGGCAGGCGGCAGGCAATCAGAGAATAAGCAGAGACAGAAGATTAGGTCCAGATATTAAACATATGTAACAATAATTATATTAATACCTTTGGGCAATTGAGCCTCTCCAAGTGAAGCATGTCTGAACTGTGGAAGGAAGCTGGAGCTCAGAGACGTTGATGTCGGTTGACTTTATAGGATCAATTTGAACGTGTCGTAAAAAGGGAAAAGAAAGAAAACTAAATGCATAGCATCTTTAGGTGAAATCTTTTTTATGTGCTGCCCAGCCCCATTCCACTCTACATGCGCTCCCCCTCCATATGCTGATTCTTTTTTCCAAGCTATATTTGTGATAAAGGAAGCATCTTGGCCACACATGCATGAGGAGAACATCCAAACTCTAGAAGAAAGGTCCAAGCTGGGATTTGAACTGGGTTCTGTGATGGAAAATATACGTTTACGTATACATTTCATCTTTACAATTAAATGTGTCTAACCTTTGTGCACAGCCGTGAGGCCACAAGCTTTATTTTCTTATTGTCAGGACGCCTTGATCACAGTGTATAAACATTTTGACTTCATTAGAACATCTTGTCCATATTAGATATGGCGCTTACCTTCCTATCCTAAGTTTCTGATTAAAGTTGTTTGTATGGCTCTATAAAATACGAATGTCCTTCATCACAGGCAGGGCTCTGCAGACCTCTCCTCCATGCTTGCAAGACGTGTACTTTTCTCTGCTCTGTTTTAATAAACATTCTTAAAACCGCTTGACAACATTTCTTTATTCCATCGGATCCAACTATTTTTCCACCACAATCTTGGCGTCACGAACAGGATTCCTCGTGTGTTCGTCGGAGATCGGACCAGAGGATTAGCTGTCCTGAATCACAAAGATTCAGCCTCATCTCACCAAATCCAAAAGAGTGACGAGGACTGTGGTCCGTGATCTCGATCGACCGCGACGGAATCATCGAACTTCGGTGGACAAATAGATCCGGTGAGGAAGATTCTATTCTAAAATATTTCCTTGGTAATAACCTTTTTGCATAGGTTGATTTGGAACATTAATAACCACTGGCTTTTGCCCCTGAAATAAGTCAAGCGTTTTGAAGAAAAAAAAAAAAAAAAAAAAAAAAAAAAAAAAAGATGCCATTTGCATACCCATCATAAGAGAGTCCTGTGCGCGTAATCTGATCAATTATCGCAAGACCAGGTATCAGTAAATTTCATAAGTGAGTCCCGTGAATATAACTTGATCCGTTATATGAGACCCGGGTAGCATGAACCTGTGACCCACGTCGTGGGAAATCAGGGAATTAGATACGAAGTAAAAATTTCATAAGTGAGTCCCGTGAGTATAGCTTGATCCGTTTTACAAGACCGGGTAGCAGAACTCTGTGACCCACGTCGTGGGAAATCAGAGAATTAGATAAACGGTGCACCAGAAGCTTCTGGAAGACCGACGAATTACTGTGACCCAACAATCGAGACCAGGCAGGCCCCGGATATACATATATCGGAGGATAGGCATATGTGCATATATATATAGGCGCATGTCACTTACATGCGCATACATATATATAATTAAAGTCCTGTGAGATTAGTTCGGGAAGACCAGAATATGGGTAATGCAATGAGAAACAGAGCGGAGGTTCAGACTCAAGTCTGGTCACGTCCATGAAAGTGCAGCATGGTGTTAAATGTTGTGAATTTGTGGATTACTGGTGTCAGAAACATGGGTTCCCGAAGGAAGTTTCTTTGAGTTAAAGCTAACTAGAGAAACTCAGAAAAAGAGAAAAAGCCAAATGAAGATAAGACAAAAAATGATGTATGAGCAAAAAAAAAAAAAAGAGCAGAGGAAGGTTAAGCTCATGGATGTAATGAATGAGTGTTTGAAAGTTTGGGAACGGAGTGTGTAGAGACGGCTAAAAGGGCCTGCAAAGATGTGACTACCCCTGAAAATAAAAAACAAAAAATGATGAACAAAGAAAGTCAGATAAACCGTCTACAAATATAGAAACTCTCTCAGCACCCTTTTGTTCTCTTCTACACAGAATCCCTGGAGTGCTGCAGTCGGATCGAGTCTGGACTCTGCCCCTCCTCCACGCCGGCCACTGCTAGCTCAACCGGGTCAGCCAGAAACACCCAGCGATGATGCAGACCGGAACGCAACAGCAGCAGCCATGCAACCTGAGATGAACAGCAGCGACAGCAGAAGCAGAGCAGATGCCCCCCCTTCCTCCTGTGAAAGCGGAGGAAGTTAGGCTCCAGCCTTCAGCTCCTGCTGAAGTGGTGTTATCAGCTCCTGCTCACAACACCAGCTTTGGAAAGGCAAAACAAGGAGAGCAGCAGCAAAAGGAAGGCCTGAGAGTGCTAACAGCTCCCATGGTTCAAGTTGCCGGCCCAACTCCAGCGACTGCGCCTGCGCTGCTGATGACGTCCTGGCTGCATCCAAACACCTGCCCAAAAACCAGAAAAAGGTGGGAAGATCTTGACGTGAACCCTGGAGGACTTTGTCAGAGACTATGTGCCCAGTTCTGGAGAACTGGCTAGAGTCATGCTGCATCTGGACACAATCTCAGTTTTCCACTCTGAGGAGCCACTTCGAGGCCCGGCACCAGCCTGCAATCATGACTGGCATGAACCTGCCAACCAGAACGCAGCGAACGCGACCTACAGACGACAAAAAGATGGACTGACAGCGGCTGTTCGTGCTCACTTCCCTGTCCAGTGCGACTACAAAAGGTCAGTGCCTGCATGCAACATGAGGAAGGAGATGTGGAGGAGCTCCTCGACCGGCTGCAAACCGCTTACGACAACCACACCAGGATGACCAAGCCTGGCTCCCCTCAGGGGGACATGACACCTTATGATACCCTCCTCAAACAGGACTTTCTCAATAACCTCCAGAGGCCCCTCAGTGACGTCACGAAAACCCTCATGTTGGTGGTGAGGACAGCACTGTCCACCTGGCCCAGGTGATCACCCACGCCAAGCACGTGCAGCACCGCCGGCATAGAAAGGAGGCCAAAAAAAAAAAAAAAAAAAAAAAAAGACAAAGAGCGACGCCCAGCATCATGCCCAGCTGCACCTCCTCCAACATGCGTCACTCCCACAAGCCCCTGCAAATGCTCCTCCTCCTGCTAGGCCGCTATACCAGCCTTACCCCCACCTCACACCCCTGCTGACTATGCTGCAATGAACGCGTGCTTCCATTGTGGAGCCCATGGACATTGGTCAAAGAACTGTCCACTCAAAGCCCAGAACCACAGTGGGCGTGGACATCAGAACCAACAGGACCTCCTCGTGGGTGTCAACGCGGAAACTCCCAGGGTTCCTCCCACCATCAAGGAGCGGACTGAGGAGAGGGAGGGGTTAGAGGTCTGGATTCGGTGCCGGCTGTGGCCTCCCTGCTCAGATAAGAACACACACACACTTACACATTTACACCTCCCCACAGATGATGACACTCTGTGTCTCCCTATGACAACAGTAACTATCTCAGACAGACCTTTTGAGTTTTTTTGAGAACATTTCTCGGTACCCCTCACATGTACCAATCCTGAACAGCTCTGTTCTCACACACTTTTCTTATTCCCTCTTGCTGACACTTTAGTCTGATGAGTCATGAATTATTATTGAAGTTAGGCCTTCCACTCCTCTCCTGATGGAATGACTGTTGAACCACAGCGTGAATGTGTTTACGTTATGGTTAATCAACCTCGCCTCCCAGATATCCAGTGCTCTGAGCAATGGCAGATCTACTATGAACGACAGAATGAGCTTGTAGCCTTAGCTAAAGACAGAGTTACTTTCCCAGATCAGCTGATGCTACCAGAAAATGTTCATTGTACTGCCTAAGTTTTTCAGGGGACCCAGACCCAGTGCATAAAAGTGTGTTTTTGAAAAGTGTGAATGATTGTTTGTCTGTGTGCAGTCTTTTCTGGACTGCGACGCGCTGTGCGATGTTTGTTTCTGTTTTATTATTTTTTAGATTCCAGGAAGTGACCCTCACATTTCCTTGTCCAAAAGCCCCACTGATAAATGGAAAGATTTGGGTTCCTGGACTGGAGCGTGCAACCATGCTCTAGATTGGCAGCTTGATTTTTTTCTCACTTCAGACCCGACGGGCTCAGTATCCCTTGAAGCCTGAAGCGATTGCAGGCATCACCCCAGTTTTTAACTCATTTTTGGAAGCTGGTATAGTCATCCCTTGTGATGATTCCCCTGTTGATACCCCGATTTTGCCTGTTAAAAAGTATCGCCTTCCTCCAGCCTCTGAAGAGTGCGCTTTGTCCAAGATCTGACCCCTGTCAATGCAGCTGTACACGCACGTGCTCCATCTGTCCCAAATCCCTACACCCTTTTGTCTAATGTGCCACCTAACTCTTGGTGGTTCTCTGTCCTTTATCTTTCTAATGCTTTTTTTTCTGTTCCTGTTCACTCAGACTCTCAGTTCTGGTTTGCATTTCAGTTTAATGGGTGAGGGTACACCTTCACCCGCATGCCACAGGGCTACTGCGAATCACCTACAGTTCACAACAGAGCTCTTGCCCACTCTCTCTCCACTTTCTGCCCCACACCAGGTTCTGCCCTTCTGCACAGCTCGAAGCCACAAAGTCAGCAGACAAAAATTGCAGTTTTCCAGAGAAGAAGTCCCGTTCCTTGGACATGTTGTCAGTGCAGAAGGTAAAAGCCTTTCCTCCAAACATCTCACTGCAATCCAACAGGCGCCGAGACCGGAGACTGTTAAGCAACTCCTGTCTTTCGTTGGGTTGTGCTCCTACTGCAGAATTTTTGTTCCAAACTTTTCAGAATAACCAAGCCCCGAGGTGAGTTAAACCAAATCCAGACCAATGAGTTCTAAAGTGCAGTGGACAAAAGAAGCTGACAGTTTGTTCACATCACTGAAACTTGCTCTCCAATCTCCTCCCACTTTAGGCCTGGTGGATCCATGCAGGCCATTCACATAAACTGTGAAGGAGAGGGCTGCATGACCTCTGACCTCCTCCAGGATCATGGTGGAACTCTCACCAGACACATTTCTCCTCCTGTAAGCTTGATCCTGTTGCTGCTGGACTTCTTCGTTGCCTGCGTGCCATTGCTGGGGCGGAGAAGACCCTAGCAGCTTCCAGAGATCTTGTGGGTTGCTCACTTCTGACACTTCTGGTCCCCATGAGGTCCACCTCATCCTGGGGGAGCGCAGGTCATCGCACTTTTCCCTTCCCAGTTTCCTCAGATATCAAACTTCTTTGCTCGAGCTGCCGAATTTCACTGTTAAAAGGTTTTCGGTCCTAAATCCAGCCCAGCCACTGTGCTGCTCACACCTGACGAGGGTCTCCCTCATGACTGTGCTGCTGAACTCTGACTGACTGCACGCCCTGACCTGACAGGACTGACCAACCGCTCCAGAACCAGACTTTGTGTTTTTGTTTTGTGGTCCTGTCTCTGAATGTTACTGCGCGGGTTATTCTGTCTGCATGGCTCATGGGACTGCAGAGTCCGCGCCTCTGTCCTCCTATGAGCCTGCTCGGGCACTTTACATTTTTTTTATTGAGTGCGCTGAAAGTCACACATTGAATTTGGATTATTAGCGACCGGCATTTTCGATTAGAAATAAACTCATAATTAGAAACTATCTCTGGCAGTTGAACATTCACTTGTGCTCCAAAACAGAACTTAAAAGAGGAAAAGTTGCAGAAGCTCAGAGAAAATGTTTTGTTAAGCTTATCTCTCTGTTAGGAAAACAAAGGCTGAAGGCCCACAAGAGTCTGCAAGCAGAGCAGCTGTGGGCACAGATCGAGGTCACAAACAGAGAGCTGTGATCAAACTTGTTTTCATTTTTAATGTGAATTATTACAACTGTTTTTTCCCCAAGGTTCTCATGTTGTTCTTTTCACAGTTTAGGGGGCTTCTGATATGTCATCATCATCTCCATGTCTCTGTGGCCTGTTTTGATACAGTGAAACCAGAGATGTGGAAGTAACCTGCCTTTCCTCCCTGGATGGAGAGCATGATCAACTGAGAAACTGAGAAACACCATAGGAATTTTTTTTTTTTATTTGGTATATGTGTTTAGTGATTACTGTTGACTCTTTTGCAGAATTTCCGGAAGCCTGACCAGCAACGGCTGACCCTAAACCTAACCCTAATCCTAATCCAAACGTTCTCCTTCTGACCCAAATGTCTAATCAATCCTTTTTTTTCCTCACTACAGTTTTCCGGGTCAACTCGGGCAACAGGTCTTATTGTACGGTTATTTATTGAATTGATCTAACTTTTAGAGCATCAATTGGCAAAAATCTGTGCACAGAACAAATTTAAATGGGTTTATGCGCTTTTTACTTCTCTCATTACTGTCAAATGTGTTGTGTATGCTAACACTCAGTTCACTCCCAACGAGTTTCTACTAGGATAATAGTTCCCAGGACTTGCACAACCTCTGAGGATGGATGTAGACCCCATCAGGTGAGTATGAGGCAAATCTTAATGAGATGGAGGCTTTGTGTTAGCTTTTGCGTCACAGGTGAGAGGCCGGGCTCCGGACTCTGACAGGCGGTGAAACCACGAGCACTGGATGAGCCTCTTCCAGGTCCTCCTCACCGGGCAGACCGCAGCTGAGATTCCTGGGCGAAATCGCTGGGCGAGCTCCTTGGTTTGTGCATCGTGCTGCCAGAGGTCCCACCCCAGACCAACACCGAGCCCCAGACCTGCAGCTCCTGAACAGCGGACTGGCCTGTCCGGCTGCATCGCCCCGGGGAGAAACAGTGTGGAGTGAAATAGCGTCCCACTGCGACAGTAGCGTGCCAAGCTCCAACCCTTCAGCCTCACCGTGAAGAATCCCCGCCCCTGGCATCCATTCAGAGAGTTTGGCTGGCCCCTGAGAGGCTCCACTTGCCTCCTCTTCTTCCTGTCCATCATCATCGTGTTCCCCATTCTCTGGATGCTCGAATCCCCTTCGTCTCCGTCCCCTGCTACCCCCTCATCGACCAACTCAACTCCCCTTTCCCCTTCTCCGAATGACACCTCCACTGCCCCTCCGTCCAGGCCTCCAATCGAGCCCCCACATCAGCCGCTGATTCTTCTCCCCCCGTCTTGCGTCCACAAAGGCATTGGTGCAGAGGACTGCAATCTCGTTCAACACCTCCACCTTCCCCCTGCCTGTCCAACCCCCAAGAATTGCGTCCTGGAATAACACTTCCTGTTTCCACAAGACTCTGTTTGTTTATAGGTCCGGCGCCACAAAAGACCCCTTCCCTTCCTTCTCCATCTGTAGCAATATTACCACTGTGTTTGATGTAACTGCTTTGTTTGGTGTTTTGACTGTTGGTCCACATTTTACTTCACAGCATGCTGTTATTGTTCGTAACAGGGAGCCGACAGTTGATGATTGCTTCGAGGTGATGTCAGGTATTTCAGGTTCTACTAATAACTGGCTTCTCTTGGCAGAACAGGTTGGCAGTTCAGCGGACCCTGGTTGTGTTGTTTGCTTGGATCCCTGGCCGCTTTGAGGATTGCTCCTCTGCCACCCGCCCTGAGTTTCTACTGCATGTCCCGTTTGTTGTCTCCCGTTAGCTTCTGGGACGAGGTCCCCTCCCCTCTTTGACGTTGATGTTGTTATAGGTGTGTTTTCTTGTTTTTCTAATAGTTCTGCAGGTCACATCCTGGTTGGTCCCCTTAACTCCTCCTGCCTGCCACAGTTGTGTTTGTGTCTCCCATGGATCGCCCCGATGCTTGTCCTGCCCGCCTTAGGCGCTCTGTTGATGATTCTTCCTCAGGTCCTACTTATATTGATGCGATTGCCGTTTCCAAAGGTGTTCCAGAGGTGTTCCAGATGAGTGCAAGCTTGTCGATCAGGTCGCTGCAGGGTTTGAGTCTGCCCTTTGGTGGTGCACTATTATCTAAACTGTTGACCACATTAATTACGTTAATTCTCCGACGGGTCAGCTGATCAGAGCTGTTGATGGCCTGCGCACACTTAGTTCTAAGTTGGAGGAACATTTAGGTGTTAATACATCTGTATGGGATTTTTAGGAGTCCATTTTTGGGAAATATCAGGCCTTGTTGCTTAGTTCTTATGTCCTTAGCTGTGTTTTCCTCTCTTGTCGTCCTCTGTGGGTGTTGCTACATTCTCTACATTCGTGCTCTTCTGATTTATATTTTTAACATATTTTTAACAAGGCTTTCAGCAGGTGCGTTCCCCAACTCGTTTACAGTCCCCTAACTGCAGTGGTGTGTCCCGCCTCGTGTCTGATTTTGAGCTGGATTCTGATCCGGACCATTTCTCCTCATCTGGTGATTATGATAATGGTGATACAGTTGTTAATTATTGTTATTATTATTTTTTTTAATTAATATTAATTAATTAATTGGGCTTCGTTAGTTTTATTGATCGATTGATTCGTTAGGCCTCATTGATTTGACTAGTTTAGGGATGGACTTGTTGAATTTTATTGAGTTGGTTGGTCTTTGGTTGAATTTTTAGAGTTAATTGGTTTGATTGATTTTTTTTGGTTGATTTTTTTTTTAATCATGGTTCTGCTTTGACATGAGGTCCCAGTGTTTTGCTTTTACCGGCTTGTGTTTCATAGAGTTTGATTTTGTGTTTTTCTAATCGTAATTTTCGCCTTTGTGTTGTTCCTGTTAGGAACAAAGGGGTGGAGTGTGATGGAAAATATACGTTTACGTATACATTTCATCTTTACAATTAAATGTGTCTAACCTTTGTGCACAGCCGTGAGGCCACAAGCTTTATTTTCTTATTGTCAGGACGCCTTGATCACAGTGTATAAACATTTTGACTTCATTAGAACATCTTGTCCATATTAGATATGGCGCTTACCTTCCTATCCTAAGTTTCTGATTAAAGTTGTTTGTATGGCTCTATAAAATACGAATGTCCTTCATCACAGGCAGGGCTCTGCAGACCTCTCCTCCATGCTTGCAAGACGTGTACTTTTCTCTGCTCTGTTTTAATAAACATTCTTAAAACCGCTTGACAACATTTCTTTATTCCATCGGATCCAACTATTTTTCCACCACAGTTCTTCTCAATGTGAAGCCAGAATCTAACCACCACACTACCATGTAAACCTACTCAAAGAACTTGTCAAACTAATGAATTTCTTTTTAGTTTACTTCCTCTAAAAAAGTTTGAAAAAACTTCTCTGATGGGGAAAAATTCACTTCATGCTGCAACAGAGGAAACAAACCAGGAAGTTTGGTTTATTTTAATCCACTCTAACCAAAGGCTTTGCTGTTGGACCGTTTCTGTCTGTTTCACTTTCTTTTTATGAATCAGAACTGCTGCGCATGCAAATTAGAGACTTTTTTTAGTTTGTCGAAACTCCAAGTGTTTCCCTATTCAGATCAGTGTTCTTTCTTGAGAAACATGACATGAATGAGACGTATCTTTGATGAAGAGTACATGAGCTAAACTTTATGTGCCTTAAAAGAGACTGTTGGATTAGTCCCACTGTTCAGAATTCAAACTAATTCGACCTAAT
Organism: Oryzias javanicus; assembly: GCA_003999625.1. Taxonomy (NCBI): domain Eukaryota; kingdom Metazoa; phylum Chordata; class Actinopteri; order Beloniformes; family Adrianichthyidae; genus Oryzias; species Oryzias javanicus. The sequence continues at coordinate 26,291,646 of CM012456.1, read as the reverse complement.
TTAGGTATTTAAGACAATATTACAATATATCAAAGGGTTCTGTGTGAGGGCTGTCCAGTTTTAAATCCCTGCTTTGTCTGTTCCCTACAGTCCAGAACCATGCTTCAAGGTGAACTGATGTTTCTAAACTGTCCCGTTTGTGTGACCCAGCAACAGACCAGCAACCTGTTCATGGACGGGTCATTTATGACAAAATAAATAACCAAAAATTCAAAAAGATGGCCCTAACGCATCCGTGAGGATGCAGGATCTCGTGTTCTGGTCTCAGGGGAATCCAGAAGGTTGTGTCAGGACGGATATTCTGCATAAAATCAAAGACATTAAGACTTGGGATTGGGCCTTCTGACACACACCCCTGAACCCGTCTGCCATTACCTGCTTCATATATCTTTCTACAGCACTCTGTTGGGCATGTCCTGTCACCTGAAACCCATTCAGAAATCCAGGGTTTTTGTTTTTTTATGAATCTCCAAATAACTTTATAAGCACTGCTGGTTTTTTTGTTTTTCTCCACTGGAGTCACACTACTCATTCAATAATTTTACACAATATGCAGCTTTGAGCCTTTAGAGAAAAGAAAGTAGTTCGTTCCTTCAAATTAGATTTTGGAACCCCCTTTTAATGAGCTGTTCTATTTTAAAGCTGACGGAAGCAGCGGCGTGGTGGGAAGATCCACGTCTGTTTTAGAACATGCTGCTTCCTGTCGCGGTAGCTGCACTTTGCTGACCGGCATTTCTTTGTTGCACCTGATTTCTGAGTCACATCTGCGGCTGCTCGCCTGTTTTCAGGTTAAACAGACGGTTTCCATCCAGACTGAAACAGCCATCATTTGTTGTGATCAAATGAACACAGAACAAAGCTGAAACCTGTTTCTCTCTCAGGCCGCTTGTGCAAGTCTTACAGAATAAAGCAAAGTGCAGCGGTAAGTTTCGACAGAAACAGGAACTGAGGAGAAGTGTTCTAAGCGTCTGCGGTGGGCTGAGCGAGTGTCCGAACAACCAGACTAAAAGTTGATTTTAGCAGCTCAGAGGATGGATTAGTGTCAGACGTAACACTCCCCTCATGAGGTGTCTCTGCAGTTTTAGGAACCTTAAAAACAGACTAAAACAAGTTCATTTTGACATTATTTTTGGTTAGTTTTCACAAAAACCCAAACACAACTGTTCTAGTATGATGACTGTGTGCAAATAAGATCAGTATGGAAAGTTTGCAAAAGCAAGAAGTGGAAATGTGAACTATTTTGTGAAGAATAATCATAGATTCTGTTATGTGATTTTAGACCTATATTTAACAGAGAGTGCACGCATGACAAAACTGATTATTTTCTATTGAGTATATTTCCTCTAAAGATGAAGTTTCAAATAAAAGATGTGGACATGACCTTGTGTGATTGCAACAGAGGAAACCACCAAGTTTTGATTAATTTTTAACTGGTCTAAACTCAGACAGCAGGTTTTAATTTCAGAATTTGTAAGTAAATGTTCAACCACAAAGCAGCTGCAAAGACCATAATTCAAAAGGTATTTCCCTCCAAAATATTGAAATCACTTATATATATTTATACCTGCTTTTTTCCCTCAAACATACATTTTATCAGCAAGATTGGATAACAGATGACAGCAGTCGCCTGATGGTCTGTGTTTGAGGTGAAGCAAACTTTCAGTTTGGAGGTTTGTGTTTTGTGATTAATAGTAAACCAGATGTTTATATTTAGGAAGCTTTACTGAGAGGATTGGAGCTTTATTTGACTATTATTGGTAATTACAATACTTCGCCTCATTACTGTAACACCAGGTTGAAGGTACAAATCATTATTTCTGTTTTTGTCATTTAACCCCCCAGAAACTCAAACTTTGCTCAAAGCTAAAATAAAACTAAAAACACAAAGTAGAGTCCACACAACAAAGAGTGATGAACTGTCTGCATGGGAAACAGTCAGACTAGAACCGCTTTTTAGTGAATCTTCCACCTGTTCTTTTCTGGTTCTGGTTGCTCACTTTTTCATCGACTCAAACTTTATATAAAAAAGCTCTCCTCATATTTGCGTCACTCGTAGTGCTTTACAGCTAGAAACAAAGTCCAGTTCAAATGTTCATTTTCGTAGCAATTTTAGAGCAAAATAATGAGAAAACTGATCAAATCCAGTGGAATGGAGGCTGGAATCAGGCGGGGTGGGGTAGTTCTGACATGAACTATTCCTGAACTGAATAGATGATGCAACCTGAAGATGAATGCACACATTGGAGCTTGCTCTGCCCACCTTAACCCTTTAACACCTGAGGTGTTAACATGCTGTAACTTTTCAACCCTTAACTCGATCAGTGTAATTCCAGCAGATTCTGAAGGAGAAAAGCAGCTCCATGAAAAGTTATGAAGTTACAGTAAATCAAAGAACATAAACACTGGAGCTCCAGTGTTAAAGGGTTCAAACGTGACAGAAACAGCTGGTGGCTCCCTTCATGGTCAACTCATCTGCCATTAAGAAAAACCACAAACACATTCTACCTATCAGACATACCTTTGGGTTCAGTATGACACATTGACAATTGAAGACGTTTTACATCATATGAGTCACTTGTGATTCAGCTTCCCTGAGTCTCACTTTGGGATGGCAATATTTGATTCTCCTGGGACCTTAACATGAACTCAGGTCTGAGTCTATGATGATGTCAAGATGTTTGACACATTTTGGTCTCATGCTTTTAGAGCAGAGCTGCTCACTGCTGTTCATCCTTGAGATTCATTGTTACAAAAGCATCTTTTAATTTTCTGTTGCAAGTCTAAAAACATTAGCAGTGAGACTATTGTAAAGCTGTCCAGAGGAGCAGGAGACTGAGCAGTGGTGCTGGGCGAAATATCGATATTATCGATCTTAAGTTGTATCGGATCAATACTGTTCTGCAGATATTTCCACTCTTGTTTGACACTTTTCAGTTTCTGAAATAAAACCCAGCTGAGTTGCTATTTGGTTCGAATGTTTTGTTTTCATTTCACCAATTTTTATTTAATTTCAAGAATTAATTAAAATGAATTATTTGTTTTAATAAACTATTTTCCATTTAATTGAAAATTTTGTCCAATTTATTTTAAAAAAAAGGAAATTTACAGATAAAACATTCACAGTGATAAAAATTAATTGAGATTTTGCGGTTCGTGTCACATGCACCACATTTAATAAAGATATGGATGTTGACCAGTGTCAGATCAATACACAGATGCTCTGTATCGCCCAGCCAGTCTAACAAACAAACTCTGGTGAACTCATGCATCTGATATCTATCAATTTATCTAATCTAGACTCCAAAAATAACCAGCTCATAAAATTCATATTATTTACGGTTTTAGCAACCGCAGGTCTGTTTCTGGAAACCAGGTTTTCCGTTTATAGATGACTCAGAAATCTGCAGCTTGATTGCACAAACACACATCAGCTCATCCAGTTTGATTGCATGAGGAGATGAATGTCATGTGAGTGGAAACTAAGAAGTAAGACTGCAAACGGTGATGTATTGATGAGTGTGTGTGTGATGACTGCGTACTCTGCACTCGTGACCCAACACACTTCCTGAAGACATGACAGCAACCTCAACAAAATGATGGCAGGTCAGCCTGAATTAATGTAAAATATTGTATACTTATATAACACTTTACTACTTTTTTAAAAGGCCCAAAGCGCTGGTGGACCGGCGCCGACCTACGACCACCAGGAACAACAACCTTTATCAACCATTTATTAGGAGAAGACAGAGATGACGTTCTAGAGCCTCTTTATAGCCCTGACTTTCTGAGGGATTTCCTGACACCCACACAGTCAGAAGGGCTGGAAATGAAATCTCCCAAAAGAAAAGGAAAAAGTGATGAAAGCATGGTGAATTCTTGGAATTCACCTCAACTCAGCATCTAATTCATTCTCATGCTCGGGAAACACAGAAAGAGGAAGAGGACGAAGCAGAGATCCACTTCTGCATTTTTGGCTTTATAAGCCTGCAGACGTCTGACACTTCACCAGACCCTGAAGACGAAGACGTGAGGAGACAAGCCCACACAAACCAGCATCTTCTCCTCTTTAGCACCAGACAAGAAAAGAAGATGAACTGTGAGAGTGTGCTGAAGAGCGCGCCGGTCGCTCTCTTCCTGATGGCTCTGGTTTCATCTGGACATGGAGGTGAGCACAGCTCCCATTCTGAACCCTGAGGGTCCTCGCTGTGGGACAGACTCATGCGTTTGTTTCTGCTTCCAGTGGAGAGGCTGGCTTCCTGCTGCACATCGGTCAGCAACGAGGAAATCACCGAACCAATTCTGGGATACATGATCCAGGAGAGAAACCTTCCATGTGTCAACGCTGTCATGTAAGAGCTACTTCAAAGATATTCAGTGTTGGTTGCGCTGAAACACAAAGTCTTCAACATATGGTAACTTTTGTGTTCCTGCAGCTTCCAGACGAACTCTGGCCTTTACTGCAGCAGACTCCGAGCTCCGTGGGTTTTCCAAAAGATTAAAGAACTGTAAGTCTCACATCTAAGCCAAAAGAATTCTTCTTCGTTTCATTTTCAAACACTTTTGTGAATCTCATCCTGTCCCTTCGATTCAACAGGAGAGCAAAAGCTCGCTCGACGATTCCATCATCTTCAGCCTCCCTCCTCTCCGTCATGACTTCCACCGCCTCCCCCTCCTCTTCATCCACCCTCCTTTTCTCCTCTTCTTCATCTTCTTCAGAATCAGTGACTCCATCTTTACCCTCCCTCCTCTCCGTCATGACTTCCACTGCCTCCCCCTCCTCTTCATCCACCCTCCTTTCCTCCTCTTCTTCATCTTCTTCAGAATCAGTGACTCCATCTTTACCCTCCCTTCTCTCCGAAACGACTCCCCCTGCCTCCCCCTCCTCTCCATCCACCCTTCCTTCCACCTCCTCCTCTTCCATTTACTCAGACTCCGCCCCCACAAAGCAAGTCGACGAATCGTTTTGGGACATCCTGATTTCATCTGCTTCAACTCCAGCTGATGAAGAAACCTCGTCGGATGAAACCATTTCTTAATGCTGCTGAACTGTTAGAGCCTCACGATTTGTTAACTTTGACTTTAGTTTCTTTGAATTTATTTATTTCGACTTTCAGCCAAAAGAAAACAAAAAAATGAAATTTGGGGGATTTTATTTATTAGCAGGAATATTTAAAAGTGTTTAGCAAATATATTTCAGTTACATGTGAGCATGTCAAGCTAACTAAATATATTTATTTATTTCCATGAACACGTTTGACTTGTTATTTAATTTTGAAAGTTATGTGAATCAAAACTCTCATTAAAATAGATAAAAACTACAACTTTCTTTTGCAGTTTTGTCTGGTATTTTTATACAAATGAGCATGATCTGGACAACATGGAACTATCTTTAGCTTTGTTTCTAATCCAGCTACTTTTATGACATTCCTTGTGAGTAATTCAGATAATAAATATAAAGAGATCTCAGTCAGGGGTCGCAGGAGGTTACAAAACATGCCTGCTTGACAGAGTGAATGCACCTTATTTTTACTCCTCTGTAAATCTAAACTGACTGAGAATCTCAACATCAGTCATCTTCAGAACTTGAGTTTTTCTGGATAAATGCAGAGTCATGGTTAGAAACAATTTCTCTGACTCAGAGAATGTGGTGACTCGTGAGTTTCTCAGAACACGGAGGGTCAGGCTGATGACTCCTGACTATGAAAGGGTTTCTCCATTAAAAAAAGAAAAATAATTCTTGATGTAATGTAACATTCACCAGAAGAACACATTTCCATTAGACAAACGTTGATTTTTATTTTCAATACATGTGGTTCCAGTATTAATTCTATTTTCCTAAAAGATAAAAATGTTCTTTTTAAGAATGAATTTTAACAGGCTTCATCATTATAACTGTGAATGGGTGGAGTCAGACTCATGAGTCCAGACTCATTTAAGCAGCTTTAAAAATATCTCTTCCTGTTTTCTCTGCAGTTTCATTTGTGATGTAGACATGCTAGTAAAATCTGACATAACACTTGCTTATCAGTTACCTGATCAAATCTTTTCCTTTCGGCTTTTCCCTTCAGGGGTCGCCACAGCGACTCAGACCTAAATCTAAAGTTGTTTATTACCTTGTTCTGTTTTGGTTTCTCTGCGCTCCATCCCGGACCGGTTGCAGCAGTCAAAGGGAAGACGCTCAGACTTCCCTCTCCCCCGACACTTCCTCCAGCTCCTCTGGAGACATTTTTGCATCTGGGAGCTTCTTTCAGTCATGACCCAGAGCTCATTAGAGAGAAGTGGAATGAAGATCGACCGGTAAATTGAGAGCTTTGCTCTCTGGCTCGGCTCTCTCTTCACCACAACAGACGGTGCAGAGGATCTGCTTTGGTTGAGTCAGACTGGCAGAGGTCTGCAACCTTCAACCCTGAAAGAGTCATTCAGGTTGATTTCTCACTGACTACATCCCAGTAGGAGCCACAAAGTCTTCCTTCACCCTTAAAAACAAGACACTGATTTGTATTTATGGTATTGTTACTATTATGATAAACATAAATGAACTGTTGTTAATTTTGCATGAATAAAACAGAAATATTAAAATAAGATAGAATTTTTTTATCTTTTGACAAAAGTTACTTTAAAAATAAAAGACATCCTGTCACATATGATCATCTCAATTCAGCAAAAGTATTAGTGCTTAATGTAATGTCTGCACTAATTAAATTAAATAGTTACTGTATTTTCCAGAGTATAAATCACACTTTTAGGAAAAAGTTTCAGAGCAAATCTACCAAGTGCAGCATAACTAAATAAATAAATACAAAAATGCTAATGCTTTTTTATTTGTATAAGATAAATATCAAAGTTTAAGAGGAAAATGATCAGATTCTGTTCCATGTTTGTTTTGGACAACACTTCTTCTGTCACAGTCAGTAGCAAACGCTAAGGCCTGATCCAGATTCTTCCCTTCTCCCTTCATTTATCCCTCCAAACGGAGAGTTATGAAAAATAGGGTCTCATATTTAGGACCTCACTTTGGTTCAATGACGTCACCAATAATTGCCGAATATACATAACAGCGGTTTTATAACTTCAAAAAGGTCATGCTACAACCAAAAGTCATTGCTTACATTTAAATGTAAACTTCTGTGGTTCAGAGCATATCCACGTGAAGAAAAGCTCTTCTCAGCCTAACGTGGTTTAACCTCACGGGGGAGGACTTGTTGACCCTCCGCTTGGAGTGGGAAATTTCAAAAACTAATAATCCCAGACACACTTGCACTTAAACTACTACTTCAAATTGAGGGGAAGGGAGAAGGAAAGCATTCAGATTGGGCCTAATGCTCGGATGAAGCGCCCTCTACTGGTTGTTAGAGGAAACAACTGCCAAAGGACGACCAATGTAACTAGAAAAAACAAATATACAATCCTTTTGATGTAAAAAAAAAAGAAGAAAAGCACAAATAAGTCACTCTTGAGTATAAGTCACAACCCTGACTAAATTATGACAATAACAGTAACTTATACTCCAGAAAATACGGTAAGTAAAAAAATGTATCTCAGTGTTGCTGGTGCATCTCTGCCAGAAATGTAAATCTAGTTAAGTGACCCCTGTATTTTTCAAACACACTTAAAATTTCTTCATTTTCAGAGATTTTAAATTCCCCACAGCTGCTTTTGTTTATTGATGTTTTGTAGTACAGGACAGGACGCACAAAAATGTGTCAAAATGTCGTAGTCTGACTACACTGTCCTTTCATTGTTTGTAGATAAGTTAGAGTTTTCCAACTGTCACTTCTAACTTGACAGTGATGACTACAGGAAGATCTTTTTTATTCATTTGCAGTTTCGTGGGCATGCATGCGTGCGTCACTTGTTTGGTGCAGGTGAAGTGGGTGGAGGTGTTGTCTGGTCAGACTCTCACGTCATCATAAAGACGCTGCGAGGCTCTGCTGATGCCAGACCTCTGAAGCTGCTCAGCATGACCCGGTGACCCGGTCCATCCTGCTCCTCGTGCTCTCGGCCTGTCCGAGCATGCAGCAGCATCCAGGTGACCGTCCTGTTGTTCTTTTCTTTACCTCCAGTTTGTCAGAAGTAGTTCAAATAGTTTTAGATTGTTTTACCTTTAACAGCAGAGTTCCTGTGTTTATGGTTTACTGTAATTTTTTAACTAACATGATGATTCCTGTAGATTCTGCAGGAGAGAAGCAATGTGAGCATTTAGGTTTTTCCTTTTTGCCTCAAATGCAAATATTGACTTAAGCTAAAAATATTCAAGTGTTTTTTTTGTGCTTCACATGTCGCATGATTTCTGGTGACGACCCAGGGAACACGCCGCGATGCTGCTACAGACTGACCTTTACAGACATGTCCAACAAAGTCCTTGACAACACGTATGAGGAGCTGATGTTTGTCCAGAGGCCGTCAAGTGAGTTTACTTGTAGTATCTGTGGGGTTTAAAGAGCTGCTATTTTAAAGTCTGATGTTTTAGATTCAGGACAACCACAGGAGTGACTTACGCCAGTCAAAGAATAACGTGGGTCCAAAAATGTGCGTTTCACCGACACGGCGTCCCATGTTCACTCCACTAGTATGTTGAAGTTTTGACAACACCTTCTGACTCATCCAGTCTCTTCTTTGTGCAGTGATCAAACACATGACAAAGATAGAGAGAGATTTGTTGATGGTTCTTGGACGAAACGTGTTCATCACGCCTCTGGACACACCACCTGTAAAGTTCTTCCATATTTTGGTTTCATGAGCTTTCTAATTTTCATTTTCTTGTGATGTGTTTATGTGCTTGGAGCTCTTTAGCTGCATGATGCAATAAAACGGCATCATTTGAGATTTGACTGACTCTTCTCTGCACATGTTTTGTGTGTCTGAGACAACAGTGTTCTGCAGATGAGCACATGTGTGCATTTAATGTAGAAAAGTGTGTCGTAGAGATGTTCTGTACATCTGAAACACTTAGCTTCTGAAAACTCAAGTCTTTCTATTTGAACTGTATTTGAATCATCCAAAAAAAAAAAAATAGGCATTGGATGTATTTAATTTGTTTTTTTTGTTGTTATTGGTCAGCTTTGGTTGCTTTTACCAAACTTTTAATGTATTTATTTTGCATTACTAAGAGACATGGGCTGTTTGGTTAAAATAGTTTGATTGTTTTTTTTAAACTGAGCAGAGATAACACGTTTTCTTCTCCTTTCATTGTCACCAAAGTCAGAAATATTAAGTTATTTCTGCGTGCTGAGAAAAATAAACAAATAAATAGAAAGGAATAGTCTATTTTAAAGAGGAAGAATCTTAAACTGTTTAAGGAAAAATGATGGATTAGAATAAAAGATTGTATTGCAATAGTGTTTCTAAACCACTTGGAAGTGTTTTGACATAAATTATAACTAAACTAAACTTTAAAACCTTTAGTAAACACCAACATCGACACCATAAACTATTAAAATACTTTAGTGCCATCTTGTGGATGTAAGCGGTATGACAGGAGTTGAGATAGAAAGTTTAATTACTTTTACATTAAACATGAATCATTTTATATTTATAAATCAAAGAATAAAAAAGATCACTTTTAATCAATTCATGCGTCATGACGGCCGTGCTGCAGCGGTAGAGCGGTCGACTCCTGATTGGTTGATTGCAGGTTTGATTCCTGCCTCGTCCACCCATGTGTCAAAGTGTCCTTGGGCAAGACACTCAACCCCATATGGCCTCTGGTGGAAGGTTGGTGCCAGTGTTCATCAGTGTGTGTATGTGAAGTGTTTTGGGTCTTCAAGGAAGGTAGAAGGTGCTAAGCAACATTTACCGTCATTTTCCAGCTGTTTGCAGGTAAGAATCAGCAGCATCGATGACACTGATCCTCAGTTGAGAGGAGCAGCAAACTTTGATGCTGTTTCCTTCTGTCTTCTGTTGTCTGTTCAGTCAAAAGTCGTTTATAAAGACAGACAAAAGGTTGTTTACTGTCTTCAGGGCCGGTGTGGTGACAGGGTGGGTTCCCCCTGCCACAATGTGTATCTCCGGTCTCAGGCATTGCAGATTTGTTTTGTAATCCTCATATTTTGTTCCAAAAAGCACAAAAAGAAGATGGATCATCACTATATACTTCATTATGCAACTTTAGCTTGGATCTAAATATTTAGTTTTAGCTGAAAATTTAATTAAACTAAATATTTAGTTTCTAATTATTTAGTTAAGTTTTTTTTTTTTTTTACTAATTTAGTTTTCTAATTATATATTTAGATCCATTCTAAATATAAGTCTTAAACTTAATATTCAGTAAAAAAAAAACAACAACAAAAAAGGGTCATTCATGCAATTACAGGGATTACTGGTTCAATTATTAACAGATCAAAACCATTCCTTCCTTAACAGGTGACAACATGAACTTCCTGACATGATTTAGTTCTTCTCCTGAATGAAAATGATTCAAATGTAGACGTACGCATTAACTCTGCAGATATTTCCTCTCTCTGGTTCACCGCTGCATCTGTGTTGTGTAGTCATCATATACTTGAAGGAACTCAGCAGTTTTGTCATGGCGAATCGTGCTCTTCGTGGTCACAACGTTCGGACCTGATTCTGAGTCCAACAACTCAGAGTTGATTGACTCAACTCTTTTTGCAAATTTTGAATCAGTGAACTCTGAGTTCAGGTCTGAACTCTGAATTTGTTAAACCTGTCTCTTGAAACGGGCCCCAGGTCTTCCACTCTGCCCCCCGACAGACTGAATGATGCTCTGCAGGTTTTCATTTTTAAAAACAAATAAAAATATCCAGTCTCCTTTAACACGTCATTATGAAGTTACCGTGGAAACAATAATAAAGTCAGGCAATCCTTTATCTTCATAACCAAATCACTTTTTAAATATGTTTCTATAACATATTTTTGTATTCATGCCAAGAAAAGTTTATATCGATGATAGTTTAAAGTTTATTTTTGTTAAAGCAAATCTGAGGTTTTGGATAAAACGGTAAAAGAAATGCTGCAAAATATGCTTTTATTTTGAAAGACCTAAAGACCTCAGTTATCAGATCCAGACTTCCTCCTCGTCTTCCAGTCGCCCGAGTTAACACTCGAGTTCTTCTCCGTTCACCACAGCTGCTTCCATCACCAACACGTCTACACACCTTAGCTGTTCCTCACCTGTCTGCTGTCAGGGGAATATTGGAAGAAAACACGCCGCGTTTCTGGAGGACGTTTAAAAAACTCTTGGTCTTCAAAACGATTTTATTATTATTTACAAAAATAAACAAACTAAAGAAAAATGGAAGAAACTGACTTTTTTAATACAGACTTGATGAACTTTAAGTAGTACAAGTTAAAATCTAATAAAGGTGTGATGTACAGGAATGTCTTTCTAAAGGTCATTTCAGACACAGAAGCAGCTGTGAGGATGTTTTAAAGAGAGACGATTGGAGGGCGGTCCCGTCCTGTCCACGCCACGCAACATCCACCAAAGAGGACCGGAACCCCGCTCTGCTCTTCATGTTCAGTCTCTGTTTCTGAACAGTCAGTTTTTAAGAGCTTCATCGGGTCAGTCAGGTTTCAGAACGTGTGTTCTCTGGCAGAGTGGTAGAAGTTCTTTTCCCTCATCTTCAGAGCACGCTGGTCTCCGTCTGCAGGATGGACTGAGCTCGGGCGCTCCTGGGAAACGTTGGGGATCTCTGGCTGCCGTTCCGGTTCAGGGTCGCGGCCTGCAGCTTCTCCTCGCCCCCCACACATGGCTTCAGAGACAGACTCCTCCTCAGCTCGCTCTGGACCTGTTGGTTGATGGGAGAGAGTCGTGTCATGAGAGGACAGCAGATGATCCAGATCCTGCAGAGGAGCGCAGCTGCTCACCTCGCTGTTCAGGAAGCAGTAAAGGACGGCGACGATCAGACCCTGAAACCACAGAAAACACTCACGACACGTCTCCACTTCATGCTATTCATTATCTTCTTTATTCAAACTCTTTCTTAAAATCTTAACATTTAATAATGCAATAAAACTGCATCATTTGAGGTTTGACTGAATTTTCTCTGCAGCTGAGCTCTGATACAGCATGTGTGCATTTCATTAAGAAAAGTCTATCGCTGAGAAATATACCGATGAGCTTCTCAAAGCTGAAGTTGTTCTTCCTGTTTGAACTGGAACCGTTAAAGGAACAAATGACACATCAGAATAAAAGTTTATATTATCATAGTTTTTCTAAACCACCTCGAAGTGTTTTGACATCAATCATTAAAACTATAAATCACATTTATGGATAAAAAGCACATAAAAACAAAAGACTTTAGTGCCCTCTTGTGGATGGAAACAGTATGACAGGATTGAGCCAAAGTTTGATAACTGTTGGAATAAAACAATACAGTTTGGTTTGATACGTATTTAACAAAAAAAAAAAAAAAAAAGAAAACTGAATTCCTGATATTCCACAAATTATGATTTATTTGCAAACATACCAAATTTTTTTTTCTAGTGCACAGTTCTTGGCACAAATTAACTGTTGTAATTTTGTAAACATTACAACTTATACCAGAATGTAAAAAGTGTCTCATTCCTCAATCCTTGTAAACATCAACACAATTGAAGCAGTTCTCTTAGGTTTTGACAGCTGGATGTCAACTCCATCTAAACTAAACCCATTCAAATTATTTAGAACTGACTGACTGGTGTAATGTGTAGCATCAGTCATTTATTCATGTAAATTTAGATTAAGAGAAAAGCTTCTCGGTTGTTTTTAGCATTTAGTTAAAACTTCAATCATTTTTTGCAGCAGACAGGCTCAGCCATAAATACGCAGAAACGCTCACGGGACCTAAAATAAAATGTATATTGTGAAAAATGTTGCATTGAATAGTTTGATTTTATATTGAATATTGTTGAATCTCTAATATCTATTAAATAAATGATAAAAATGTTTACCATTTATTAAGAAAATGTTTTTTTCTGGTGGTTTAACTCATACATAACTTCTTATTAAAAATGTTGAACATCTTGATATTTTTTTACACCTAATTTCACTTTTAACAGAGGGTTTATTTATTTACTTCTACTCTTCAAATTTGGAAAAAAGCAGAAGTTTTTTTTTCTTTTTTCTCTGAGAGGAAGTTTCCAGAGAAGTAATAAGTGTTGGAGACAAACTCCAGCTTTCTGCAGGAGGTCACTGTCCTCCGGTCGACTACATATTTCTGTAATCAGCATGAAAAGAACCAGATTAACCCTTTAACACCGGAGCTCCTGTTTCATTCACTGTAACCGTTAACACGATCATTCCAGTCGATTTTGAAGCAGCTTGAGCTGCTTTTCTCCTTCAAAATCTACTGGAATTCTCGTGTTAATGGTTAAAGTGACATCATGTCAAAGATGTTGTGTTTAAGACGCGTCACCGACGACGCCTCAAATGCTTTTAGATAAGAACAGACACGCTCGTAAATACATCTACATGTGAACCTTGATGAGACTTCCTCCTTTTATTTGAAGAAAACTTCTTTTCTGAGGCTTTGCATCAGCTTGTTCTGCTCAGAACTCCGAGCCACTGACTCGTACCTGAAACGATCCAAGGCCAAGGTCAAAGAAAATCTTGATCTGCTTCAAGACTTGATCGTCTGGCTCCATCAGATAGAAAAACACCACATAGTTTACTCCGAACAGCGGGATGAGCAGCAGCGTGGACTTCGCCAGCCGTCTGGAATCCAAACGTCTGACTTTAGAAAAGCGTGTTGTAGCATCGTGTGTGTGTCGACGCCGGTCGTCTGTGATCAGACACACCAGCTGCAGCTCAAACACAGCGGGCCGTACCTGTACTGAGACTGATCGTTGCCTCCGACCTCGGAGCAGCGCAGCTTCTGCACCAGGACGCGAATGATGCTGATGAACAGAATGAAATTGATCTTGTAGAGAAACACAGGCTGGCATTAATGACACGGGAAGATGCAAAAACGTCTGCAGAGAAATGAGCAGCAAACAGACAAATAGGTGAAAGTACAAAACAGGAAAATGTTTTTTTCAGTTTGAAATGTAAATCCTGACGTTCAAACACTATGAATGATTTCAAAGCATAATCATCATGCATTAGTGTGCAGAAATGTTAACAACAACTAAGAAATTCAGTCAAATCACACAAGCTTTAACTTTTCTGTCAGCTTCCATTAAAACTTTAATGACAAATATTTTACAAAATGAATCAAATCTTTACTTAAAAAAAAGGAAGAAAACTCACAATTACAGAAGCCATGATGGGCCAATTGATGAGTCTGTCAGGAACAGGATTGTCATTGATCTCCCAGCAGCTACAAACAACAGTTAGATCAACCGCCTGGTCTGAATGCAAACGTTTGCATTGTTTTACAATAGATCCAGAAAATGACAGAAGACAAAGTTTCAGTTTCTGCTCGACTCGATTAACGTCTGCAGGACTGAAGCTTAACAGAAGAACATTGTTCTTGTATTTCACTTTATTTGTAACAATAAGAACTTATTGTCAGTGTCTGTTTCCTCGTGGTCTCAGTGCAGTGAGTTTACAGTCCGTTCCCCATAAAAACATGCAGAAGTTCAGGTGTTTACACACAGACTATCATGTGTTAGTTTGACTATTATTTTTCTAACTTCCAACAGAAAAGTAATGTAATGTTCGGTAAGTGAAGCTTACTCATTTATCACCAAAACTCACAAACATGAAAAGAGTAAATCTTTGTCACTAAAAGCTGAATCTGAACGTTTACCTGGTGTCCTCCAGGTTCACCCGACTTATGATCCACGCCACCATGAAGACGAAGGGGATTCCTGCGGGTCAGAGGCAAAGCGCTGTTTACAGATCCACAGCATCATCAGATGTTTCCACACAGGAAGTCTGACATTTACCCATAAATACCTGGGTGATTCACTGTGTGAAAGTGTCACATGACAGCTGTTCTGAACATTTGGAGCCCTTCACTTTATCTTCAGTGTCTGAATGATGCATCCGTAGTGTACGCTACAGTGATGTCCGCTTACCCCAGCCAATGGCCATGTAGATGGAGAGGCGGGTGGCGTGGGTGTGGACGACCAGCAGCAGCGTGTGCAGGTAGAGTCCCTCCACCAGCAGCCAGAAGAAGTTGGCCATCACGAAGTAGTTGAAGAAAACCAGAGTGGCCTTACAGCCCACCTGCAAGCACAGCGGTCTGCTCACTCTCCTCTGAGAGTCACTGAGCCAGGGGCGGGCAAACGGCGGCCCGGGGGCCAGATGCTGCCCGTTAAGCTTTTGAATCTGATTATTTGCTATAATGTTTCATTTTCCCTGTAGTTCAGGTGTCTCTCCACAAACTCTCCTCTGTTCAGGCGCAGAAAGTTATCCGGCGTTCATGCAGGAAGATTAACTGCTTTTCCGATATTCAGGCGGACAGTTATTGTTCTGATTATTCCAACACCACATGAACGCAGCATTTCCCTCAGTTTGACTTCTTCCCTAACAGACAGAAAGTCATTGGTGAAAATGGCACCAAAATGAGAACAAAACCACAATTTCCAAAATGTTCAGTTTTTAAGCAGGGGTCCCCAAACTACGGCCCGCGGGCCGGATCAGGCCCACCTCCATGTTTATCAGAAACGCTGATGGAGAACCACATAGAAGATTACTTTTTATTTCATCCTTCTGCAGTCTGAACTATGATGGGAGAGGAGAGGAGATTTATTGGTTTCAACTGTTATTAGGTTTTTAAATCTAATCTGGAGTTTAGCTAATATTTTAGCTTTATGCTAACTCTTTTGGCTAGATTAGATATTTTATATATATTATTTTGCTACTTTGACATTTAGTTAATATTTAAGATACATGCTAGCTGTTTTAGCTAATATAGATGATTTTTTTCTCAGTTTTTTATCCTAAATTGGCATTTCACTATATATATATATTATCAGGTTCAGTATTTTCAATTATCAACTTTAGCGTTTTCAGCTATCAGCACTAGCATCTTCAACAGCCAAATTCAGCTTCCAGCATTCACACTTGCATTATCACAGGTAATGCTAAATATTTAGCTTTTAAAATGTTTTGCTATTATTATTTTCTATGAATATTACAGAAATGAAACATTCGTGGCTGGAAAACTGTGAATGTTTACATTCAGGTTGTGATTGTTTCACTTCTTCTGTAAACCGACCTCAGCCCCCATCAGAGAAGAAAACAGTTATGTAGCCCTCAGAGGAAAAAGTTTGGTCCCAATTCTGTGTTGTTTCTTTTTTTTACAGCATGAATCACCAAAACGCACCATAGTTCTGCTCCTGTTCTCCTCCATTTGTGGGTTAGAGTTTGCCGATCCCTGCATTAAGCCCTCAGACCGTCGTTGTGATTGGAAGACAGTCAAACTCTACACTTTAGAAAGCAGCCACTCTAAACAATTCTTCTCTGTGACAAAAATGATCTGCAAGTTTAGAGGAATCCTGGAAATACAGAGCAAATCCAGCAGAGGATTGAGGACAAACATTGTCCTGCACACACTTCCAGGCCGATCCGTCCCGGAGACGTCCTGCTGCGAGCTCACCAGCGACGGCTGCGTGCTGCAGTCGGTCTCCTCGTCCTCAGAGAACAGCAGCGTGTCTTTGGCCAGCACGGCGACGGCGCGCAGCATGAAGGACACGAACAGGTTCAGGTGGATGTAGTTCCTCATGCAGTGCAGCCTCCTGCACACAAAGAAGAGAAGAGTTTACAGCGGCGAGGGCTGGAGGAGGTTCTGAGTGAGCAGAACGGCTGGACCTGGTCCAGACAGACAGACCATCTTCTCACACTTTTTACCAACAAACTGATCACTGATTCACCAGAGAAAGAGGCCGCCCCCTCCTCTCCCTCTGCACTTTAATGAATGAGGTCATGATGAGAGAATTAGCTGGTCTTCAGCAGGTCATGGAGGGAACATCATGCAGACAGAGAACCTTCAGAAAACCTCAGCGAGGTGTGAGATTTACAGACAGACAGCGTTTGTGGAAGTGTTGCTCCATTCATCTGGAGGAAGTTATGAGCAGGTTTGGAAAGAAAAACAAAGGATATTAATCACAGGTGGAAAACAATGAAGACAGCACAATGCCGACGGGTTCAGCGCGAGGTGAGACACTCCAAAGCTCCAAAAAATGTTGCAGGCCGGCCTCCGGCAGCACGCTCTGGCTCAGGTCCGGCTCCTGCAGCAGAGCGCTCCCTGACGGGTCCGTCCTCCACCAGGGAAGGAAAGACCAGGTTTGAGGACCAATGAGGGAAATCAGGTCTGTGTACTTTAGCTTTTTCATTTCCAGAGCAGGCTGTTGATGACGGTTTGTTTTTAGTGGATTTTCTCAGAGATGTTCGCGGGACGACTCGGGCGCCTGCGTGTCTCTGCTCGCCGGCCCAAGCCCGGTTAACCTCATCCAGCAGCAAAACAAACCGGACTTTGGGGTCAAACGTGGAGCAAAAACTCCCACGAACATAGAAGCAGCATCCGAGCACAAAAGCAGAGCGGACAGAGGCGTAACATGTGCGAGGAGAGCGGGCCAACATTCCTGTGCGGAGACGTGAGGCTTCTGATAAGACCTGAGGAGGAAGGAGGAAGCCACGCACTCTCACACATCTCAGTCTGTTAAACGCACATGACACGTGTATTTTTAGTCTCTATTTATGTCTTTTTACTCATATTTTTGGGTGAACGTTTCAAACATCTGCTGACACTGAGCTCTTTGAGTCGTCTGGGAGGTTTGATCAAAGCAGCTAAATGCAGAATCTCTGATGGGACGTTAACACACCACACACGTTTCCAACATCCAATCAAACTCTTTATATTTGAACTTTTCTGAGATGGAAATGTTTCAAATAAAATCCTGATCCTGAATGAATGTATTCATTTATTATATTGGAAATAAAAACAGACTTGTATTAAAACGACACTGATTACCAGAGAAAACTTGATCTGTTTTAGCAAAACAACATAAAATATTTACCACAAAAAATCCAGGACTTCACTAAAAAGTAAGAGGAGCTGCTATTATTTTAACACAACAATTGTTCAAGTTTTTGTTGTTGTGAAGCTTTTCTAATTTGTAAACTAAAACTTAAACTCCTGCATGCTAACGTTCTTTTGCTCTTGAACCATTTAGATCAGGGATCTGCAACCCGCAACTCCACAGTGACTGTCTGGTTAAAGAAAAATAAAAAAGATTGTATTTTTTTAATTAAATTAATTACTAAATTAATATGTATTTAATCTAGACTAGTTAAATGTATAAATCTATGGCTGAGGCGCACCTCAAAGGTAAACTATGTAAAGGTTTTTACATCCCTGCAGACTTGTCGTGTTTTCTATATTCTTTCTCCAGAATACAAGGATTTCAAATATTAATTAAAACTTGGGTTAAACAGTCTGATCTTTTATGAGTTTGAAGCACATATTATCTTATGCTGTCCATGATGATCCGGTCTGGCACAAGGAGTCTTTTATTTTGAAAGGAAATCATATGAGCTTCTTATTAAACGTAAAAAATAATTTGACAAACTGAGAAAATTACAGTTTCTTTCTATATTTCTGTTTTTATTTGTTCCACAAAAGAAGCATGATTCATATTTATTATTGAAAAACATAGATTGTAATGAAAGCACAGCACTATCAAAGTAAGAGTTTGCAGCTCCAGTCAAGTTTTGCTTCTCTAAATGTGAAAGGTTGCAGAGCCCGGATTCAGAATGATAAAAGCAGCATCTCTAGATCTTAAAGTGATTACATTCAGTATTTTATTAAGTGCTCCTTGACCAGTAAAGTTCCCTCAAAGTGCTAGAAAAAACATCAACAGGAAGCTTCATTTATGATGTTGTCCCGGTCATCAGAATAAAGACAGATTGTTTTAATGATGCCTCCATCTTCAGAACCTGCTGTCAGAGGAGCTGCACAGCGACTCGAGTACGGCCACACATGCACATCCAAGCATAACTCAGAGTCAGGAGATAACCTGTGAAGCATGGTTATGACCTGTGGGAAAACAAACAGAATAAACCCAGCTGGGACCTGAACCAGGAGTACATGAGTCCTGCTAATTCTGAAAACTTCTAAGAACGTAGGAGGATTCCTACTGGTCTAATAATCCTTAATGATTAGATTTATATGTGCCGGGCATGTATTTCTCATCATGTGTGTGTGTGTACCTGAATAAACAGATGAGGATGGTGCTGGTGAGCAGGGCGATGAGCGACAGGCTGTGTCCCACCGTGGACAGGACACGCACCACTTTGTAGAAGACCAGCTGCACACGGACACAGAGAACATGACGGCCTTAATCAGAAACGATGAAGACATTTGTCACGGCGGATCATTTCTACGATGAAGCACAGCTGGTTTAGGTGATATTAGACCTGAAGTGTCGCTGCTGCTGCTTCATCATCAACACAACTCTTTATCTGAATCAAACAAGAGCAGACATTCATGTAAAATATTAGAGCACAGATTTAGATCATTGTTTTATAAATGGTCGTTTTTTTCTATAGAAATGTGGTTCAACTCAGTTTAATCTGAAATATCTGCAAAAAGTGCTGTCATTAGTGTTAGTTATAGGAATGATGAGATACAAATACCAGCAATAGTATGGAAACATAACAAAGTAATTCCATCAGGCCTGTTTCTCACAGTAAGAGATTCTGTATTTATATAAAATTTAGAAAGCATGAATATTCTGTCATTGTTTCTGCTGTAGGTCCAGTATATTCCATAATTACATTAAAACTTTTATGAGTGGTTCCAACATTTGGAATTGAAGAATGGCCATAATGTCTCAGAACATTAGTTGTTTCTTTTATTGTGCAGAACTTTTGTTCATCGTTTGGTAATAATTGATAAAAGGCTCTATAGAGCAAAAGTAAAGTATATTATAGTACAATAGCTGGAAATTGTAATAATTTAAAGTAGATAAAGAGATCATGAGTATGTTCTAAGAACTCAGCTTTATGAATGATCCATACGGCTCATTTTAGCTGTAAGAAAGTTCTTTGACTGTACTATAGTAACTGTTGTCCAGACTTCAACACATTATAATGTTTGAAGGACAGTCTGATCAAGACAATGATGAACTTCATTTATGATCGAGAGTTTTTTTTGGCTATTTCCTTTTTTGTGACACTGATATATGCTTTTTTTTTCATAATTTAACTCCATGATCATCCCTAAAAATCTACTCTCTCTTACATTTTTAATGAATACATCATCAAGAATAATTAGTATTTTTAAATCAGTCGTATATTTCCCAGACATTGGTACTTTTGTTTTGCTAAAATTTGATGACAGTTTGTTGAAGTTGTTTGGTTAATAATTGACTCCCGTCAGCACCAGATGAGCTAAAAGGTGACACACCTGAGGAAACACACCTGGACAGGTTCTGTTGATCAGAACACACTGCAAAGACAAAGGATTTGTGATAGAAGCTGCATTCTATCAGCTCTGATCTAGTATCTTTTGTTCTGTAAAAATAGACTTTTACTCTCATTATGGTGTATTTATTTATTTATCCCACAGTGTTTATCTCTACAGTTATGCTCATGATACTGAGTTCTGCTCTGATGTTTACGATCCACAAACTCAGATGACTTCTTTTTCTCTTAAAACCCAGATAAAACAGAGGTTGTTGTTCTTGTCAGGAATTCAGTGGTAACAACTTAATCCTATTGGATGGTGTTCTGATCTCAGGTTTCTGAGAACAACCTTCTTTCTCGGGCCGGGTATCAGTTATAACTTCCAGAAATGATTCAAGATCCTGAATCGATTTGATTCTGATTTTTTTTTTGTTTCTTTCGATTCTTCAATTCACTTCAATTTAGAATTTACACATTTGTTTAGAAATACATTAATGATCTACTATATGATTTGAATATATTATATTAACCTGATCCAGTTCACATCCTGTAAACGTATCAGTGAAATAATGAGATCACGCTGTAGCATTACACCTTATTCCAGAAGAAGAAGACAAAGTTTTAGACCATAAATAGTTACTATAAAATGTTTCCTTAAAGAGTTTCAAAACTTCATATCAAGATGTTCATTTAGTCAGTAATGTATGTTTAGGTCGATCGAGCGTTAGCATCAGCCGTCCTATGGGGAATTTCCATTCAACGTTAGCATCAAGCTAGCGGACTTTAGTTTTATGTGCTAAATTGATTTAAATCTTTGATGAATCGATTATTGATCTGTGAAGCTTAAATCAATTCAAATCGATTAATCGATGTTTTAACTCAGCCCTGCTTCTTCCATCTTATCTGCATTATTTCTCAAAAGAGCTGTGCTAGCAGTTTTTCTGCTACAGGTGAAGAAGGAGGGGCCAGTTTTGAATCTTACGGACAGACTTCAGACTCTTTCACCCCCCATACATTTATGGACAAGAGGAGAAGCAAGATTACGGTTCAACCCTTTAACACCTGAGGCGTCACTGGTGACACTTAAACTTTAGCAATATTGTGCAACCAAAATCTGCTGGAATTATCATGTTAACGGTTGAAAAGTTACATAAAATCAAAGAACGTAAACACTGGAGCTCAGGTGTTCAATGTGTACAAACGTCTGCACCCTCTGCCCTGTCTGTCACTAGCTGCGTTTCCATTACCTCTGAAATTTCGCAAATTGGAATTTTAATAAAATTCTCCTAATAGAAACACCACAATTATCGAAACAGTATCGAAACAGACTTTTTTCCTAAAACTGTAGCGGAAACACTTTTTTTTCGAAATAGATGCGCCTCTTTGTATGAAGTGTCTGTCCTGAGCGCAGCACAGCGGGCGCCACGAGAGATCCAACAGCTTCACAGCTCTTTAGAAGTTGCGCATCATACAGAATCGTGCAGCTCCTCCATAATAAAATCACCAAGAGTTCCTCATCCTTCACCTGCAGCTGCACTTTTGCAGCTTGGAGTCTGAGTAAGACGCAGAAGTCTCCTTTGAGGAAGAGCGCGAGTGCAGGGACAAATTTAAATGGATCTTGTCCTGTTTTCAAACAGAAAACATGGTCCAGCAGCTCACTTGTTAGAATGGTTATCTATTTAAAAAAACCGCTGAACAGGTTTCTCACGCACATCTGAGACTGTCGATAAACTCTGCGCAGCGAACGCTCACCAGACAGAGCTGTGACGTCACCGCGATGCTCCTTTTTAGTGAATCAAATAAAAATAAACACTTCATCTCATCCATCGCCGTGTTTTTAATGACTTATCGCCTGAGTTGGTTTGTGCTTTACCGCAAAATGATTATTTAATGCAAACGGTGACATTTTGAAACTGTGTTTTTTTAAATTCCAAGAATTTCGATAAAATTTGGCACAAATGTGTAACGGAAACGCAGAAGTTCCAGTGTTTGGTTGGTCCTGCTCTCTCATTGTTCCGGTTACACTGTCTTCACAGACATTATGGGTTTTGAATCTGTTGATCCTGAATTATCATTACAGTTCCTAATAAAATCCAGAATCCCAGTGTTTCCATTTGCTTCTCTTACTGCTCAGTTCATGTAACATCTACTGCAGGGATTTGGAGTTTATTCATGTTCTCTCACAGATGAAGTCACCAACTTCTCTTTTTCTTCCAGCAGATGTTCTGTGACTTTGCGCTGACCTCTTTTGTCTTTCACAGGGGTTTGCATCGTCCTGATCTGACATATGCCTTAGTACGCAGGTTTACTTAAAGCCAAGCCTCCTTTGAAATCTCCAAATGAATTATAGGATCAAGGAAGATAAAATGAAGGTTAAATAATTACAAAGTTAAGCCCATTAAAGTCAATCTGCAGTTTAGATGAATTTCTCCTGCATGGGATCAGGAACGTAATGACTGTCGCTTCTTCTCCACATCTGAGCTCTTTCACAATAAGAGCTGGTGGAGGTCAGTGTGTGAGCCTGGTCCGTCTCAGAGCTCTGAACTCTCCTCAAACTCTCTTCAAAGCATCGCAGCTGCAGATCTGTCCGTGCTGCCCTCCAACGCTGTGTGCGCATGTGTGTGCGCGTGTGTGTGCGCGTGTGTGTGCGCGTGTGTGTGCGCATGTGTGTGCGAATGCTCGCCCAGCGTTCATCGCTCTCTCATCCTCTGTAAACAACATTCCCCTGGCCTGACACACGATCTGGAAGTGAGCAGGACCCTCGCTCTAAAGTGCGGGATATACAGCATGAGAACATCACACAAACATACAGAAAACACATCAATGAACGTGTTTGTGTTTTCCTGCTTTACGACCTTTTTCTAACTGAATCCTCCACAGTGAATCCAAACAGAACGTCTGCTGAACAGAATCTGTCATCTTTCTGATGTAAACTCATAACAGAGTCCTCACGGAGAGAGATGGATCTCCCGGCTGAGGTGGGGGGGTGCAGCCAAAATGAAATGCTGTGTTTCTGAGGGGCACTTATGCAGCTGCTGCTCTTGAGTGCAGACACTTGTACTTTAACTTAAATATTTCCATTTTAGGAGACTCCCGGTCCCCTTCTCGATCCCTCCGCCAGCTCTTCCTTTGTTCTCTCCCTCTTTGGTCAGTTCCTGGTGTCATCTCCTCCTCCAGTCCGGTTTGTGGTGTTCCACTTCTCCATCACTCCTTTGAACGCGCCATCAGCATTCATCTACTCTGTTGTCTCTTTTCTTCTAATCTGAAGAGCAGCAGCAGCAGACCACACAGCTCCAGCTCAGTAATCAGCCTCTGAATCTGTTTCCATCTGAAGGAGAATTCAATGTTTACAGAGACGGGTCAGTCGTCAGGTCATGTGATCACAGCAGTTCTAACAGCTGATGGAGAATTCTCAAGGTTCTGATCATTGACATATATAGAGATGGACCAAACACCTCTGACGTCTCCCATAGAAAATGCAGAATGAGGTCATTTCTGTCCCCATTTTTCAGACGGCGTTAGTGCCGGTGATTCATCATTGGTCCATGACAACCACTCTCACCCACCAGGATGTTGGAAAGCCACACCCCTTTCTACTGAAAGCAGGTTTGGGGGAAGCTGTCAATCAAGGTTTGAGGTGGGGGCTCCACATGCTCTTATTGAAGAATCTGATTGGCCAGTTTATAACTTGAATAACTAGAGTTAAAGAATACATGTCATGAATAAAAAAATAGGATCATCAATATGTTTAAAAGAGGTATCGGAGCAAGAATGGTGATTATGAAAATCATCAACTCAAGTACATGATACTGAGCTTTACAAGGACTAAAAGCTGATGGAATCAAGCATCTGTATACATGTACTGACAACAGAAGTGAAGTCTGCAGTGAAACCAGAGTTTACTGCTTCACCTCAAGAACATGAAATGAGTGACTAGATGTGATCAGACAGTAAAAGACAACCAGAAACTCCAGAGAGAAGGAGAAAGATGGAAACTCAACAAGAAGGATGCAAACCCCAGCTGCAAACATCACCGCTCTCTAGTGGAGAAGAGTTTCACTTTGATCCGTTTGGGTAAGAAATGTTATATTTTAAAGCTTCAGCAAATCCTCTGCTGATAGATGACCATACATTTTCTTACAACACAGATTAACGAGAACACACTGAGCCTTCCACATGGCAGCATGAGTTATTGAGACAATTCATTTTTCTCAGTAAAAGTATCTTTGCTGCTCCTCCATTAAAACCATAAATCTGAGGGAACATGTAGATAAAACTGCATCTCTGGACGGACACAGACTGTGTTCTGATAGAGCTGCTCCAGGTTCAGATGACAAACAATCATTTTCTTCTGTGGATGACTTATTCTCTGCAGCGTTTGTCTGTTTAGTGTTAATACTCACACACACACTGACAGGCAGTGTGACTCCCAGGCCTTCAGCCGGATAAACCATGACCCAAACAGTTGGCTCTGGTCTGCCACAGACAAACGTCCACAAAGTCTGGCTCTCTCTTGCTTTAGCTTTACGGTCGGCACAGAGAGAGAAAAACGCTGAATTTCAGGAAGATTTAAAGGCTTTAATTTAAAGCAAATATCAGCTTTTGAAAGTGCAGCTTCATTACGTCTTCTGGACCTGAAAAACATCCAGAAGAGGCGGTCTTTGAATTCATTGGCTGATAATTTAGAGTGAAATGCTGACATATCTCTCATACCATGAAAAACCAACTTTTTTAGCTTTTACGTGAGTTATACTGTTCATTTCTCGCTTTAAAGAACCTCAGAGCCGTATTTGGATCTGTTCACATATTTCTGAGTAATCCTCTAAACACCTGCACTCTCATTACCAGCCCCTCCCACACCCACAAAAATGAGCAAGTCCTCACATTCTGATGTCACAGACTGGGACCGCCCCTTTCAGGAAGAGTCTGCTCTGATAGCTCCGCCCCCAGTCGATCACCAACACCCAATTTCTCCTCAGACCAAGGACTTTAATCTTCACTGGTGTCCATGTCAGACATGAAATCCTGTCCACAAGAGCTAGAAGGAACCAGTCCACAGCGTGATACCAGACCTTCTCATTACACCAGGAGGAAGATTTTTTCTGTTCTCTGGTTTGTTAAAGTCTGACTGCATTTGCATTGAAACGAACCTCACCAGAGTTCATTTGCAACAGAACCCCTATCAGAGGTCAGAGTTCATCAGAGGGTGGAGTCAAGGCAACATTAGAATGTAACCACACAACCTTCTGCAGCAACCAGAGCTTTGATAGGGAAGTCAGTGTGGCTAACAGGAGCTTCAGGGATCCATGATAAAACAACTGCAGTGGGTTTCTCAGAGTAATCGTCTCAGATGAACGTACAGCAGTCGTGGCAGAGCTGTGTGCCAGCACTGATGTCTGAGCTCAGATGAAGCTTTTCCAGATGGAAACTGTTCAAACTGCTGTGAGACTCTGAAACAAACAGAAGCTGCTCTGAGATCCACAAGGGTCTGGAGATGATCAGCGGCCTGCTGAGTGAAGCTCTACCAACAACACAAGGGAAGCATTTCTGCTCCATTCATAAAACGGACACACTCGGATCAGGAGACAAACCTTTCACAATAAAACATACTGAGACAGTGACGGCGTCTGCTGCCTGCTGGCAACTTTTTCACTGGTTCACCTAGTTTTTAATTCTGGTAAATTCTCTTTATCAGATCAACTTAACTTTCAGTCATTAGATCTACATTTTAGCTGTAAGCCTTCGAATCAAATGAGTTCATTCTGAAAAGAGGATTCAGTGAGTGATTCAAAAGACGGCTGTTTTACAGCGTGAAGGTCTTCTCCATCTGCCCTGAACTCTCAGCTCTTCTCTGCAGCAGAAACAACCTTTGACCTCTGCATGGAAGATCTAAGAAGATCTCTGAGTGAGTTTCAACATCTCACCATCGAGATCAGCCCCAGCTGCAGTCATCCTCTTCATCTAGTGTTCCTGCTGATAAGGAGAACTCAAGCTTCCTGTCAGCTTCCTGTGTGGTTCAGATCCCCACCAGACGCCACAGAACCCGACTGCAACAGAGAACGGAGGCCAGCCTGTTTCTGGCCTGAAGCTGAGGAATGAGGACTCAGCCTCTGCAGATCTGCCTCACTCCAGACTTCATCTCCCCCAACAGAAACAGGCTGATCTAGAAACAGCTTCTGCCGTCCACATGAACCACTCAGTCCCCCCCACTCCTTTGGGAGGTTACCAAGTAAAGCTGATGCTATCCAGGAAGTACCAACCATTGCAGTTCCTTAAAAAGCCACTAGGGACCGGTTGCAAAAGGAAGCGATTCTCTAAAGAATTCCTGTTGAGAAGTCCAGCTTTAAACTGATACTGTACGTGTATTCCATTTACAGTAGATTTACTGTTGTTCATGACAACACCAGAGGATGATTTAGCTTGAGACAGACACGGAACTGTCCTCTGGGATAGGCTCCAGCAACCCAGTGACCCTGACAGGAATGAAGTAGATTTAAAACAAATTGAATGTTTTGATATACTTTGAGATCAAATGCAGGTATTCATGTGGAGTGGTCAATGGGTGGACCCAACAGAGCTTCAACCTTGACGAAGTCCCGCCCACTCACAGAGACAAAGACTGTTAAGACTTTTGCTGACATAAAAAAGATTCCAACAAATGAAGAAAAGTATGAGAGCTTGTCTTCCAGAACAGAAGCACAGAGGGAAGTGAACTGCTCTGATTAGAACTATGCAAATGAAATAAAGAAGTTTTGTTCAAAAAACAAGAATAATAATATAATACAGCTTATCAACATTTTAAGAAAAAATAAAACTTTAAAAGGGAAGTTTTGTTCTCTTTACAGATAAATAGCTGTTTTTTGTGACAATGTGGGGTTTAAATCTTTGGAAAAGTAAAGAGAGCTTATGATTTTTTTTAAAAAAAGGCAGAATATATAAATCTATCACATGAATCTCTAAACTTTTTCCTTTAAAAAACAAAAACTCTTGAGTCTGAAGCTAAAGAACTCGACTCTCTTTTTATTGAAGTGATGGTTTGATGTTCTCAGCCGCTGCAGACAACAATAATTCACTCATCAGTTGTTTTTGAAGCCTCAATCCAAGAATGCAGAATGCAATGATTGGGGGGATGAACGATAAGCTCCATGGCATCTCTCAGGACGCCGGAGGTTAACATACCGCGGACAGAGCAGAACCACAGGAAACAATGAGAGCTGAAGCTTTTCTCCTCAACCTGCCAACACGCCGGGGATCAAACCCGTGTCACTCCGCCTCGTAATCCTCTGCAGACTCCGGAGAAGGCGGAGATCTCAAGAAGCTTGGACTTCATTTTAGACAAGGGAGGATTAGAGAACAGTGTGTGCTTCGACCGGGAACTGAACCTGCCACTCCGCTGGAGGACCGGCCAGCTAAAGCCGGCGTCTCGCCACAACCCACCCAGAACCGCATGCCTAACATCGTGGAGGTCCAGTCATGCTGGCCGCTGTGAAAAGGTCCTTTTGCCTTCATGTTGATAAAAAAAAACAAAAAAAACAACAATGCTGATCAGCGTTATGTGTTATTATCAAACACCACGCTGGTTTCAGGAGAGAGGGGCGGAGCCAGGTTTCTGTTTTTGTCCTCCTCAAGACCTGAACACCTCCAGCTCCAGATGGATTCTGTTCTGAGGTGGTTGTTGCAAGGATTTATTGCTCGTGGTCTCTTTCCTTGTTCTTTTAATTCAGTATCTGTTCAGTAAAACCCAACTTTACTTCAGTGAGCTGTCAGCAGTAAAGAATCAAACTGGAACTGTCACAGGAAACGTCTTTGAACGATCTGAGTCAAACTTCTTCCTCGGTCAACTCAGAGACGTTTGCATGGTGAGCATCTTTAAAGCTGCTGTGAAAGCAGAGTTTAAAGCGGATCAAATAAAAGCTTTCTTTTGGAAGGAGGAACAGCAGAACAGCAGAACATCATCCTCTGATTAAAATAACCTCAAGTGCTAACATGGACGATGAAAATATCTGAGCTTCCTGTTGCACCTGAAGTCACTTCTATCATCAGAGCAACAGTCACACACGGTCAGTGTGGCGCTACTCTCACTAACAAAACTATTAAGACAGTTTTGTTCTACAGAACTCCGGAAGAAGCTATCCTTCCACGGTTCAACTCCAGAGCTAAATCTGATAGATTCTCCTTCATGACCTTAAACAGTCTTTACGCTGGAAAACCTGCAGAGTTGGAATTCAAACAGTGAAGCCGAGTGGAGAGAAGTTCTACTACAGACAGGATGAATCACAGTCCATCATGAAACATGCTCTTTCTGGACCCTCCTCTGGTTCTTCTGGTAAATCATCAGAAAGCTTTCAGCTGTTTAACCGTTCAGGCTTCAAGACATTCAGCTCCTTCAGGAAATTCCTGCTAATGTTTCAGGTTGTGCTCAGAAGACTTTGGAAGTTTTAAAAGTCTGCTCGCTTAAAAAGGAAGAAAAGCTTAAGTCAAACATTTCAGCACGTATTCAGCCTCTGAAACTTCTGACTAACAAATCCATCCATCCAAATCCATCATCCATCCATCCATCATGAAGGTGGGGTTCATCCAGAACAGTTCTTTAAGTCCGTCACAGACCCTCACAATCACACACAACCCAGGGTTAATTTAGAATAACCAGCTAACCTATGAAACATGTTTCTGGACTGTGGGAGAAAAACCCACAAGAAGAACCTGCAAACTTCACACCGAAAAAACACAACTGGGATTTGAACCAGCAGGGCCTCTTACAGTGAGACCACAGTGCTAACCACTACACCACCATGCCATCGTTTACACTGTAGATTCTCTGCATAAATGTATCTACGAAACAAAGCTGTTGCATTGAACCCTCCTTACAATAATTTCAAACCATAATTTCAGTTTTTATAAAATCTGACTGAACGTCTGAGTTCAAACTGGTTTTCTGTTCATACACAGCATGTTCAGGAGCTCACAGGTGAGACAGTGATGCAGACAAGTTCACCAACCCAGAATCACTATTCAGTCAGGCAACTGTTCTACTTTAGGTTTTCTTTTTTTTTTTTTTTTTTTCAGCATATTTCGACTATCTCTTACTCCCTCACGTTGTTTTTTTTACTTTTTTTTTTATCTCCTTTTTGCATTTTCATGATTTATTAGTGTTATTTCAGCTGGTCTACCTTTTCTGCTGCTTATATTTTTATTATTTCCCATCATTTGTCAGGATTCTTTCAGTGCTTTTCAAGACTTCTGTCTCCTCCAGTGTCCCGAGCTCTAATAACAATAACTAAACAAAACCATCATTTACTATTGTTTTAGATATTGGTTAGGAAAATGCAGCATATTTGTCAGAAACAGTAAAGGTGGACACAGCGGGTTAACAGCAGGTCATCCATCTTCAGTTTTTGGAGTCAATTCACTGCTTGTTTTTATGTGATTTCAGGAGTTCACCTGTTCAGCTCTCAGATCAGTTTTATTGATTTTAAATCTGAAAAATGTTGAAGAATCTCTGAGCATCAGAAATCTCAGCAGCACATTCTATCATGCTGTGGTTAGTGTTGTGCGTAAGTGAAGTGATCTCACCTGCTTGGGCTGGTCGGTGATCTCGGAGTAGCAGGAGCTCCTGATGTCGGGGTAGACGGTCGACCAGCCCTTCTCCGTGCAGTTCCTGCTCAGGTTACCTGAGGAAGACAAATGCGAGAGCTTTGCTACTGTCACTGCAGGGAGGTTCTCTCAGGCAGAATCTGCTGCTTTCCAGGGAATACTCGAGTTTTTCAGCGTCAGCTCAGGAACAGGAAGTTTTGGCTTTGAAATCCATTTTCATTACAGGGAAGCAGAGCCAGCCAGGAATAGTTCAGCTGTGAACGTGTTAGTGAAACTTCCCTGTCAGCAGAGTGATAATTCTGATCAAATGATGCATTCAGGGACTCCAAGGATAAACAGCAGTGCTGGCTCCAGCTGTGACACAGAGCAGCGGCTGTTCTGAAACCAGAGTGAGAGCACCTGACTCTGTTTCTCAAAGCTGTATGACACACGTGTCAAAGTCACCGCCCAGGGCCGGATCCTGATTCTATCCGGCCCTCCAGATCATTTTATTTTATTGTTATTAATGGCCCTATGTTATATTGCACTCATTTCTAATTTTTATAATTTGACAAAATATATTTTTAGGGAGGTTAAAGTATTGAAAGTTATTTAAGGTTTAAGTTGATTTATTCTGGAATAATATCTCTTTCTTTTTATTGTTCATAATTATGTTATGCATTTTTAGCTATCACCTTCAGCATTTTCAGCTATTAGCTTCAGTGTTTTCAGCTTTTAGCTTCAGCATTTTCAGCTATCAGCTTCAGCATTTTTAGCTATCAGCTTCAGCATTTTCAGCTATCAGCTTCAGCATTTTCAGCTATCAGCTTCAGCATTTTCAGCTATCAGCTTCAGCATTTTCAGCTATCAGCTTCAGCATTTTTAGCTATCAGCTTCAGCATTTTTAGCTATCAGCTTCAGCATTTTCAGCTTCAGCATTTTTAGCTATCAGCTTCAGCATTTTTAGCTATTAGATTCTGCGTTTTCAGCTATCACCTTCAGCATTTTCAGCTATTAGCTTCAGTGTTTTCAGCTTTTCAGCTATCAGCTTCAGCATTTTCAGCTTTTAGCTTCAGCATTTTCAGCTATCAGCTTCAGCATTTTTAGCTATCAGCTTCAGCATTTTTAGCTATCAGCTTCAGCATTTTCAGCTATCAGCTTCAGCATTTTCAGCTATCAGCTTCAGCATTTTCAGCGATCACCTTCAGCATTTTCAGCTATTAGTTTCAGCATTTTCAGCTATTAGCTTCAGCATTTTCAGCTATTAGCTTCAGTGTTTTCAGTTTTTAGCTTCAGCATTTTCAGCTATCAGCTTCATTGTTTTAACTATCAATTTCAGCATCTTCAACCTTTAGCACTAGCATATTCAGCAGCCAAATTCAGCTGACAGCATTCACACTAGCATTAAGCAGCAGTTAAACAATCTTCATCCACATTGGGGGTTAAGAATCACTCAGTGCTTCTGTTCTTTGTGTTTGTACGATTTTGTGTCTCTTGTGTGTCTCCTTTGTCTCAGATGATGTGTTTTTCTGCTCACCGTTCTTTTCAAAGAAGAGTAGGAAGGGGGAGGGGCAGGGTAGGGTCAGCACCTCACCGACGGCGGCGTTCGGCCAGCACGACACGTTGTTCCACTCTCCTGGACATCCTGCAAATACACACAAGCTTAGAGCGTGAAGACCCTCCACTTCCTGTTCCGCTGGGCTTCTTAACTCTGAAGCACCTGAGATAAATCAAGCTTTTGTAAACGACAAGAAAGGCCTCATCCAGCTGTGAACCTGACCTGAAGAGGCGGGGCAACAACATCAGAACTGTTTCTAAATACTGTTTTATGGGGTTTTTCAAAAATCCTTATTTACAGAAAACCTTCTTCATTGTGCAGACAGATAAACAGCTCTGGACTTGTTCTGAAAGCTGCAGTAAATTATATTTAGAACATAAAGCTGCATGAATGCAGCTGCTGCTGTCTGACGGCACTCTTCTTTAACCCTGTAACACCACACCTCCAGTGTTTATGTTCTTTTATTCTTACTTTTTAATTGTTAGTCAGGGTTTGTCTGAACGTGATCGTTTTTCCAGAAGGACACACACGATCACATCTTAATAATCCTCTTTACAGAAAAAATATGTTTAAAACAGTCCAAAAATTAAACCAGTGAATTGAGAATCAAGATTGACTGACGAGGTCTCCAGCCAATCAGGACACAGAAGAGAGTGTGCTATTCAAAGAAACCCAGCAGCATGATCGCACAGAGACCAGGAGAACTTCAATGTGGAAAGAGAAGACTGTATTCTGTTCTATTGACAAAGATTTGGGAGGTTCAGATGGAGGTACAGACTGTAGAAGTGAGGAATAAAGAGTCACGTTCTATGAGGGTCTCCATCCATCATGTGGCCAGATGGACAAAAACATAATAATGGGTCTCTGATAATGTTTGGGGGCCGGATTCGGCCTGCGGGCTGTTGCTCGGGGACCCGTAATTCATACCAACAAACCTTTCCAAATCTCCCCATCCAACACTTAACCCCCCCCCCTCCCCCACCCGCCAACCCACAATGAACCTGCAGGTCTGAGCTTCTTCACGTCGGTCACTCAGCCTCAGCTTTCGGTCATAAAGCCGCGTGTTTCAGCAGCCCTATAAACTGCGGTGGGTCTGGACTGTGAGGCTGCTGTGAAACGACGGGACAAACAGACAAATATTTTTGACGAGGGTTTCTGGAGCGTCTGAGTCAGGGGTGGGCAATTGTTTTGACTCGTGGGCCACATAGGGTTCTAAAATTTGGCATAAGGGCCGGACAAGGAGCAGATGGAAGGAGAGATTGGGTAATCAACCTCATAAACTAAAAAAATAATATGGAATTTAGAGAAAAACATGCTTTAATTTGGATTCAAATTCACATATATTCATTTAAAAACAGAAAATTTGGGAGTTTTAATTTCTAAATTTTGATTTTTGTTCTCTTTTGGGTGATCCAATGGGTTGATGTTCTTCAGAGGAAAATGGGAACTCAAAGAAATCCGAAAAATCACCTTCTGACTCAGAAAAAATCACCAGAGAAACAACATCATTCATGAGAAGAAACCAGAAATACAATGAAAATAAAACAATAATTAGGATTTTTGATTCAATGTATTTTAATTTGGAGGGCCAGATTAAGTATCTTAAGTAGTTTGCCCACCCCTGGTCTGAGTGGAAGCCTGCAGCAGGACGATGGATGCAAACATGCAACTGTCCGATTTACAGCCAAAACATTCATCACACAAACTCTTCAACTGTTGCTCATTTGCCTGCAGAACAAAGTGTGTGATTGGACCCCGGACAGCTGAGCACACCTCCACCTGTGGGACAGCTGAGCACACCTCCACCTGTGGGACAGCTGAGCACACCTCCACCTGTGGGACAGCTGAGCACACCTCCACCTGTGGGACGGCTGAGCACACCTCCACCTGTGGGACAGCTGAGCACACCTCCACCTGTGGGACGGGGCAGACTTCAGCTGCAGTCACTTCACGGACATTATACATCAACGTTTCTCCATGAAAAACTGAGCAGGAAACCTCAGTTTGTTCTTTTGTGCTGACTCATTGAGATCTTCAGGTTTCACTTCAGTTGATTACTTCGTCTTACTTAGCTGAAGGTTTTGTGGTTGCTGACAGTTTCCTGTTTTATTTTGAAAACCGTTCCACCTTTCTTGGCTTCAGTTCTTTCTCTTTTGTCTCCTTTCACAGAATTCAGTTGCTTTTCAGATCCAAACCCTTCCTTCAGGTTTCCTTCCTCTGCTTACATTTACTCGTCTACCATCCGCTCCACTCTGACCCGTCCGTTTGGACTCGTCTTTCATGTGTTCTCTAGTTTTTTCTCCTCATCCTGTTTCAGAAGATTGTGCTGCTTTCAGACCACAAACATCTGCAGAAACACTTGCACAACACAGAAAGAAGGCAGAGGTAAAAAAAAAAAAAAGACTTTTCTAACATTTTGTTTAAATAAATAAAAAACATTTGTTTGAACTACTTATAATAAACCACAAAACCAAATACAACTTTTAAAAAAATGTGGTAAACGCGTCAGATTTACTGCCATGGCAAACTCATTGTTATAGAAACAGTTTAGTTAAAGAGTCAGCGTAAGGAGCTGCTGAGGATTTAAGGAAGACTTTAAAGTAGAAGTTTTTTACATTTAGACGCCAGAACCTCCTCTCTCAGTTTGACCCAGTCAGACTTAAAAGGCAGCACGTTCATCACGATGCATGATGAACAAACTAAAGATATTGGAAGGAAAGTTTAAGCTGTAACGCCTGAATTTATTTCCAGCTGTCAAAAAATCCCTTTGTTTTCTGTTTTATTTATTTATTTTAAAACAGATGCTAAATTTAAGTAATTTTGGAGCCAAAGTTGTTTGTCGCATATTTGCGTCAACAGGCATTAAGAGTCAAGTTAAAGCAGCAGCCCTGACAGCAGCTCTTAGCGGAGCGGCGTTCACCACTCCTCCACTTACCTTTGAGGTTCGGTGATAACCACAGATCTCAGAGAATATCTGTGATTTGTAGTCAGACTGAGAAAGTGCAGTTTGACTGATATTTATCCATCAGAGCCGCTGGTGAACTCAGCAGTTTGGGGGCCGCAGGTGAACAATAACAGCAGTAGTATTAATCCTTTTTTCCTCATTTTTAAATCCCTTACCTAGAAGGTAAAACGTTTGTGGAATAATTTCCTCACCAGACAACTTTTTGACAAGAATCCAAATGTTTTAAGAACATGTAGAAATTAAAATCACATTTAAATGTTAGAAGATGCTTTTCATGCCTCTTATTTAGAGAAAAACTTAGAAGTGTTTTAAATAGACCATTTTTTTACCCACTCACTTTCTAGAAAGAACAAATGAGAGTCTTCTGACTTTTCTTTGAATTGTCAGGTTTTACTAACAAAGGAAAAATGAATCAAAATAGTCTGAAAAAAAAAGTAAAACAATACTCTATAGAACATTGATGTCAAACTCAATCACACCAGGGACCAAAACAAACCTTAGATCACGGTCGAACAGGATTAACATTTATTGAACTCTCTAAAACTACATTTTTCAAACTAACTTTTTGACATAATTATGAATAATAAAACGTTTATAAAATATTATTCCAGAATAAATCAACTTAAATAACTTGTAATATTTTACTCTTCATAAAAATATATTTTGTCAAAATTATAAAAGTTAGAAATGAGAGCAAGATTACATTAATAACAATAAAATAAAAGGATCTGGAGGGCCGGATAGAATCATTCGGAGGGCCGGATCAGGCCCCCGGGCCGTGACTTTGACACGTGTTTTGTGTCATCTTGCCATATTTTTTAAAATCTCTTTAAAGTTTCTCTCTGCTGAATATCTGCCTTGCCATTTCATTAACTTTGATTTTTTTTGTTTATAAAAAGAGTTTAAAAGTATTATTGTAGATATTTTTACGTGTTCAGCTCAGGGCTCCCCAGTTGTTAGTGGCACCAGGTGATCGTCCACCTTTACCTAATCGTAAGTCCGTCTTGGAATAGAGCAGCCACACGCCAGGCATGTAGAAGAATATAAACAAGGAAAGGAATGAATAAAATCAAAAATTCCAAATACCAGAGAGTCATATTTAGATGTTGTGAGTTTGGGTGTTTGGGGTGTTTGTGTTTCCCCCCTGAGAATGAGGTGAATAAATGATTGATGGATCAGCGGGAGGACACGCCCTCTTCACAGAGCGGCCGTCATCTCCGTTGTTGACTTAGTGTTTGCTGCGGGGCAGAGAAGCCCGTGTGTGTTTCAGCGTGTGTGCTCACCTGCAGCCGCCGTCTGCTGCTGCAGCTGAGCTTCACAGTCTCCTCGGGCCTTCTGCATCTCCCAGTGCAGCACGCAGTGAGGAAACCGGCCCCGGACCTGCAGGACCACGCAAGCGCACCACGTTAGGATGTTCCTTCCTCCAGTCCGAATCAGCAGATCGTGAAGGAGAAAAGCGGCGTGATTACTGGTCGTGCCAACAATTAAACCGCTACAGTAAATCAAGGAACATTCATTTTATTCAATCGTCTTTTCCATTCAACTCCCATTTCTTATCAAGTGTAAATCTACACTTTGCAGCAATGAAATCTAAATGAAATCTAGTGAGGCATGCACTGCAGCCACTCCATCTGTGCAGAACTAAACCCAGCCAGACCGCACTCCATGCAAACGGCAATAAAGAAAAGAGAAAAAACAGAAACTAAACAGAAAAACTAAAAGTGCTGCTTCTGAGGGATTTGTGGGAAATGTTCCAGACTCACAAAGCTTTTGTCAGCAAATACAGGATGGGTTTTCAGGGACTGCAGTGTCATAGTCTTTACTCTGCAGCTCATGATGGATGTGCTCCTCAAACAACACCTCACATCACTCTTTACACTTTCACTTTCTTTCAGGTTCAACCTTTTGTTGCTAAGCTAAAAACACACATTCCTGAGGGTTTAAGATGACCGCTGACGCCTTTGTTTGTCGGTTTAGAGCTAAAAACACAAAAAGAACTCCAGGCACAAACTTGTTCAAGGAAAAGAAAAAGAATCCTCTGTCACCAGAAAAAGGCCACAAGGTCAAACTTTGTTTGAGTCTTTGACTGATCAGCAGAAAGACGCCTTCCAACAGATTGTTTCATCTGTGGAAACGTAAGACCAACATGATCTCGTGTGGATATTTGATGCATTCAGGGTGCTGTGATAAACATGGTAAACATTGATTCTACACTCAAGACGATTATTTTAATAGTCAACTAATCACAGATTATTTTTAACCATTACTTGACTAATCAGGTCATGTACAAAGTGGATGTAAAACACACATCTTAACCATCATTAGCTTTAATCTAACTAAGAATAAAGATGATAGTTTACTATACTCTTAATGGATTTTGCAGCTTCTGTCCTTCATTGGTTTCTGGGATTAAAACAAAATTAAATCAAATGAGAGAGAGAATAGGAATATGATTTCCATCAAGGTCATTTTGACAGGCGCCCCGCCCCTCAAGATGGCTTAACAATTTAATATCAGTTTTATATAGAAAGGGTGGGGCTGCACGGTGGTGCAGTGGTTAGCACTCAAGAAGGCCCTGGTTCCAATCCCGTCTGAGGGATCAGAAACAGAAACTGGATACGTTTCTGTATGTTGTTTGCATGTTCTCCCCTGCATGTGTGAGTCTTCTCTGGGGGCTCTGGCTTCCCCCCACCATCCAAAAACATGCTTCACAGGTTCCTCTAAATTCTCCCTAAGTGTGGATGTGAGTGTGTATGGGTGTGTGGTTGAGGTCATGTGACAGACTGGAGACCTGTCCAGGTGTATCCTGCCTGCAGCCATCAGCACCCCCTGCACCCCCGAGACCCCAAAAGGAACAGAGGGGCCAAGAAGATGAATGAATTAAGTATGTAGGGTCAAAGGTCACCTGTTAAAATAATATTGATGGAAAGTATATTTCTTATCTCTCTAATGAGGTCGGCATCTGAAACAATTTTTCACTGAAGATAAAGTTTTGGTCTCACTGACTCAATTATAAAAAAGTAATTTTTTTGGAGCTGAACGCTCACAACTTTGTTCAACTTTACTACACTCTGACTCCTTATCATATAAAGTTACGACTAATCGACGACTACATTAGTTTTTGACTAACAGTGTCAGCCATACACTGAACAGTTCTAAAGACACCATGTCTGCAGTTGATGATGATAAGTTTCACTTTTGATCATGTCAATCCTAAGGAACATTTTAACATCTTCAGAGTTTATGAAATATTTTTTAGAAACAATTATATTCAATTCTGATTTTTTTCAATTCTTTCATTCCTCTCAATTAAATTTGAAATGATTTAATTTTGAATTCACACAGTTTACACATTTATACACATTTGTTTACATACAATATACATTAATAATCTACTCTCTGTTTTGAATATATTTATATGAATCTGATCCAGTTCTTATACTGTAAATGAATCAGTGAAATACTGAGATTGTTAATATCATCCAGTGTTACATGGATTCTCTAAAGCAGAAGTTCTAATTAAAATGTTCAGATCATTAACATTGGAAACATTGTTCTGCTTCTTCTGGAGGATGTTTCAGTTTGGCCACTAGGTGGTGATCACGCTACAGCGTTACATCTTATTCCAGAAGAAGTAACTAAAAACTGTATTTCAGTCCACAAATGTTTAGTTTAAAAATTTCTCCTTAAAAGAGTTTGAAAAATGTATATTAAGATATTAATTTAGTCACAAATCAACCGAGCGTTAGCATTAGCCGTCCAATGGGAAATCACAATGAACGTTAGCATCAGCCAGCAGACTTTAGCTTTATGTGCTAAATTGTGTACTACATTGATTTTTGTTAATTGATTATTGATCTATTAAGCTTAAATCGATTAACTGATTTTATCAACTTACTTCAGAGGAATCAATATATCTACGTATATATGAGCCACTCTGGAACCATTTGTAGGTTTAATGCTCCAATCTGATGCAGAGTGTCGAGAAGGGGGGAATGGGGTTCCTTTAGCATGACTTCATGGATTTGACCTTCCGGTCTCTCAGGCCTGAATCTGAATGTTAGCGGTTCAGAGATGGGAGTCACTCTGTTCTTATCTAGTTCATAATTATGTGAATGTAGTTTTAAAGTGTTCAATAAATGTTGATCCTGTTCGGCCCGCGACCTAAAGTGTGTTTTGGATTTTGGCCTCTTGTGCGTTTGAGTTTGACCCCCCCTGTTCAAAAGTGTGAGTGACGGTTTTTTGGGTCAATGTTGGTGACAGAGAGCTAACCTTCAATGCTCTGCAGTTTCACTTCAGGACTTCACGTATTTTTGTAAAATCTGTTTTTTTCAACCCTGCAAAAAGGTCATGAGGTCAGAAAATGATTGAAGTCTGCAACATTTTAATTTTTGCCCTGCTGCGACATTTACACTCATGACGGTGTCCTGCTTTCCTCATAGGACTTTTTCAAGTCTTTCTAAGTCTTCTATGCTTTTTACAACTTTGGCAGCACTTTGAGAAATATTTTGCACAGTTTCTATGACAACATGAGAGATTGGATGAATAGAAAAACATTTTTCGTTAGTAATGACGAATGCAAACCCATTCTTATACGCTTTAGTGTAATGAGAAAAAAATAACTTTACATGTTCATAATTTCCTTTTTGCTTCTGAGTATGAATCGATACTCTTAGTTTTAAAGTTATGAATGAGCAGAAACAAAGTTTTTCATCATATTTCTATCAGTAGCTTGAATATCTGATGACATCAAAGCCTTTCTTCACACCTAAACGCATGAGGCCTCAGATCTTCTGCAGATCATCTATATTTAGCAGCATGTTTGTGCTGTTAAAGACGAGCTACCGGCTGAACTTTCCCAGATTGATCTGCAGGCAAACGCTGCCTCACATGAAGCTTTCAGCTGCTCCTCCAGACAGATGAGGAGCTGAGCGCGCACGTCCGCTCCGCATTGATCTGTTCAGGAGGAGGTCTAGACGTGTGAGCTACGGTCGGTTAATCGTTTCAGAGTGAGGACACGAAGACCAAGCATTGATGTTCCACTTTAAAAGCTCTGCAGAAACTTCAGGGCTGAACATTTGTTTGAGAATTAAACTTTGGACTAAAAACATCACAGAAAACATAAAAGAAAGGAAAACGGTTATTTTCTGGACAGAAACTTCACCAAAGCATCAAAAACAAATCACAGTTTCAGTGAAAGTTTAACTTCTACTGAGACACCAGGTTAGGAAATGACAGAGGATCCTCAGGTCTGCAGGATCAGAAGTGGGTCTGGACTGGAGATGGAGGTCCTGGTGGACGCGGGAGCAGAATGATGATGGACATTCACGCTGACAGGAAACAGAAAGCTGGGGTTACATCGTGTTTTCTCAGCTTGATAGATTGTTTTTGCTCTTTCTCTGAGGTGAGAGCAGAAGTTCAGCAAACAAGGCTCTTGAGGTTTTTTCAGTTTCTTCCTGTGTCTAAAACCACATGCTGAATGAGCGGAAGGCTCACTTTGGTGGGTGGGGTGTTTTTGAAACTAAAATGTTTTTAAAATCCCTATTTCATAAAAAAACAAAACAAAGATCAACACTAAAGATTAAAAAACAATTTCTAAGGAACTTAGTGATCACAAGTTCACAGGTTTCTTCAAGTGAAGTTTAAAGTGTACCAAATGATCCTCTAGACGTGTCAAAGTCAAGGCCCGGGGGTCGATCCAGGTCATTATTATTGACGACCCGATGTTATCTGGAGCTCATTTCTAACTTGTATCATTTTAACAAAATATGTTTTTATGGAGAGTCAAATATTTAAAGTTTAAGCTGATTTATTGTGGAATAATATTCCTGACTTGTTATTATTAATAATTATGTTATAAAGTTACTGTTTTAAAGTTTTAAAAATCGTCATTCTGCTAGATTTTTGGACCATTTTGGAATTTACTCAAATTTTTTTAGCCTATTTTGAAGTTTAGCTAATATTTCAGCTACAAGCTAGCTGTTTTGGCTAACCTAAGGTTTTTTTTTTTAGGCTAATTTGGTATTTAGTTAATATTTAAGCTGGCTTTCATCTTAAGCTTTTTTTTTTTTTTTTTTTTAGCTATCAGCATCTTCAGCTCCCACATTCATCTTACAGCATTCATACTATTGTTGCAGGTAATGCTATATATCTAGTTCATTAAGAAAAATACTGTTTTAAAGTTTTCAAAATGTAGTCTTAGTTGCTTTTTGGATTTTGGTCCCGTGTTCGATTGAGTTTATAACAATGAAAAAGCTTTGGATCACTTGGAAACCAAACGTGGTTACAAGAATTTTTTACAGGATTAGTTCTTTTATCAAATTTGTTTTAATTATAATTACATGTATTTATTTATTTAATCCTTTCAGGATCAGTTCTAAACTTCTTGTGGAGTTTGATGTTCAGTTAAAGTCAGCTCCTGGACCGGCTCTGGCCGTCCTGGACCCTCATAAAACAATGTTGACACTGAGCCTTACATTTCTAAAGAAGCTCAGATGATCTCCCAAGGTGTCTGCTGAGTGCTGTCAGGTCAAATCCACAAAGACGCTGTTTTTCCCCCTCATCCCATGACCCGGGGAGCACATCCACAAAAAAGAAGCTTCATTAACTGCAGAGATCATTCATCATTTGGGTTGTTACTTTGCCCCTGACTTCCTTTAAGAACACTTTCTCTAACTTAAGTGTTCTTTTGGACGGCTCACATCTGCTGTGATCTTCTGAAGATATATTTCTATGATCCAATAAAAATGTTTGTTGATGCACTCCAAACGGAATGCATCTGGATCTTGGTTTGCTCAGCTAAAGCTGAGAGGAAGGACGTAAATGAAGCAGCAGCAGCTGCTGGTGGGAAGGATTCATGACTGATGTTTTCTCTCAAGCTGCACGTTTCATCAGGAGGTGTGCAGCTGGTTTCTGCCTGAGGCAAAGAGCAGCTCCACAAGAAAGGATTCACATTTACCTGAAAACAGTTGATTACATTTAGCAGAAACGCATCTAAAAACGGAATGTTTTAGTGTGAATGAATCCACTCATTATTACAGGTGTTATAAGAACAGAGAAACACCTGAATGTTTCTGTTTTTCTCTGAGGGAAAATGACCAAAAACCAAAACTGTTCATTTGACTTATGGTCTAAAAACATAAACTGAACACGGAAAGTTTGAAAAAGTAAAAACCACACAACAGTCTTGTGTTAATAGCATAAAGTCTAACAGAGGAATGAAAGGACTGACCGTGCAGACCAGGGTCAGGAAAGGCAGGAGCAGAGGAAGCCGGTGCGTAAAGGAGCGCATCTCATCCAGCGAGCGGTTAAAGCCTCCCAGGCGGCAGCTCGGCGCTCATCTGACCCTCATCCTCCACGGAAACACGAGCAGCAAAAACTCCTCCAAACCACAGGAAACAAACCCGCGATATCAACACGCAGATGAATCAGATTCTGCGCCTGGCGCGTGACTTTACGCACGGCTTCAGCGCATGTCTTTCAGCACCGGCGTGTTTTTAACTCAAAGAAAGACAACATGAGCTGAAATAAATGTCAACATTTCAGTAAAACATGAATCTATGATGGACAGAGAGTGACCTAAACGAACGAAGCGGCTGAGGGTTGGAGCAGAAACCAAGAGGAGCGCAAAGATGAGCAACAGCTGCCAGATGACGGTCCGGCACTGCGCGAGCACGGTGTCAGGCGCGCTCCCGAGCCAGGCAGAGAACAGCAGCAGCTGTTCGTGCTCCAGAGCTCAAACGCAACAGTGCCCCCACGTGGAGACACGAGGATTTACAAAAGTTTAGGGGGAAAAAAAATCAAATTTCTGTAATGCTCCGAAGTTTTTAATCCAGGATTAAACAACATCAATGGGCCAGTCGGTGCAACGGGGTTTGGGTGGCAGTTGAAGACAGGTACCTCAACGGTCATGGAATTTAGCTTTTGGGACATTGAACATCCCCTCTCTGGGAGGGAAGCTTGAGCAGGAGGTTGAGAGGTACCAGCTAGATATAGTTGTGCTCACCTCCACATCCCTCAAGAGGGGTTGGACTCTCTACCATTTTGGAGTTACCCCTGCTGTCACCCCCAGTAGCCCTGCAGCCATTTTCCATCAGTAATCACTCCCAGCAGTATTTAGTCAGTCATCCTGACCGGACATTCTGCTGACCCTCGCCTGGATCCTGACCGCTCTGGTTGTTCTGTGATGCCCTCACGCTGCCTGCCTGACCCTGATTTAGCTTTGTGGACTTTTAGCCGTGCTTCACACCTGTTCTCCTGTCTGTTCTCAATAAACCTGCTGCTCTTAGATCCAGCCATCTGCCCATTTATGACAGTATTTCTATTTCTGCTGTATATTTGATTTAAACAAGTGAATGTTCATTCCAGCTGTCTTTAGGCGACAAATGGGGACTTCACTGCCAGGAAGTTGAAGTTCCAGCTGAACAAACTTGGCAAAACAGCGGCCACTGGCAAAGCAGCTTGATGTGTTGTTCTATCAGTACAAAGAAGTCATGAGAACGTATTCTCCACACCTAAACTCTCTCCAATAATAATACAGGAGACAGAAACATGCTTCTATTTGTCTGATTACTGAAAACACTTAAAGTTCTTCTTTATTTTATTTTCATGTTTTTACACTAACGAACAGCAACTGCTGCTGGATCTCTTCATATCAGGAGAATATTTCATAGTTGGATTATTGAAAACTCAGACAGAAAAGAACAATGTTTGAAAACCTTTGGAATAAAAAACTGCACTTTTACATTCTTACTGAACTAACTTCAGGCTTCCAGATGTTGATAAAAACTACAGTGTGCATTCGAGAATCTGAAACTCTGAGTGTCCAAGTTTAAACAACGAAACTTCACGTGATGCATGATGGGAATGTTGGATGACCCTTGAAGCTTTCAGCGCAGTGAGAGGAACGTTCCCCTCTGAAGGCTGCTGCTGCCTTCTCGAGTCTGTAATGAGAAAATCCTGTAAACATGTTTGAACT
The DNA here is from genome assembly GCA_003999625.1 of Oryzias javanicus. Taxonomy (NCBI): domain Eukaryota; kingdom Metazoa; phylum Chordata; class Actinopteri; order Beloniformes; family Adrianichthyidae; genus Oryzias; species Oryzias javanicus. Next base: position 26,248,274 of record CM012456.1, on the reverse strand, counting down.
CCAGTGTTTACAGAGATGAAGCTGCTCCTCCTCCTCTGGGAATGTTGGTTGAGGAGATGGAGAGGGTGCTGTGATACAAATCCAAGTTCTGCCTGACCCCTCTGAAGGTCACGCAGTGCTCTGAAGAGCAGAGAAGACTTCTGCCGACCAGCTGATCCTCTGGAGGGGAACCAGAACAAAACATCTGCAAAACCTCTGAACTGGATGATGAATCAGCATCGCAAGTTGTCATGGAAACCAGGTCTTTGAGCCTCAGCGTGCACGTTTGGATTATTGGCAGCAGTTGCTCTGCGTGACTGAGTGTTTCTGTCTTCAGTTATCAGAATGTCTCAATTCTTTGACAGATCCCGTTTTAGCTTTAGAGCTAAAAACTTCCCTTTTGAAGCATGAACCCTCAGAGATGAGGTGAGATCATCAGCCACTGAGAAAACCGCTGCACAACTTTCAACACCAGCAGGTCCATGTGGCATGAAAGAGTAACTCCTCCAGTGGTTCATCACTTTCTAGTTTCAGTTCAAGCTTTTAGTTTCTTTTCTGTTTTCCAGTTTTTCTCTGAGCTCTTATAGTTGTACAAACAGGAGAAATTCTGAGGTCAGAGGTCAGCTCTGCCCTCTAAATTGTTATGTTCATAAGTTAGATTTTGTTTTTAGGTCAGTATGATGAGTTCATTAGGACTTCACCTGAGATGTGGGCAGGACTGTTGGTGTAGAGAAAACCTACCTGGTTCCCATCATCCATCTGTTCACACTCTCTTGAGCTAGTAGGAGAGAAGTTTAGATCATGCTAAACTCTATGTTTGTATTACAGAAATAATCAATAAGAATCATCACCGGGTGTACTTATTGGACCCATCTACAGCACTGTTTATGAAGCGGAAAATCTTAAAATGTGAAGACTTGGTTGATAATTCTATCCTAAAGTGTTTGAATAAAGTCTGTCAAGCAGCACAACTTACAATTACAACCATAAAGGAGATGAGATGTTCAAAACCAATAAATTCAGAACAAAAATGAAGGGAAAAAGGATTAATCTAAAAAAAATCAATAAAAGAGTCAGGCTAAATTATCACATTTAAAAAACGGTGAAAAAACTAATGCTCACACTATATGAATTATAAGGTTGTAGAGAACGGGTTACATTAAAAAAAAATCTGAGGCACTGGGTTTATTTGTTTTTTTCATGTTGTTTGTCTTTTTCTTGTTTTTTTTCTACTTTTGTTGCTTTTTTTCAGCCAGTTGACACATTATTGTTAAGATACAAATATAGATTTGGTTCAAATAGTTGATTGATTTAGTTAAATGAGGCAGAGACTAAACGTTTTCTTATTTCTGTTACCTTTCGTTTTCACCAAGGACAAGATTCTCATAAAAGTTTATTGTGTGCTATAAAAATGAAATAAATAAACTAAACTAAAAGCTGATGAGATAGATTTCAGAAATGCCTGTCTGTATCAAACATGACATAAATAGTTGGGATTAATGTTACTTTACAAGAGCTCTAAAATATAAAGAAAAACCCCAACATTGCAGCAAAAATGTAAGAAATTAGTTTGACAGAGCATAACGGACATATACGATGACATATGATCTCATGCCAAGCTTTTTTAACAATTAAATCTTTTTTTTTAATTCTACATGTCTTTGGTTATATAATTTTATTTGTCTAAATATGATATATCTAATATATATAAATCTGATTTAATGTGACATTCATACACAATCTTAATAAATGGAACAACAATAGTTCTTCAACAGATTTTCATGAAAGAAGTGAAACTTTCTGCAGCTGTTTTAATGAAACTTCTTTATCCTTCTGCCTGATCTCTATGACTACTGTCTGAATCTGACGAGACTCCCTACAGGCTGCATTATGGCCTCCCATTTATACTTGATTTTCCTTCCAATAGTTTGAAAACTCCTTTATGACCCTGGAGGTTCTTTCATGCACTTCCCTACCGTTTGGTGGTTTCCTCTCACCGTGCTTCCTGAGTTCATGAGCTCTCTTCATTTCTGCAGAAGGCGTGAACTTCCAGTCAGAGCCGTCCAGCAGGTCCTCCTGTCAGCTCTTTGAGGGTTTTGTGTCTGTGTTCTGAAGTTCTGTGTAAAGACAGACGTTCTGCTGCCTCCTCCCATCTTCTCTGGATCAGGACGAGCTGAAACCATCGAACGCTAAAGCAGAAGAACCGAGCGCTTTCCATCAAGAAGATCAGTCCGGGGTTTAGCCAATCAAAGCACTTTATTGCACTGTATAGTGTGACGGTGAGCCGACAGGCAGCTCTTATAAAAGTGTCCTTTCATCTTTTCTTCATCATGTGTACAAAACGAGTCACACACACTTGAACCGTACAAAATCAACACTATTTACATACAATACACACTCACACTCCTCTCTCCCGCTCAGGCCCAGACACACCAGTCCTCCGGGTTCTGATGGGGTTCCTTCCTGATGAATAAAACACGACCGCTACTTTGCTACCAACAAGCCAAACTGTCAAGTTCAGTTTAGAGCGTCTTCTGAAATGCATACAATTCTTCTGAACCTCTGAGGAGAAACCATGTGAAAGCAAAGACCTCCAGGCATAATCTCCCATTACTCTTCTGTATCTCTTTAAACTCTTCATAAAAGTTCTTTCATTAACTCTGTTAAACTCTCTTATACCCTCATTTGAGCTGAGGAAAGGTTGGAGTCAGTGCACATCAGGAAGTAGCTGCTGTACTGAAGCTCAGGATATTTTCTACTGCAGATGCTCCACAGACTTTCAAAATAAAGCTGCCTGAGATGAGGACGACCTGTGACCGAACTGCAGATGATAAGAGCATCTCGCTGTTAAGACATTTTTTATCATCCCATTCCTCCTGGAGATGTCTCTGTGCAGATATGTCATTATTCAACTGTTTCTTCTCTGCAGAAACAAATGGAAAAAGATTAAAATCCCTTCAAAAGCTGACCTCTCATTTGGAAGATTTTAGACTTCTGCCAGTTAGCTGATTCTGTACTTGCTTCTAAAATACACATATTTTTTGAAGAATTGAGTCTCTTTGAGTTTATAATGTGTTTTTAGGTGATCTTATCATGCAGTGAGATTGGAGGTCAGTAGAGTTTTGAACATTGGAGAATCTTTACTTTTTATTTTATTTTCTTCAACAGTTTTGAACGACCTTGAGCCAGTTTAGTCTTTCCTAATCAATCTGGAAGCTTTTGGAGATAATTTAATGTTTTTAAATTAGAGACCATGATAAACTCCAGGTCATCTTCGATGTGTCAGTGTTCGTTAGCAACTCAAGTTAAAAGCTTTCACATCTGTTTTGGCATAAAATGGGATTTCTAGTTTGCATTTTTAAACTGGACATACTGCAGATATGTTTAAAAGTCCAATGTTTGGTATGCAGTGACATCTAGTGGCTAAAACAACATAGTGCCAATATTTCTTCTCAAAAACATTTCTTTGAATGTGATATGGCTTAAAGTACACCTTTAATAGTGACACTCTCTGATTCAAAGACCTCAGAGTTATTATATTAGATGTTGAAAAACCTCATCATGTTCCCAAAGGAAAGACGTGAAAGTCTCAGATCTGCAAAGTTGAAAGCAGTAAAAGTCTGGGCTCCTCACCGACAGTAAAGAACATCCTTTGGGAGATTATTGCTACAATAAGAGCTTTAATGTAAACTTTTCTGGAGTTCCGGTCAGCATCCAGATGTTTCTGTGCAGAGATCCTGCAGGTATTCTCTCTTCATCAATGCGTCAGTAAAGGACTCCCGCGTCTTTCCTGATCCCTGAACTGCAGCTTTTTTCTGATATGAAGCATTTCAGGTCTTCTCACTGACAGAGAACCGCTGCAGCAACATCTGGATCCCGTTAGCTCCTCTCTGATGTCCCTTCAACTCCATTTAAATAGTGATAATAATTCCGTTTCTATCATATTCACACAGTGCACGTTGCCTGACTTTGGGACTCAGTTTCATGAGCAGTTCAGTAAAGCTGCTGCACTGCTGTCATGAAGCTGCAGCTGTTTCAGACTTACAGTCTGGATATTTTTCTGTTTCCTTGTTCAATACATTTCAGAAGATTCAGAAGACCAACCTCTCTGAAAACAAGCATGGATGCTTTTGTCTTTTTCTTCATTAAGCGTTTCTTCTTTGATCTTCTCAGGTAAAATCTGGTCTGAAGTCACGCGGACGTCCCAGTGGGACGAGTGAACACACACTCACACACAGACAGGGTGCGGGTGGAGAGAGCTGCATATAGGGGCTACTACACCTCATTGTGTTTTAGGTACCTCTCCATATAGATTATTATGTCTATGTACAGTATTTATATTTTTACAGAGATTAGGATGCCCCTGCTCTAATGGAAATAAAACCACAGATCCAGGATTCATAATTTGACCAGAAAGAGGTGCCAACAGGCCCGATCTCCACTCTGCTTTCAGTCACCCTTAAACACAGTGATCCCCAAAAGACGAGCTCCTGGAGGGACATGGAGCGGGCGGAGCAACGGCCCAGACAGCACAGGCAGTCAACCATCTGTCAGGGATAAGTCAATGATCTGTCAGGGATAAGTCAGCCATCTGTCAGGGATAAGTCAACGATCTGTCAGGGATAAGTCAACGATCTGTCAGGGATAAGTCAGCCATCTGTCAGGGATAAGTCAACGATCTGTCAGGGATAAGTCAACGATCTGTCAGGGATAAGTCAACGATCTGTCAACGATCTGTCATTAGTCAGTCAATGATCTGTCAACAATCTGTCTATAGTCAGTCAATGATCTGTCAGGGATAAGTCAGCCATCTGTCAGGGATAAGTCAACGATCTGTCAGGGATAAGTCAACGATCTGTCAGGATAAGTCAACGATCTGTCAACGATCTGTCATTAGTCAGTCAATGATCTGTCAACAATCTGTCTATAGTCAGTCAATGATCTGTCAGGGATAAGTCAGCCATCTGTCAGGGATAAGTCAACGATCTGTCAGGGATAAGTCAACGATCTGTCAGGGATAAGTCAACGATCTGTCAACGATCTGTCATTAGTCAGTCAATGATCTGTCAACAATCTGTCTATAGTCAGTCAATGATCTGTCAATAATCAGTAAATGATCAGTCAATGATTTGTCAACGATCAGTCAATGATCTGTTTATAGTCAGTCAACGATCTGTCAATAGTCTGTCAATGATCTGTCAACAATCTGTCTATAGTCAGTCAATGATCTGTCAATAATCAGTAAATGATCAGTCAATGATTTGTCAACGATCAGTCAATGATCTGTTTATAGTCAGTCAATGATCTGTTTATAGTCAGTCAATGATCTGTTTATAGTCAGTCAATGATCTGTCAACGATCAGTCAATGATCTGTCAACAATCAGTCAATGATCTGTCAACAATCTGTCTATAGTCAGTCAATGATCTGTCAATGATCAGCCAATGATCAGTAAATGATCAGTCAATGATCTGTCAATGATCTGTCAATGATCTGTCAATGATCTGTCAATAATCAGTAAATGATCAGTCAGTGATCTGTCAACGATCTGTCTGTAATCAGTGATCTGTAAACAATCTGTCTATAGTCAGTCAACGATCTGTCAACGATCTGTCTGTAGTAAGTGATCTGTCAGCGATCATTCAATAGTCAGTCAATGATCAGTCAGTGATCAATCAATAGTCAGTGATCCATTAGTCATCCTAGCTATTGATTAGCCAACGTTGGGTCATCATTCAATCAACAATTAATAATCATTCCTTGGTCACTCATCAAACAGTAGTTGATCTGTCATAAGTCAGTCATCAAAGCTGTCAAGTAGCTGGTACAACAACGAACAAACCCAAAGGGAGGACTGAAGCCACTGCAGCTTCAAAAATACAGTACATCTTGATCTGAAGAAAGAAATGAAGGACGGCGGTTTGGACGGATCCCGGGCGCTGGCTCTGTGGCCCCGGCACACACTCACACCCTCCAGCTACATGTTGTAGGCCACGTAGATGGGGTCCAGCTGGTCCTGCAAGAAGCCGTCGCGCAAGTGCATGCGCTGTTTCTCGCCGCGGGAGTTGATGGGGATGACCCCAACGTCCGTCACCACGACCACGCCCACAATCAGGTAGTGCTCCTCTAGCACAGCCTTGGTCACCATGGGAACCAGGTCCAGGGCCTCCTGCTCGGAGCCCTCCAGCTCCACCACCACCACCAGCAGGTTGGTCCAGGTGAAGACGGCGCTGAGGAGGACAAAAGAGCGTAAAGGAGATGTTTTCATGGTGACACAACTTCATCTTTCGTGCAGTTTAGTGATCGAAAGAGTGAACGTTTTTATAATTGTTTAGGAGGAAGAACATCCCAACCACCTGAATCTGAAGAGTCATTTCCCTCTCACACCAGAAGGCTTCTATTTACCGCAAAACAGCTGAAACCAAAGGTTTTATTTCTTCAATATAGATTTGACAAAGAATTGTTTGTTTTCTATACTTTGAGAACATGTTGTATTCATTCTGAAGGAAGGTTTCATTTTCTACTAATAAGTCAAACTTGTTTTGTTTGAGATGATTTTGAAAAGACAGTCATTGTTGTTTGAAGTATAATGATTAAGATCAATTAGACAGAGACACTTCATGAGATCCTGCTTATGCTCTGTTGTGTTAGGAGAATCAACGTAGCAAACAACAAATGAAATACTGAAAAATGAGGAAAACTGACAATCTGGAAGTGAGTGGGAGAAAGATCTGGCTCTTACACACTTGAAACTGTGATGAGAAAGCTGGCTGCAGGTGTGTGGGAGGTGGGACTAAGAAAGGAGGCAAACCAGGAAGTCACAGACTCCGCCCAGCTCATCCAAAGAGACAGACAGGATCCTGACAGTGGGTCTGGCTCTGGGTGTTTCAGATGAGGATGGTCTAGTCTGTTCTGTGCAGAAATACTGAATTCAAGTGAAGCTTTGGTGCAATTTCAGTGAGGAAGATCTACTTCCTGTTAGACATACAGAGTACTCATCATCACTCCTCATGTCCTCAATTGGTCCACACTATGAACCAGCAGCTGCACTACTCCCTTTCTTCACAGCCAATCACAATCAAATTCCTGCCTTTAAATTCAATAAAGACTGTTCATCTGCATTCCAGACACCGGCTCTCCTCTGCCCCGTTCTGCTCCTGGCTCTTCATTTTGGCTGCCTGACCATCATCTGTGTTGGGCTCTGGGTCTCTTCTGGCCTTCCTCCACCTCGTTCTCTTCCTGGCTCTTCGCTCATCCCGGTTCTGCCTGAAACCACCATCTGCATGGGGGGGTCTCTTCACTTGGTTACTAGCATGCGAGATATCTCCAGCCCAGAGTCCACCCACCAAAGACTCTTAGTAAAATGTTCCAAATGGAATCCCTCCTGGCTTGCCTCTTGTTTTGAGGATTTTCCTGGACTTCTTCAGAGAACGCCCCGTCACAAACCCCAAGAGTAAAGGCCTTCTCTGACTGTGGAGTTCTGCACAGAAACCAAAACACTGCTCCATTTTTCCAGAGTTCTAGTCTCACTATTCAGTGTCCAAGGTTTAAGTCTGCTTCTCTGATCAGATCGGACAAATGGAGCAGGTGCTAGTGTTACAATCAGCTCCACACCATCAAACCTCCACCACCATGCCTGACTGTTCTCTGAAGGTCTGTGCTGATGTTTGTGGTCCGTTTTCTCAGACTCTGGATTCACTCTTCTCAACAACAACTTTTCAGCCAGTTTGAGTGGTTTTGGATTACTGTGTGGCAGATTTATTTTCCACAAAGGAACTTGGACAGCACATGCAAAAACAACGTGCTCTTGATTTACTGACCAGATAGCGAGTTAAACGGGCAGCGCAGTGTGAGCTCGATCAGTGATGAAATGAAGCAGCTAAAAACTTGGAGTGACAACAGAAAGATTCTTATTGGGCTCATGAAGTGATTCATTAAAGAGCAAACAGGATTATAGTCTGTTTTGTATCTAGGATTTGCTCATTTAAAAAGGCAGCTGAAAACTAACAACTTTATGTCTGCAGTTATTGTTTAAAAGAGAGAGATCCCATCTGCTCTCCTCGTGTAATTACTCTGGAATGAGACATAAACACAAGCGTTACTGAGACATAGACTCGTGTTGACATGAAGCGCTGATATAAACTGGCTGTGGTTGAATCCTGCTCTGGTTTCTCTGTGTGGATGATGGCTCTCATTGAGGTTCTGGAGAGTCCTGAAGCTGCAGAAACACCAGCGAGAGCCTTCACACTGAAAAAGGTGGATCTGAGGATCTGGAGAGGAAATAGACTCACTCGGACGAATGCATCCGTATTCTTGATCTGTGCGTAATTCAGGATTAGTGCATAACTTTGGATTTGTGTGTACATCATTTTTGATTTGTAACTCATATACTACATTTTGTGTGTAAGTAAAAAAAAAATTAAATACAATTTCCAATTTACACATGCACAACTTACTTAAAATTACAAAAACTTGAAGCTAATTGCACATGGATATTACGCACTAAACACCTCTTACACACACTCAAAACCTCAGTTATTACTCAGTTATACTTATTTCACGTCTCAGAGGTTTGTCTGTAAGTGATGCGTTTAAATACTACTACAATGCTCGTTCATTTGAGTTTTCTTATCAGCCACTTTAAACTTGGATTGTAAATAATATCCGGTAAAACTTGACATTAAGTTGCTTAAACAGATACGCCTGATGATTAATGTTTTAAAAAATCTATTAAAAGCTGTTAATATAAAAAGGGACAGTCAGGGGAGGTGGCAGAGAGGAAGGAATTCTGGGAATTTGTTTTTATTTTTAAAGGGACAAGTGTTTTAAAAACGATTATTTAGACTTTTTAAAGATTTGCATGTGTAATAAGTTTCAAACTGTTTTAATTTACATTTGTGCATTTGTAAATTATATATTTTTTTAATTCAATAATTTTTGTACTTATGCACATAATATATTATAAGAGTTACAAATCAAGAATTCTGTTTGCACAAATCCTAAATTACGCACAAATCGACGTGACTCTTTTTTCTCTCCATACTTTTCTTCAGAGCCAGGTGGGTTCAGACAGAGTTTTTCCTCAAAATACATCATTGTTTAGCAGCTTTGCATGTTTTTAGCTTTTAGCGCTGCAGGACTGTGGGTCTACAAACCACTCCATGATGCTCTTGTGCGCGCGGATGACGGAGGTCTCGATGTCGATGGGATGGTACCTCATCCCTCGCAGCTCCATGGCCTCCTCCAGAGCTCCCACCACGAAGAGCGCGTCGTGCCTCTCTGTGCACGGAGAGCAAAGTAAAGTCATCTCTGCGGCTGCACGAGCCGCGGGTACACCAGAGACAGGAAGCATCACCTCCGTGGGCGTCCGTGAGCTCGGTCCGGCGCAGGAAGCCCAGGTAGCCCGTCCTGGCCCAGACCGTCTGCGTGTCTCCAAAGCTCAGTCTGGAGTTAAAGTGATCCGACTGCAGGACCTCCTCGCCGTAGCCGCTGTAGTAACCGCTGCCGTTGTGAGCGCTGTGGACCCAGATCTGTAGGAGGAGACGGGGTTAAATGAAGGTAGAGGTGCAGGGTTCAGGTTCTTTGATGATCTTGCTTTCTTAGGTTTAGAATTTTGCAGATTTATTGTTGACATTTTTCAGGTTATCAACCCAGCAGTGCTTTGGTTCTCTAATGTCTAACCAGAGACAATCTGGAGAGACGGCATCTCCCAGCTGGTCTGGAAACACCTGGGAGGAGGAGGAAGAGGGAGGTGTGTCCTCACCACCTGAACCTCCAACCAGCGTCCAACACAGGGCAGAGGGTTTCAGTCCTCTACATTTTATAGCTTCCATCACATTTATGTCACAGATGAGAATCCAGCATCTCAGAAACAACAACATCTGTATCAACCTCTCCGAGGTGAGAGTCTCCCAGCGGCCCTTTGGTCTCCGGGTTGGCGATGATGATTCGGACTCCAGGCAGGATCTACAAGAAAAAAAGAGGGTGGTTACCATGGTAACTGCTTCATCCACACTTTAGGTTTTAGGATAAACTTGTGTGTGTACAGCCTGCATCTGTTTTTAAATCAAACTTTATTTACAAAACACTTCTTACACAACAGTGACACAAAATGCTTTGAATCCATCTGTGTCAAACTGAATCACACAAGGGACCAAAATCCAAAACACACCTTAGGGTCGAACAGGATACACATTAATTGTATGCTCTATAACTTTTTAACATAATTATGAATAATAAGGAGGCAGGAATATTATTCCAGAATAAATCAACTTAAACTTTAAATAACTTTCAATATTTTGCTCTTGATAAAAAAATATATTCAGTCAAAATGTTACAAGTTAGAAATGAGTGCAAGATGACATCGGTACAGAAGCTGAAAACGGCCTACCCTACTTTTTTTTTATCGTTTTCTCGTTATAACGAGATCCTCTATCTTGTTCAAACGAGAAAACAAAGTTCATTTTCTCGTTATAACGAGATAATCCAGAACAAAGAAGGAAGCGTTACACTCTTCCTTTCCTGCACAGAGACCTCACCTGTTTGAAAACACTCCACAAAAGTTGCTTTTAGTCTATTTTTTTATTTGTTAGTGGATCTATGCTCTGTAAACGTCTTAATTCTGTCTCATGCACCAGCTCCCTCCCTTAATTTCTTAGAGCGATTCTGCACGGTGCGTTCACTGACCTCTGGACATCGGCAGCAAAACAAAGCAGTTTATCAGAGAAAACGTCAAATCCCAGAACTGATGGATTAAATGCTGTTGACATTTTTCTGAAAAACTGCTTTATTTTACTGAGAATTGCATAAAAATGATAAAAGTGTAATGGCAGACTGAATTGGGCCGAGTGTCTGTTTGGGTCGTCTAATGTCCAGAGTTCATTGAACACATCATGCACAGCTTCTCGTTGGCTCTTTATCTGTCAATCAAAGAGTGAGGAGGGCTGGTGCAGGAGACGGACCAAAGGGGTTTGAGGAGTGTAGACTCAGTAAAAAAAATAATTAAAATAAAATAGACTCTAAATATTTTTTTTGGAGTATTGTTTTGCTGTTTTTCTTGTTAAACATAAAATATTGACACTTGAAACAGGAGAAGTCTCGGAATCTTCATGCAGTAAAGGGAGACCGGGACGCTTCCTTCTTTGTTATTGATCATCTCGTTTTCTCGAGAAAACCAAGTTCATTTTCTTGTGATAACGAGATATTATCCAGAGAAAACGATCAAAAAAAAAAAAAAGTGGGGCAGGCTGTCTTCAGCTTCTGTACATAAGTAAAAAATAAAATAAAATGATCCAGACTTTGACACATGTGCTTTACAGGCTTAAAACAATTAAAACAAATGATAAAACAGGCAGAATGGTCTCAAAGAATGAGAGATAATGGGAGAAGATGATTTGCTTTCTGACTGCTCAGGTAAAAGGAGTCGATGACTCAGAGACGGACTTCACCAAAGATCTGCTTCAAACTCAAATAATGAACTTCAACAAACTGAAGGTTTCAGCTCATGAGCTTTTCATAGCTGTGGCTGTGAATGTCATCTCTGCTGCACACCTTCACTCTGACAGAGAGGAAGACCACCTCTCCTCATCCTCTCAGCACGTTCTGGAGTGAAGCTGGACTTGGATGTTTTTTCTGGCAGACTGACGCAGTTGAGCTGAGCTGACTGTCCACAGACTGAGGGGATGGATGGAGGCTCATCCTGACTCAGACCTGCTGTCTGCTCTGACTCACAGCGTGGGAGGACTCCTGAAATATGCCTTCATTCTGTTTGCTCCTCCATCTAACGTCTTCTCAAAGTGTCTAACATCCGTCTTTTTAATCTGCTTCATCCTTTCAGGTCTGTGGAGGGGGTAGGGGGTCAGCCAGTCATCACTGGAGGTTGGTTTCATTTTCTTCTTGTATGAAGAGTCTCCAGAAGTTAGAATCACTCCGAACTTGACCTTGAAAGACTTTGTTCGTTCCTCGTTCTGAGCCAACACTGCCCCCAGAGTGCAGGTGTTGTAACTGCATGACGTCTTCCAGCAGGTGTTTTCTTTAGTTGATCAGTTTCTTTCATAATTACAGACCTGTTTTTGTGTTTCATTCAGAATGAGTGGAGTCATGAGTGTCAATAGAGGGCAGGCACAGGGGGTGGGCTGGTTTTAATTTGAATTGATGTGCATTTGTATTTATTTTTCATTAAAAAGCACAATTTGTTAACAAAATGTTAAAGCATGTAGTTTCTGATGACATTTACATCTTTAGACCAAATCTACAAAAACTGAGAGAAAAGAATGCTTAAAAATAGTGTTGAAAATACCAAATCTATCTGGAGTATCCCTTATGTTCTCGTCCCAGCTGCCTAATGTCCAAATTAAATCATAAATAAAACAGTTAAAATTATCTTTTCGTATTCATTATTTTATCAAAACTAACTGTGGGAATATTTTAAAATAATAACTATTATCTGTAAAACGGGAAACTTTTTAGCTTTGTTTTTCCTGGTGATTTTTGGCATGTTTGGCTTGCCATACAATCGTCCCCTAACGGCACCGGCAAGTCCGTTATGGAGAAGCAGCTTTCTCCTGTTCGAGAAAAGTTTTTTGACAGAAGCTCCTCCCACACGCAGCTTCAGGTGAACAGACTTTAAGATAACCGTGACGCAGCTACTTTAGGGCTCGTCAACAAAGAGGATTTAAGGATTTACATGAATTTGACGCAAATCCCATTCTATGTAAATGGAAGATTGATTTCAATTATACTTGCTTAAGATGTGTGCGTGCGGGGGGGTTGGGATGGTCCGCGGTACACACGTGTGCCGAACAATTCTGATCCGTCTGATTGTTTCCATACATTTGCTGAAGCCTGATTCTCTCTCTGCACCTGGGTCATCCAGCCGTCACTTTGAATGTTTGATGTGAGACCAGCTACTTTTATCGAGGCATCTGATTGGTCGGTTTATAGCTTCAACGACTTGCACTACAGAACCTATACATTTTACATGCAGATTTTGGCTTCTTGGGTGAGAGTTCACTCAGTCCAGTTCTTTTATACGGTCAATGATGTGAACTCAGACACACATATCCTGGATCAATAATCTCTGGGATCTGAGAATCTATGATGAGGCAAGAAGTGGGACCTCCACATTAAAGATACTTTGCTCCTCCAAAGATGTTCAGATAACATCCAAAGTTCTAGTCCAAAAATGGCGCTCACCTTGCCGGACTCCATCAGAGGCAGACTGTGAGGCGAGCCTCTCTCCACCAGCCGGACCCTGACGGAGACACACCATCAGATGGGGAGCAGCAGCAGAGGGTCTGAAAGCTGCAGACGGCCGTACCTGTCATGGCGCAGCGCTCTCATGTCCACGTACACAGTGGTTGGGTCCGGTCCGGACGTTCCCTGCAGCACATCACCAGGGGTTCAGTGTAAAGTTAGCTCCCTGAAACGGTTTCGTCTGCGCAGTCGGGGCTCACCTGCAGGCAGATGGCCAGGTTGACTCTGCAGCCGAAGGAGGTGCTGACGGAGCGCGGGTGAAGACCCAGGTCTTTGAAGAGCTTGGAGAAGGAGTGTGTGAGCGCCATCCTGGGCCTTTCCTCTGCCACCACCACACAGGCCCGAACCCGGGACAGATCCAGACCTCGAGCCTGAACCACACACAGAAACACTTAAACCTGACTGCTGGAATCCTGTCAGGAGCTCCTCACTGCTGAAGACTTCTCTGCAGAGAAACTGTCTTCAGGGTGGAAGATTTTTGCTTTTCAGGGTTCCCGTCTCCACGGAGACGTTAAGACAGAAAATCAATAAAATGAACTGAGTGTCTTCCAATAGTGAAGCAGTTTATTATGTCTGAGGCAGAGAGACTGCTGAAGCTGCGTAGCAACAAAGAAGTCATCAGGAATGTATATCAGAAATGTAAAATCATAAATACTATGATCATAAACCTCTAATTTTACATAAACACCCTGTTCACCTCCAGGGTAACAGTCCTTCCTTAAAGGTCCATGAAACTCGTGAATGTTTTTTCTAACATTCAAGCCTCCCATTGCAGAAACGATGTCCTAGAAAACGACGCAGGTGTTCAGATTTTGGCGAGCAGCAGCAGAATCATGATTAAAAGACTTCTGGGAATGATTTGAGAAGAGATGGAAAGACAATCAGAGTGGGACTTTAAAGCTATAACTGAAGATCAGTTCAGTGGTTAGTGATGAGAAAGTGATTTTTCTACAGACTAGCTTTACAGTGTCGGTCATCTTTAATGGAATTGTGCTGAATCAGAAATCAACGTGTCAAAGTTTATTTCGACAGGAGTCCTTATATTTAATCAGCTCAGAGATCTAATGGTAGAAGTCCATTCTTAGACTGGAAGATACAGGTTTGAATCCAAAGTGGGTTAAAGCACATGTCAAAGTCAAGGCCTGGGGAAAAACATGTGGACCTTCATGCAGACCTTCACTGCCGCTGACGGTTCGTATGCATGACCTGAACACAGTTCATTGAGAACTGGACTGAGAGAGTTGGGCGTCACCCTTAGAAATCTTTATCTTCTGGTTCTAACTAAACAGAGTCAATTCAGTCGCCATGTTGGAGCCAGACGTCGTCAGTAATCAGTGATTAATCTGACTTTGGATGAGTCACTGTTTCTATGACAACCACTCTAACCAATCAGCCTGTTGGAAGGCCACACCTCTAACACTTAAACCAGGATACACAAAATCTGTCAATCATTTTGAATGTTAGACGCCCACTCTTTTTGAGGCATCTGATTGGTCAGTTTATAACTTGAATAACTTTAAAAAAATAGCATGAAAGAAAAATGTCAAAATGTATCAAAGCAAGAATGGTTATTCTGATCCTACAGAATGACTGACTAACAGCTGTTTATTTCGCTATGGGTTATTAGCTTCTTGGAACCAGCAGGTACTTCCTGTTAGGAATGAACTGTGGAGGCTTCACTCAGTCCACTTCTCACATACAGTCATGGTTGGGCTTGCATGTTCATGTTTTTGCATCTCCTCCTCTGTAATGAATCATTCCCCGCTGACCTTCAGGGCCTCCGTCTGCAGTCCCAGGCCTTTGGTGCAGAGCTCCATGACGCTGTAGGAGCAGAAGGTGTCTCGCACCCTCAGCTGGCTGACGGCCAGCAGCCACAGAGCCGGGTTCGTCTCCAGCTCCACGGGGGGGATCAGGATGGACTGGTGACCTGAATAAACACTAGAAGCAGGAGAGTGGACCCTCAGAGGTTTGCATTTACATCCTGGTGAGCAGGTCAACAACTCTGATTAAAGTAAAGTCAAAAGATGAAAGTTTGCAAAAACTGAAGTTTCTGGTGCATGGGGGGGGGGGGATTTCTAAGAGAAGGTCAGATTTCATTGAAGAAATAAAGTCATTTTCTGGAGATTTTGAATGAATCAATGTTTCTCTATACTCTTTGAAAGCAAACATGAAGTAAAGTGACTTGTATTTTTTTTATTGTACTTTCTTAAAAGTTATTTCTTCACGATGAGCAGCAGCTTTAGACTGAAAGAGGAGAGAAACGGACCTGCAGAGACACCAGAGGACGAAGCCCAGGCCGCAGTACGGATCCAGACAGATGGCCACCTCTCTGGACGGGTACAGCTCACACTGCAGCTTCACTGAGCGACAGAAGGCCCCAACTGCATTGTGGGACATCTGGAGACACACAAGAGACAATCAAAGAGCAAATCCAGGAAGTAAAGTCTAAACTGGACAACTCTTCCTGTTCTGTAGTGATGCAGATCTGGTCACTGACCTGAACCCCGGCCAACATGCCAGTGGTGGACACACTGAAGTCCAGATAAGCCAAGCCGTCAGGGTTGGTGGGTTTATAGAGAGCTGGAGGTTTCTTCTTTGGCAGGTCATCTAGAGTAGAAACAAACACGCTGATTTCATTACGTTTCCGAGGAGAATCTGCTGACTTTCATTAGTTTCAGAAAGCCTGACCCCCAGGAGCCCCACAGAACAGCAGGTTCAGCAGTGAACCAAACGGCCCAGATTAAAGACACATGTGCTCCTATTTGAATGTTTCATTCCTAAAACATCCCAGAAAGAGAGGCCCTCGTCCTCCTGAAGCCTGATGCAGCTTTTGGCTGAGAGATCCATGTCTGTTCATTCAGTGAGTCCCACTGGTTTGGTGAGCGACACATTTCTCTCATGAACTCTGTTTGACTCAGTCACACACGCTGTAACCGGGCCAGAGACCCAGATCTGCCCCTCGCAGCGCTGAAATGAGTCCAACCGGTCTGCTGCTGCAAACCATGCCTTCGCATCATAAAACCCACAAAGCAGCAGCAGACAGTTTCTGCAGCTGACCACAATGCTGTGGGTCAAAGCAATAAAATGTCTTATTTAAAAACGTTAAAAACACAGGAAACAGTTCATCTGACAATGTAGGAACAAAAACCTAAAAAGCTGCATAAACCTGAGAATTCTGCTGGTTGAGTTTGAAAAATGACACAGAAACATCCATAGTGGATTGGAGCAAAAAACACATCAACCAAATCTTTGGTGTCTGTCCTGAAAAACTCTGATTCTCTAAACTCAAACTGTCTATTTCCTGCAGGTTAAACCACTAAAGTTCAGCTTTGCACACTGGATTCCAGGAGGTTTAACCCTTAGTTGTCTCTGGTGCATTTGTCAATGACGCCAACCTCCATTCGTTTAGTTTTCATTTAATATTTCACATGGAGGTTTCAAAAGGTTATACATTTTTTAGATTTTAGACTTAACCTCTTACGACCAAAACCTTTTTTATTTCTCTCTGACAGAGCTCCAATTAAGCAGGATGTGGTAATATAATCTAAAATGTGATGTCCACGCATGAAGAGGCCAAAGCCTGGTTCACAGTGGACGTGGAAATCTGCGTGGCGTCCACTCCCTCCTGGTATTCACACCAGACGTGCATTTTTCCGCGGCACCCGCTTCTACTAGAGCTTTGTTTGTTTTTGCAATCATTGGAAAGCTAATAACCTACAAATATGACCCCATGTTTCTGCTAAGAAGAACTGCTCTCTCCCTCTCTCTTGTTGTATTTGACTCCCAAATCCGAGCCCCACACCCCTCTCTGGAGTCGGCCCACTAAGTGTGTTCTGTGATTGTACTTTTTTCATTTCTTCAGTCTGTTTAGATACAATAACATGGTTGCATTTGTCAGTCGTGGTGCTGTATTGTGAAAGATTATAAGAAGGTTATATTTTGAAAACAAACTGGATTTTCTATTGATTAGAGATGCAACAATATTCAATATAAAACCGAACCGTTCGGTCCGCGTCCCGCGCTTTGGTACGGTATTTTTAACAAAACGCATTTTATTTATTCAGTACCTCTGTGAGCTGCCTTTAGTGTGTGTCTGTGTCTTCGTTGAAGAGTCTGTCTGCTCCAGGTCTGCTCCCACCCACCCCCGCCCAGCCAGAATTTTTGCCTCACCACCCAAACGCTAAAAACATAGCTAGAGGGGCAAATGCAGTAGATCTGTGGCCAGCATGTGATCGCGCTCCGGCTGCGTCGGCGAGCGTTCTGCTGGCTGACCTTCAGTGGGGAGTCTCTGCTAACACTCGTAGAACAGAATTCCGGTCTACTGTGCAGATTTTCATGGACTTTTCATTTTGTAACTGATTGAATGTGCAGACGCAGCCGGTGTATGAGCAGCTTCCAGCTCGTGTTTGAAGACACGCCACCAACACTGAAACCTGCGGTGTGAAGACATCTGGGGTTCATCTTCAAATATGAGGATCAGGGATTGAAATGTGTTAACAAGAAATACAATATCTGCTAGATTTGCCTCTTCTCTGTATCGTACAATGTGGGAATCATGTCCAACATGACCTCCCACCTCTGACGTCATCACCCAGCTCCGTCACCGTGTTGAAGTTGAACAACTAAACAGGTAACACAATGAAAACATCCCAGATCTATTTCTAAAGACTTCCAGTGTTTCCTCAGATAAACACAAAGTATCTGACTCCATCAGAGTGTTTATTGTTAAATCTCTGCAGTCTTTTTTCAGTGGTTGATAATGAGGGATTTTGTCATTTAATGAGAACAGTTCATCTAAAATATAGTGGACCAGCACGTCCAGATTTCACAGAGAAATCTATATATACCTGAACTTTATGAATAAGTGCATAAATTGAAGACGTCTTAGTAAAAACACACAACTTTCCACGTCCAGCTGGACTTCCTGATAACAGAGAACTAAATCTCTGTAAATGTTCATTATATGACCGTCCTCACACTGGAAAATAAAGAGTGCAGAATATCAAGACTTAACAGAACAGTTTAGATTGTTGGAGTTTATTATATTCATGTTCACAAGTGTTGAGAACTGAAGAACTTTTACATTTGATTCAATTGTTTACAAGTTTACTAGAGTTCTATTTAAATGTGCTTCTGCAATAACTGCCAAAAGCTGGACACTTGATAAAATCTGATTTCTTTGTTATGTTGTTTTGGTTTGCAAAAGTAATCATAATCATCTGTGGAATAATAGATTTCAGTTTTTTTTCTTTTTTGTTCAATACGTACTGAACCGTGAACAAACTGCATCGCTGCATCCCTACTGATGTAACTTCCTGTCAGAATACGGATTGCTTGCGGCTCACGCACAAAATAGATCAGACGCCAAAATGATCTGCTGCACAGCACGAGCCTCTCGCGTCTGGTGTGAACCACACTAAAGGTTAACAAGGGGACCGAATGGAAGCAACCTCTGTTCCGCGGCGTTCCGCGTCCCGTGTGAACCAGGCAGCAAGTGTTGAGAAAACCTTTTTGAAACAACTTGAAATAAATCCCTGGAACACTTTATATATGGATTAATTATGTGCTTTGTTTATGGATTTATAGATTTTTTTTGTTATTACACTTTTGTCATAAAACATAAAAACTATTTAATCTCGATTTAGTTGATTTTTGCATTGAAAAAATAACATTTTCCACTCAGAATTGACTTTTTGTACAATTTCAGGTTAAATGTTGGAATCATTGTGTATTATAAAAAAAAATAAAAATAAAGAAATTAGGATTACCTTTAAAGGTAAATTAGAGGAAAGTGTACAATAGTAAAAAACATTCAAGAAGAACTCAAACTACTACGGGTTGAGCGTTTGCTTGGATGCAGGAGTTTGTGACGGTACCAGTGTCCAGAACCGGCGGCCAGTTCCTGATGTCCACTGTGGCCGTGGCCTCCTTGGAGCGCAGCAGCTTACAGATGACAGCGGTGGTCATCACACAGGCTGAGTGACTGACCTGCAGACAAGGGAGTGAAAGGACGGAAGGCTGAACAGCTGGACGACAAACTAGGATTATTTGTTCAGAACAAGCAGCACAATCTGATGTTCAGGAGCAACAGAGTCAAAACAACTCTTTATATTTTGCATTAGATTCAATTAATTACCAGCTTTAAAAAACCCAACTAAAAAAACCACTCCTAACCTTTGTTTAACCTGGGTGCTCTATAGGAATAACAGCCAAACATGGATTCCCAAATTATTTTAAACTTTCCATCAATCACAAAAATACCTTAACTCAAAATAAAATGAGGTTAACGGAGCATTCATGTTGATTAAGATCCAGCAAAACATTTAATTTAGTTCAAATGTCTTGGAGAAGCCGAGGCTGCTGACCTCCACGATCATCTTGACGGTGGGCAGGGTGGTGGAGATGTTCTGAGGGTGGGGGGGTCGCACCGTGATGGGAACACAGCCGGCGTACAGGCAGCCGTAAAACGCTGCGATCAGGTCGATGCCTGCAGCAGAGACAGAGTCCACACGCCACCATCAACCATAACATCCGTCATCAAGTCCGAGCAGCTGCTGTCAGTGAGACTACGACGTAAACATTCATCACTTTGATAAGAAAAGCTTCAGTTTGTTCAGCTTTAGTCATTCTTTCTGTTAAAATTTGTTTTCATAAGCTCAGGATTCTCATTGTTTGGCAGAAGCTTCTAGTCTGAACACTTTCATTATTCTGGTTCTGGTTCTGGTTCAGTTCAGAACTTCCAGCCCACTCCACACATCCGGTCCTCTAACTCAGAGTTCCCAAACCTTTTTCGGGTCATGGACCGCTTCAATGTCAGACAGTATTTTCATAGACCGGCCTGTACGAGGTTGAAGTGATCAAATTTTTTTTTTTTTTGTTTAAAAGGTAACCAAACCCTTATTCAACTTTTTTGGGCTGTTGTATAAATGGGGTTTTAAAAGTTATGTATCTCGGTCATTGCCACATTTTTGATCAATTAAAATAAACTTGTTTAATACTTGAAAATATAGTCTAAAACTGCCCGTTTGCTGCCCTCTATGGGTCGAATTGAGGGATTACAGTTGAATTTTGTGATTGGTCAGATCATTTAAGTCTCACGTCATGATCTGCAGTTCCAGTAATAGGCGTGTTTGAGTTGACTTGCGCCTCGTCTGCTTCGTCGACGAGACTAAGCTGCTGCAGGAGGGGGCGGAGAAAGACGCCTGAGATGAAGGTGGACGACGAGACTGCACGAGAACGAGGAGTTGGGGGTTGTCCTCAACATTCGGCTGAATTTTAATACGCCACTCCTCCTAGTATGATCTGTGCTGTTATGTCTTTTATAGTATTTTTTTTACATCTCTTAGAGTAAAACAGATAAAAAAAAATAGTCTGGGGATTCATTACATGTGCACAGTCCCAAATAAATAGATAAAATAAAAATTAAAGTTCATTTTAAAGACAACTATGACACACATAACCACAGATTATTTAAAATCTTGTATATTTTTTCATCAGCGATTCACTACCTTCCAGAAAGAGTAAAAAAATACACAGATTTCCTTCATTTAGCGCCAGTTATTTCACGTTAAACTACAAAAACTTTCAGGACACCGTTTCCCACAATGCATTGTTTTGTAGTCATCAAGGCGGCTTTCAGCCAGCGCAGTACCTATTTTCTGGCTGCGCTGGCTTAGGTAGGCGCCTTGAACCCGCCCCTTTCTCGCAATACTTTATGTTGTCGCAAAAGTGACGTCGGTGACAGAAACTAACCAGCATGCACCGCAATCCAGGTGATCTGCGTAGCGCCGCGTCCGCCTGCATGATCTCAAACACGCCTAATGATAACAGTCCTGCCCCGAAGCTCCACCCCCTGACTGGATTTTTGACACTTCCCTGTTTGGTTTCCCTTTAAACTGGTGTTTCCAGGTGACAGCAGTGACTGTTGAGTCTCCTCTCACTTTTTCTTTGTTTTTAAACTTTATTGAACAAAATACAAGCATGCAACATGAAAAGCAATCAATGCTAGCCTCCTCTGACCTGGTGGGTAGACCAGAGCGACATGGTCTCCTTCCTGCAGACCCCCTCTCTCCATCAGCAGCGCTGCAACACGCTCCGCCCTCTTGTGAAGCTGCAGACAGGTGAGGGAGCTGGACACCGCCCCCTGCAGGAGGAGAGAGGGAGGGAGAGCTGTGATGACGTTTCACTGAGGTGGCACGCTTGTCCCGCTTGGTGCAGGGCTGTGTTTGTTACCCGAGAGCTGAGCAGCGTGTAGAGGACGTGGTCTGGGGTGGTCTGAGCTCTCCACTGCAAAACCTCTGACAGGAACAGAAACTGCAACAGGACAACAAACCATGAGAGACGTCATGAAGCAGGACCACTTCTGCACAAGCTGGGAGGAAGATAGAATAATGAGCAGATCAATTACTCAGCTGTGAGGATTCAACCCGCATGGGAAAGGAGAGGTTTTCAGGACATGAACAGTAGGGGGCGGAGCCAAATGAACTTATTTCTAGATTCCAGTTCTTTGTCTGAGAAACTAAGATAGTTAGAGGCATCATCTTTCAAATCTTGAGGGTCAGAGATGATGAATAACTGCTGGAGTTTGGCTTCATGATGTGATTCATTCCTGTAATGGGTTTTTTCCTCACATTTGTCCTGAAACTGTCCAAACGCAGCACCATGACTCTCAATCATAATTTAAGAGTTACCGTTAAATATGAAACTAAATCTAATCTAACAGGAAGCAGTTAAAGGTTTTTAATTAGCATTTATCAATAACAAGCCCCGCCTTCATACTTTTATTATAAAAAATGATCTTTAAAAACAGGAAACAAACATTTCCTGTCAGCAGCTAAGATACAAGAAATAGTATTTTTAGAAAAGTAAGAAAAAGCACGAATAGATTTAACCTGTGTGGTCAGACTGAACACACGTCACTGCGCTGTGGTCTGACCTGGTCGTTGTCGTCGGTCTGGCCCAGGTCTCTGCCGCTGGCCTGAGCGATCCTCTTCCCTGACACCAGATTCCCCACCATCACAGAGGCGGGGCCAATCTCTGCGGCACACAAAGCGGGTCAGCACACGAACGCCACGCGCTCCGACACACACACAGCGCGGCGAGGCGAGGCGCGCCCACCTGGCTGCTTCTGCCGAGGCTTGGGCAGGTTGGTGACGCAGGTGTGAGGGCACATCAGCACGTTGCAGGGGTGCAGCCCCCCCTCCAGGTACAGCTGCTTGATCTCCGACAGGTGGATGCCGCCCAGGGGCGTCTTAGGGAGGGTGTTGGCGGGGACCAGAGCCAGACAGAACACGCCTACCCCGTGGATGCTGTCTATGGCCTGAAAGACAGGGGGCGGGGTCACTTTAAAAACTCCTCAAGTGTCTCCTCCTCTCATTTGGACAGAGGGAGGGTCTTCTTCCTCCTGATTACCTCCTCCCCACCAGGACAAGCTTTCTTCTGCTGCTGATGGTTCAGTGGCTGCTGCTGAAGCAAAACCTCTGACTGACGATCATTCTGACCCTTCCAAAAAGGTTTTTTATGCTCAATAAAAAGGCCGGTTAAGAAAGTAATAGACTGTTGCCACGGCAACAGCTGAACGGCTCTAAAGGCGCGTACCTGCAGGACGCGGCTCATCCACTGGAAGCTGTCCTCCTCCGTGGAGTCCGGCCTCTGCTCGGCCACCACCACGATCCTCTCGTCTCGCAGCACCGTCACGGAGAACACGGCTATCCTGCAGCCAAGAGCGGCAAAGGAAAGCGTCAGCTCACCTTCCTGCTGGGATTTCTCTGCTGCTCCACAGTTTCCTCACATCAGTAGAAACTCCTGACAGAGCAAACAGTGTGAGAGTGTGTGTGCAGATACTTTCACTCGTCTATGTCTAACTAAAGGGTTGACTTGTGGAGATTTTCTTTGAGTATTGGATGATAACTGGTGGAAAAGTACTTGATCCATGACTGATTCTGTAGGTTTAACCACTAAAACCGACTCTGACAGTCTGTCATCTTCATGATGGGTTCATTAAAACAGTGAGAGAGCACAGAGCTCAGAGGTTTCTTGTAGCTAACGATCAGGTTTCTTTACGGATCAGGAGGAATTCTGGTCCAATCTTCTTTAAAAATGACTTTGGACATTGCTTGAGCTTCAGGTCTCTCCAGAGGTTTTCTAGAGGACTGAGCTGCAGAGACTGACTGCACCACTCCATCACCTTCATCCACTTTCTCCTCAGTCATTCCTTGTTGTCTTGGCTGCATGTTTTGAGTCATGATCTTGTTAAAAAACCCATTTAAGGAGGTTCCCACTCAGGATTTGAAGGTCCATGTCTCCCCTCATCACATAGCCCTGTGCAGTAAAACACCCCAAAACCATAATGCTTCCACCTCCATGCTTGACAGTTGACAGGTAGATCGATGCTCATGTTCTGGTGACCTTTAACCTCCAGATTGTTGCTGATGGTTTTGTGGTCTAGTGCAGGTCTGCAATCATCTCTCTTAAAACTAAAACTCTTCAGCATTTCCATGTTGGAGTTTGGAGTCTGACTGATGGATGAATCTGTGGACAGGTGTATGTTCTACAGGTGATCACTTCAAACAGGCGTCTCTAGGTTGATTAAGAGACTTCATGGTTCCTGAGGGATCAAATATTTATTTCCTGAAATGCAAATACATTTAAATCTAATTCTTTAAAGTTGATTTGCTGATTTTCTTTGTGAAGAACTGTTTAAAATAGCTTACCGTCAGGATGACTGATTTTCTTTTTAAGAAGGCAAACCTATAAAATCCTCAAGGGATCAAATACTATTTATTTAACCAAATTCAAATAAACATCATCAAACCATTTGGGGCTTCAGGCTGTAAAGGATTTGATGAACGAAGACTGTTCTTGACTAGTTTTGTGGGTTTTTATCCTTTCTTTCGAACATTATTTTAATAATTCATGACTTTTTTGTTTTGTAAGTAATAACTGTAAACAGAAGTAAACATGATTGACCGTCGTGTTTTTCTCATGGATAGTCAGGTCAGGTTTGCATTTTATTTTGTTCTAAATGTAAGACTAAACAGAGATCCTGATTGGTGAGTCTTCTGCACATGCTCAGTGTTCTTGAGGGCTGTAAACAAATACTGGCATATCTGGTGTTCTAGGAAGACCTGGGAGTCTTCACAGGTGTGTCCTCACAGGTGTGTTCTCACAGGTGTGTCCTCACAGGTGTGTCTTCACAGGTGTGTCCTCACAGGTGTGTATTCACAGGTGTGTCCTCACAGGTGTGTCTTCACAGGTGTGTCCTCACAGGTGTGTCCTCACAGGTGTGTATTCACAGGTGTGTCCTCACAGGTGTGTCCTCACAGGTGTGTATTCACAGGTGTGTCCTCACAGGTGTGTATTCACAGGTGTGTCTTCACAGGTGTGTCCTCACAGGTGTGTATTCACAGGTGTGTCCTCACAGGTGTGTCCTCACAGGTGTGTCCTCACAGGTGTGTTCTCACAGGTGTACTCTCACAGGTGTGTCTTCACAGGTGTGTCCTCACAGGTGTGTAGTCACAGGTGTGCTATCACAGGTGTATCCTCACAGGTGTGTTCTCATGTCACACATGTGACATGAGAACAGATCTCCATCTTCCCTCACAGCAGACTGACTCCGCCTTCTTTGATGGCTGTTCAGCCTCCACACAGCTGTCACATCACAGGATGAGAAACCGTGTTTGGTTTTTCTCTTGGTCAATTTAAATCATTTAGTCAGTAAACAGCAAAATCTTCGTCAAGATCATCCAGCGAGCCGGATGAAACCTCATCTGATCTCCTTCATAAGCAAAGATGTGTCAGTGGGATGAGCAGGATGATGGAGAACTGTGAGGAGCTTCTAAAGCTCTTTCTATTTTGCATGTTTTTATAGAATGTATTTCTATACTGTTGTGATAGAAACGGTGAATATGATTCTTGAACATGCAGGTGGACCTGCACCTCCACAAACAGGAGGAGAACCCTCACAGGAAAACCACAGCTGATCTCATGGATGTGTGTTCAGAGCGGGAAAACCCGACGGGCAGAAATGAGACCAACAGGAAGCAGAAAGAGTCCGACGTGTTCCCGCTGCTGCAGCTGCTCTGCCTCCACTGCAAACTTCAAATGAGTCCAGGGAGCGTCCCCCGAGCCTGTCACCCAAAGATGGATGTCTTCCTTCACGGCTGTGGATGTAATTAAGCTGAACTCCATTACGGCGTGGATGCATGCGGCGTTGCTGGGCTTTATTAGCTTTAGCCGGCCTCATTCATCAGAGTGACGGTCAAAGTGTCGGGCTGTGAAATGACTACATCCAAGAGCCACACCCACCTGCCCCGGTACACAAACTTCATCGGCTCCACCGCCAGCGCCGTGGCCACGATGTCATCTGCGTTGTGGCGCCGCCCGCTCACCATGATGAGCCCGTCCATCTTCCCCGTGATGAAGACCAGGCCGCCGGGGCCGATGAAGCCCAGCAGGCCGGTCCGAACGAAGGCGTACTCGCTGACCAGCCCCCCGCTCGAGCTCACCGGGTACACCTGCAAACGCAGAGGCGGTCAGCCGCACGGTCGCCACGGCAACCAGCCAGGAAGATGAAGAGTCTGACAGTTTAGTTCAGTCGTTCAGCTTTCATTTGTTCAGAAACATCTCAGCTGTCCTGGATTCATGCTTGCTACATTCTGAGAGTGTAAACATCTCTGGGTGTTGTCCTCCCCTGCAGCTCTGACAGACGCCCCTCTGATCCTCTGCCCCGTGTTCATGTGCTGACAGCCCCTCACCTCAAAGGTGTTCTTGGTCATTCCGGTCAGGCCGTAGTAGGACGTGCCGGTGGCGATGGAGCAAACGCAGAGTTCCCCGATCTCGTCTGTCTGGCAGAGTTGAGGGACGCCCTCCGGCTTCACCACGCACACCAGACCTGCCAGCAGAGCAGACGGGTCACTTCCTGCAGCAGAACCGTCACTGCAGGGCCTCTCTGGAGCACCTGTTCACCAGCTCAGAGCCTCCTCTCAGCTCTAACTGGGTTGTTCTAATCACAGCAGGTGAGACGTCTGGGTCTGCGCGTTCCCAGAAAGCAGGTTACAGCTGTAACTGGGTAAAGTGGAGCGTCTGAAGCAGGACATTTAGAAAGGATATTCATCAAAACATCACGACCTTTGGCTCTGATGAAAACATCAACATTCCAATATCAACGTGTCTCCATCCTGTGCTGCTGCTGCTGGTGATGGTGATGATGATGGTGACAGGGCTGTAGTTCCACAGATGAACACTTGGTGGTGTGATTTCACAGCAGCAGGCTGAGAGAGGAGCTTCCTCTTTCAGGGACATTCCAGCTGGGGTTCACTAAAATGTTTTCAACCTTTTTTGAACCAAGTTACACTTTTCCCTTGACAGAAATCACAACAGCAGTGGAAAAATGTAAGGAAAGAGAAGCTCCGTATTGATGTTCCAGGATCTCATTTTCTTTAAATAATTGAGGCATAAAAATGTAAAAGTTGCAGCTGTTTCTGTTCATAGCTCAGATAGGAGGGAATGTATGAAATTTAAAGCAGTTCATTTCCTCTCTGGTTTGTTAAAATACATTTTTATGTAACTTCATAAAAATAATCATGATGATTTTAATCTTTAAACAACAATTTATTACATATTTCTCTTATATATTTGTGGAAGATCAACTGTAAATTCAGTTATTTAACATGCTTGATAGATTAAGTACATAAAGGCTCAACATTATATTCATTAGGAGAAGTTAAACTGCAACTAGAGAAATAAATGGTTCAGAATTCTTAGGTTTTATTTGTTTTCTTTTGTCCAAATCAAAAACTTAGTTTAATTATTTCATTAGTTTTATTATGTCAACTCAGTCTGTTGGTCACTAAACTTAAACTATGTTTCTTTTATTTTCTTATTACTTATAGTCAAACTTCAAAAATAAAAAATGTGCTTTAAAAAGTCTGAATTTGTCTTTAGGTCCAGATGTTTTTATATTTTTCAGTAAAAACAGTGAATTTAAAGTTTCAAATTAGCCTTCTGCTAGCTGTTTGGACTACTTTGGCATTTACATTTACTATGATTTTTAGGCTGTTTTGGATGTTAGCTAATATGTCAACTATATGCTAGCTGTTTTGGCTAATTTAGGCTTTTTTTCAGTTTTTAGCATATCTTGAGGTTTAGCTATTTTTTCAGTTACATGCTTATTGTTTTGGTTAACATACTCTTTTTTAGGCTAGTTTGACATTTAGCTAATATTTTAGCTGACTATTAGCTTTAGTGATTTCATCTATCAGCTTCAGTGGTTTCTGCTACAATTTCAGCATCTTCAGCGGCCAAATTCAGCTTACAGCATTCACACTAGCGTTATCACAAGTAATGCATTTATATCTGGTCTATGAATATGTTAAAAAAATTACAGTTTTAAAGTCACAAAAACTCAGTTTTAGAGTGTTCAACAAATGTTTATCAAACAAACAAGTAAACAAAAGTCTTTTATGACCTCTTACATTCCCTCACAGCACACTGATGCACACTGGTTGAAACACTGCCCATGAAATGACCACAGATCTGTCTGCATTCAGGAGAAGCTCAGGCTGTTGTGGAACTGAAGGTTCTGTTCTGCACTTTCCTTCCCACAAATATTCCCTTCCTTCTGCTGCAGACCAGACGACGATGCTCTGTTAGGAGGCCGAGGATGAACAACCGCATTGAACAACACAGCTGATCATCAGAACGTAGAACGTCCTCGCCTGCAGCTCGACTGCTTTCAACAGCTTCCTCTCCTACCTGAGCTGCAGAGGAAGTCTCTTCAGCTTGTTTCTCTCAGGCTGATCATGTCAAGCTGGATACTCCGTCATGAGCAGAGACACCGATGAAGACCACTCATCTTCACCCTCACAGCTCATTTAACCATCTAATGGACTTAATGGGATTTCTGTTGTGCAGAGCGTGACAGAGTTGAACCTGCAGAGCAGCAGCAGAGCGTCAGAACTAGTTCTTCAGGAATGAAAACTGTAGGAAATGCTATCTAGAAATAAAAAACAGGAGCAGCTTTATTTAACTTCAGCTATTAAAACTTTGAAAACTCATAAATCCCCTCTGCTCTCTTTGGGGTCCAGATGACTCCAACCACATATTGATTTGTGATTCCTTCCATGACAAATGTGGACAGGATTTCATGTCTGCCATGGACGTTAGTGAACCTCAGAAATCAATAAAAAGTTCAGCGCACTGTCTTGTGGGGTCCAGATGACCCCACTTTGATTGTAAACAAGCCAAGGAGAGCAGAAGGGTTTAAGGCGCATTCACACCGAAAGCGATCTGCGCCATGAAATCGCTGCCAAAAAATGTCCAAAAAATGTATTTGTGGCCTCATGTGGGAAGAGCTACCAGCTAATGCATTTAGCATGATCACTACAAGGAACGCTGTCTGTGGATATCTTAGAATGTATATGTATCGAGCTAGTGAGCTATGCTGTGGCGATTTAGATAGTTCCACTGTAGCAAGCTACTGAGCTCCGCTGTAGAGAGCTAGCAAACGCCGCTGTATTAAACTAGCAAACGCCGTTGTATTAAGCTAGCAAACGCTGCTGTATTAAGCTAGCGAGCTCCTCTGTATTGAGGCAGCGAGCTCCGCTGCAGCGGTCTAGCAAGCTCTCCTGTGCACAGGGCGGCTGGCTCACTACACCAACCCATTGAGGACCCACTTAAGCCAATGTGGGCAAACACAGGAGGGGCCATCACAGAAACTGAGGACAGTCCCAATCAGGACCCACATTTTCTCCCTACTTTTGAACCATATGGGGTCCACTTGGCTTTGCTGACAGGGAAACTCGGCTTCAGATTTGTTCAGAAGTTTAGCGTTGAATCAAATCATAGTATGAATGAAACATGATGAACATCTGCATTCAGCAACAGCTGATGTAAACAAATACAGCTAAAAGAATCTTATTTTGCTCTCTAAAACCTGACAAAGGAAAATAACCCCAGACTGATGAAATGTAATGGACTTCAGGTGTTCATCAGACGGGCTTACCACCAGGTATGACCGTCCCCACATCCTGCACGGTGAGCACGGACAGCCGCTCCTCCGTGTCCACCCGGACCACCCCGTAGGTCAGCCCCTGCATGGACAGGACGCCTCGGCCAGGAGGCTGGCTGCTGTCCTCCACCGGTCTGGACGACAGAAGCAGCTCCGTCATGGCTGATAAAACTAGCAGTATTCATAAATGTGGCGTTCGTACCTCCTGATGGCCACGGTCAGCGCCTCGGGCGAGCTGGCGCAGGGACAGATGACCTCCGCTCTCAGTCCTTTGGTCTGAAAGACGTTGAGGAAGGCGTCGCAGGAGGAGATGGACCCTGACACACAAACAGACCCAAACTGTTCAATGTCTTCTCCTGAAAGCTGATGGGACTGTTTTTAACCCAGAAAAACAACTCTGCGGGATCAGGGAAGAAGATTTTTGATCTACTAACTTTGCAGGAATAAAAAAGGTGCAGGTGGAGACTAACATGATCAGACTTTTTAAAAATTTAGTGCAACTCCTCATTAAATCTGGAGAACAGAACCCTGAGGGGGGTGTTTTAGGGGGGGGATCACTGCAGAAACTTCTAACAAAGTCGCTGTGTTTGTCCTGAATCAGAATGTTTGTTCTGTGATTAACACCTTTAATAGATAATAATAGAGTCATTAGAGATGTTTCATCTCACTGAGTAAACTCCAGCAGCTTCATTTAGATGCAGCAAACAAAGAGATGAAGCAGAAATGTGATTATAAAAGATAACACGTCTGTAAGAACTCATCTTTTGATCACATTTTCACACACCTGGGGTGTTAAAGGTGCAGGTCATCTAAAAATGACACTACACAGTTTTGGCAGAAACATTATTGAATGTTTAGAGTTCTCCTGTTTCTGTTCCATCCTGCTGAAAATCTTCTAATGCTGTAAATGTGGACAGTGGAACACATCCTGCTCTATTCTTGTGGAATGACCCAGATTCTCTCCGTCCCCAGAGATCCCCCCATCTACCCAGCATGCCCTGTCTGTAGAGCCCCTCAGTGCCAGACGGAGCTGTGCTGCAGCGGGACTCACAGGGGTTTGATCCGTCGGCCACCAGCAGCATGCGCAGCGAGCTCAGGTTGATGTCCTTCTGGTCTTTGTGGGCCACCAGGGCCCAGTGCATGTCTCTGGACTTCACACACGCCACCTTGGCTGCAGGATTCCACACAGACACACAGACTGAAACCAGATCTGAGCTGCAGCAGAAACAGCAGCCGGGCGACGGAGCTGCAGGTGAACCTGACCTTTAAACTGGCAGACTTTCTGGATCCACGACAGCGGGTTGACCTTCATCAGCGAGTATGGAACGCTGATCACGTGCATCATGTTCATCACACTCTGCAGAAGCACATCACATTAAAGGGAGAATCTCATTTCAGACCTGCAGCAGAGGGAGTGAGCTGGAGCTCACCGTCAGGATGCCGTGCCACAGCCCCACATCCTTCTTGAAGTCTAAGACGTTCACGATGGTCTCAGCTGCAGACAGAGGGCACGGAAAGGGTTAAACCCTCAGTCTGGTCTTGCAGGCGGAGCGGTGCGGCGCCTGTGAGTGCATACCCTCAGTGTAGCTGCAGGACTGGGTGAGAGCCTGGCAGTGAGTGAGCAGGGCGATCCTCGTCACCGTGACTCCCAGCACGCTGCCGTCCTTACAGGTTTTATACTGCCAGGAAACAACAGGAGAATCAGAAGATTTCAAACTACAATGAAGAGGATTTGAATTAAAGAACAGAATTTAGACTTCTGATTATTTTCTAGACTTTTATTTAAAGTTTCTGTCAACAGCAGCAAATCCGATGATAGTTTTATCCACAGATCAGTGGCAGGAGCAGTCAGAGTTTTTCTCATTGCTGGAGATGTTGACATGCATAAGCTGTGCTGCTGGATGTCTGCAGCGTCCTCATTGGTGCGCTCGCTCAGCTGTGGAGTCCACAGACGGCAGGGCGTGATGTGAAGCTGTTCACAGCTCAGAGGAGCTCTCTGCAGCTATCACGGGAACCAACTGTACAAAAATATTTTCGCGATGCAAACTTATTTTCTATGCTTTAAAAATTATTTTTACGATTGCAGCTCAAATGTTTTTAGGTGATTTGTGTCTCATCTAGCGAAACGTATCAACGTAACATCAAGGGTGGGGTGAAGGAGAGATGAGACACAACGTTTCTAAAAACATTTGGGTGCCAACATATTTTTTGAAAGCAAAAGAAAAGTTTGTAAATGAAAAAAAGTTTTTGATAGAAAAAATGTAATATTTTTATTTGCAAAATATGAATCTTTAATCTTAACACTTTATATTTTGTTTGTAATTTAGACAATTCTGATCTAAAAAATGTGACTTTTGCTATATGATGGTACAAAAATCCCTCCATATTCGGCTCGCAACCTAAGGTGTGTTTTGGATTTTTGCCCCCTTTGCGATTGAGTTTGACACCCCTGATTTACATCGTGACTGGCTGTAGAGCACATGACGAAGCCAAAGGTTATTCTGTCTGGCCCTCCAGATAATTTTATTTTATTGATATTAATGACCCGATGTTATCTTGCGCTCATTTCTAACTTGTATCATTTTGGCTAAGTATATTTTTATGGAAATTAAAATTATATTGAAAGTTATTTAAGTGGATTTATTCTGTAATAATATTCCTGCCTTTTTATTATTCATAATTATGTTAAAAAGTTACAGGTTTAAAGTTCTAAAAATTCTGGTAGTTTTTTGGACTATTTTAGAATGTATTAATTCTTTTTCTGCTATTTTGGAGTTTAGCTAATATTTCAGCTACATTTCGAAGCTATTTGGCTTAAATCTAAGTTTTATTTTTTACTTTTTTTAGCTAATTTGCATTTAGTAATTTATATATAGCTGGCTATTAAACATCTTCAGCAGCCAAATTCATCTTACAGCATCCATATTAGCATTATCACAGGTAATGCTATAAATCTAGTTTATAATTACATTAGAGAGTTACAGTTTTAAAGTTTTAAAAGCTGGAGCCGGAGGTCTGGCTGCAGGTTCAGTCTGCTCACCTCGATGTAAGCCGTGTCGTTATTTGCATCTTTAATGTGAGGAAACCAGTCCCTGGGGGGTTTGGAAAGGTGCTTTGACTCTGTCACAATCCACAGCAGTTTGGGCCAACCTGTGTGGGGAGAGCAGAGGTTTGTACACATGCTGCCGTCACTCTGACCACAGTTACACATCCAGCCTCTCAGAGCAGCTTCATTAAGCCATGAAGTCATGCTCTCGTTAAAAGGCACAAAGACGAGTCCCCCCATCCCCTCCTCCTGCATGAGGCTCTTCAAAGCCTGCAATGACTGATGAACCTGGCTGTCACCTTTGAACTGTGGGATCTCCCCTGTTGCGCTCTTGGGGAGGCCTTTATGGCAGGCATCGCTGGTCAGCGCCACGGCAACGCCGCAGCTGCCCAATAGGAATCCGATCTGCTGACTGCCGGCATCCTGTTGGAGCAGAGAAAACTGAAAAAAAACTACAACCTGTTGCAGCTTCTTCTGCACAAAAGGTGTGAAAATATTTGGGGAGCGTCTGCTTCCAGTGGGGGAGAGGTGAACATGGAGACTGCTGCTGCACTGCAGGCTGGGGGAAGGGGTTCAAGGGAGGAAGCTGACATGCAGCAAATGCTTTCTTGTACCGCAGCGAGTAATCAGTGGGTAACCATGGCAACGCTGCAAAGGCAGTGTCCCTGGAGGACCATGTGAGCGGAGATGTAAAGAGTGCTGTCCATACGCTGAGGCACAGCAACGTTGATCAGCTGTTCTGGGTCTATCTGTATGTCTGACATGTTTTCAGGCTGAACTGGTCTCCCAGAAAAACAGCTCCAGAACGCCCTGAACAATCACTGACACGTTCACGGCGAGCTGAGACAGCAGAGGGGCACGTCGGGAAGACAACATTTGCTCTCAACAACTGTCTGAGGTCAGATCCGCTGAACCGCAGGCCAGAATCGAACACTGAATGAGAGCAAACAGAGAGAGCGTCTGTGCTTCATGATGTACCTTCCGACTGAGCGGGACCTCTATGGGAACAGGAACCACCTCCGCCAGCAGACAGCCATAGAAGGCCACCATGAAGGCCACGGGATCATTGTTAGGATACACCAGCGCCACCTACAGGAGGAAGAGAGGATGACAGACACCTTCAGATGCTGGGAGTTCATTTAGAGGAGGGGTGTCTAACTCCATCACACAGGGGGCCACAATCCAAAACTCACTTCAGGTCATGAGGAGAACAGGATAAACATTTATTGAACACACGAAAACTGCATTTTTAAAACTTTAAACCGTAACTTTTTAACATGATTATGAACTAGATATATAGCTGTGATAATGCTAGTGTGAATGCTGGAAGCTGAATTAGCTGCTGAAGAGGCTGAAAACATTTTTCATTTAAGTCTTTTCACTTCCCTTCAAGTTACTTTATCTTCTCCGCTCTCTAAATGAAACATTTCATAAAGTTCGAATGACCGTGGATGTGAATAAAGACAGCTGAGCGTCTAGTGGGACAGCTGGGGCGTGCTGGTGGTGGAGCGTGACTCACCCGGTCGCCTGGCGGCACCATGGGCTCCTGTTTGCTGCCCAGTTTGTGGAGGATGTTGTAGGCAAGCTTGATGCTGCGAGACCACAGCTTTCCTGCAGGGAGACGGAGGACAGAGAGCTGACACACCGGGGGGATGCTTTCTATTTACTGTCAGGAAAAAGCAGACAGCTGTCTGCACTAATGCTGTCTGCTTTTTAATAACTAAGAATCACTGGATTTAACTTGGAGAATGTGAGGCTTGTTGGACTGCTGAAGTTGGTTACTCGGAGAGGACTTTCATTCATCTTATTTATGAGGATTTCTACAGTTCATTTCAGTTTCCTGCATCCAGACCGGAGCAATATTCCAGACTATTTGGTCCTTTTTAAGGGATCACAGTCAGAATAATATTAAGTTTGCAGAACAAACCACATCTCATATTCTTCATGTCAGTGGTCTTTAACTTTAATGTCAAACCATATTTTCACAGACTGGCCAGAACAATTCTGAAGTGAGCGTTCGATTTGTTGTAATTTTTCTTTAAAGTTTTCCAGTTTCTCTTAACTTTTGAGGGTAACGTTTATCTTCATCCTTTATAAAACATCATTATTTGTAAGGTAGATTTCATGTAGGAACAATTAAAATGTGATATAGATTTTTCCCGACAACTCACAACTGTTATAGTGGAAGCTACAAAATAAAACGTCAGATTGTGCAACGGATTAAGTAAAAAAAGTCTCTAAAACTTCTTCTTCTTCTTTTCATTTCAGCTTTTCCCTTTAGAGGTCTCCACAGTGAATCATTTCCCTCCATCTAAGTCTGTCTTCATCATCCTCTCCTCTAACAACAGCCACCTTCATGTCTTCATTCTCTGCATCCAGAAACCTCCTCTTTGGTCTTCCTCTAGACCTCTTTCCTGCAGCTCTAGACTCAGCATCCTTCTACCAATATCTTCACTGTCTCTCCTCTGAACATGTCCAAACCATCTCAGTCTGACTTTGTCTCCAAAACCTCTAACATGTGCTGTCCCTCTGATGGATTCATTCTTGATCCTATCCATCCTGGTCACTCCCAAAGAGAACCTCAGCATCTTCATCTCTGCTACCTCCTAAACAAAGTCTCTAAAACTCTTATTTTCTAAATATAATAACAAACATGAATCCACCATTTGAACAACTGGATCCTTGTAACATTAAACTCCAGGTTGATGAATATTCTGCATTATTATTATGGTCTGTGGGAACAACGGTCACAATAATGGAGTAAAGACTCCTGTTTGCGTCTGTTAAAATGCCGATTTCTGTTATTTTGAATGGTCTGTTTCCTCTCTGGATCTTTTCTGCTAAAAGAAACTTCAAATAGGTTTGTTTTTTGTTTACTTTGTTAGCTTGGAGCTTTCAATTTTGCAGTCATTCTTTAACCCTTTAACACCCAAGGCTAAAACACAAAATCTTTAACGTACTGTAACTATTTTAGTGCCGAGCCGCTTTTTCTCCCTCAGAATCTACTGGAATTATTGTGTTAACGCTTAAAAAGTTACAGTAAATCAAAGAACAGAAACACTGGAGCTCCTGTGTTAAAGGGTTAAGAAAGTAGCAGATTTATTTTTTCATTTTTAGGAGATTAAAAATAACTTTAACAGCTTATGCATTTGGAGGGTTTGACCATAGAACGTCAGAAATGTTCACGAGGGTTCACCTGCATCTGAACTGCTGTAACCTTGACCACAAGATATCAAGAATGTGGACTCAGTACAAACACAATTAATACATAGAAGCTGATCTTCAAACTTCAAACCAAAATGAAACAAAGGAAAATGCCTGCAGATGAATGATTTTTGAGAAGATTTTTTCCACAAAGACAAAATCAGTGAAGTTAACATTTAAACTCTAAGCTGTGTGTTTTTGATGCCGGTCCTCCTGCTTTTTGCAGAGTTGTGAATAGATTTATGAAACTTTGAAAATAAAGTGAATTTATATGTTTTGAAACAGTCAAATCCAAACCTGACATTCCACAGATATTCCTGAGCTGCTGCTGCTCTGCACAGAATTCCTGACTGAATATTCCATCAGACTTTGACACTAACACGATTGACCAAAAAAACAATAGCTGTTTACTTAAACATGTCACTGTGCACATTTAAGACAATTGTTTCATTTAAAAAAAAAAGACGTTCCCCGTACTGTTTTAATTATGATTATGACTTTTTTCAACAAATTCCCACAACCTAAATGTCTTAAATAGCCATTTTCATCTTGATCTGAAGCCTGTTTCTAAAATCTCCTCTGAGGGGGCGTGGCTTTTGGAGCTGAGCAGAGCAGCCCCTGAAACCCCCCGCTCTCGGATTCTGATAGCTCTGTGTCTCACTAACGTAAATCTTCACTGCTGATACATAAAAATGTCTGTCAGTATCGGTATTGGTTTCATCCAAATGCTCTTTCATTGATTTACAATCCTTTCCAACTGCGGTCAAATGAGCCGCCGTTCACATTTCCGTGGTCACATCAAGAAACTTCGTGGAGTCTGGCGGAGATTTTCCAGTGTTCTCAGGATTGCTACCGTAAGTATTGGATGAAACTCACACCAAAAATCCAGTGACGGCTGATTGGAGCACAGAAATGTGAACGGCGGCTCATTTGACTGCAGTCAATGTGAAGATAGCATCTTCTCTTCTCCAGAACCTGAACTAGACACGCTAGCCGGACCAGATGAGGGTTTAGTGCATGTGCAGCAGAAAGGAGATAATTGATGAAAAACAGAGTCTGTCCAAGACTGTTTGGTTGATTTAAAAGGAGAAATAAAAACGAAATGATTCCTGATTACATTTGTTCTCTTTCAGGAGAAAAATGACACACAGACATGATAAAAACTCTAAAAACAGGATTCTCATGAGAGGACATTCATCTTTCATCATGAATAGTTTCTGTTCAAGACTGAATGAAGTTTTTCCTCACCATAGGTGAGCACGTAGAGGGGCTTCCCTGCCGTGTCCAGGCTGGTCAGGCAGGGGGCTTTCGGAGAGATGGTCC
The DNA here is from genome assembly GCA_003999625.1 of Oryzias javanicus. Lineage (NCBI taxonomy): Eukaryota > Metazoa > Chordata > Actinopteri > Beloniformes > Adrianichthyidae > Oryzias > Oryzias javanicus. The sequence goes on along the minus strand of CM012456.1, from coordinate 26,211,460 downwards.
CCCATCGCTGCAGCGCAGCCTCCAGGGAGGGGGGCCAGTTGGTCACCACCCCCAACGGCTCACCGCGAACCGGCATCATCTCTGCCCCCTCCGGTCGGGGCTGGTTGGGGTCCGGCTGCTGGACTGGAGATGAGCAGAAAGACGAAGCTGTGAGTGTGGGGGCTCCGGAGCGGGGACGGGTCTGAGAGCGGCAGGGCAGAGGGAGGCAGGCATGCATTCATCGAGCGGGGTGTTCAGGCAGCGGTGCAGCAGCAGGCTGGAACCACAGCAGCCTTCAGTTCAGAACAACTCTTCATGAGAATGTCATGAGCTTAGAACAGAGTTCTCTCCTCATGCAAACAGGTTATTGAAGTGAGAAAACAGACTGGAGATGAACTGACAGACCCCACATTTATCTTTCTTCATAACAAATTTAATGATTCAGTAATAATCAATGATTGTCATTGTCTGTTCCATTCTGTAAATGGAAACAGACTGATTCGGAGGCGAGCTGAGGCCAAATGATCATGCTTTTTAGGGACAAACACCCTTTAGGAATCATTTCTTTACTCAAAGCGCATCAGCTGAACAGCAACACTTTTGTTTAAACAAAAAGGTTGTTTTGGTGCAGGTGTGTGGTTTTAGGGTGAAAACGCTGGTCCAGATGCAGACAGTAATGATGGTAAAACATGCCTCTGATGCTGCTACATCTGACTATCAGTTTTAGGTGTCAACGAGGTGCAGGGATGCCCTCTGACCCACTAAGCCGTTCCCCCGCTGCAGGCCCGCCGCAGGCCCGCCGCAGGCCCGCCGCAGGCCCGCCGCAGGCCCGTCGCAGGCCCGCCGCAGGCCCGCTGCATTCTCCCTGCTCTGCGTCCAGCTGCAGTCTGAAGCTCCAGTCATCACTGTCATCACTCTTGGAGATGACAACCTCATTTCTGTCCTGAACTCACAGAGAGCTCCTCAGAGCTCCAACGGTCGTCCCTGAGCCTTCGGCTGCTTCTCTAACATAAAATGTGCAGGAGGAAGCTGCAGTACGTCTGGACGTGCGTCGCTCCCGTGATGCTAAATCTGAGTGCGTTTGTGAGCCAAGGACAGTCATGCACACTCATCATGAGAGTTAGTCAGATCACAATGGACAGACAGATGGAGACAGAATGCCAAACAGACAAAAGACAGTTTCTAACCCTCGAGGAGCTCATCGAAGTCATCGACAAAGAACTCTCGTAGCGGCGGTCTGCGAGGCTGCTTCAGAGTGTTAACAAGCTGCTGGATCTTAGCCGACACACGACTGCTGACCGGAACACCTGGAAACATCCCAGTGGAAAGACAAGCCTGAATATCTGACACGGCGGATGGTGCTTCAGGAACCAGAGGCTTCAGGGCTCAGGACGGCCTCCGTGGATCTGTCTGATCTTAGCCGCTGGCTCGTGTCAGTGTGAGTGTGTGGTTGTGCGGCAGCCTCAAAACAACAAAGGTGCTCTGTCAGCTTTGCGTAAGATAAAGGGTCAGAAAACAGAAAGCCTGTGATTGGCTGCTTCTCTAAGGTCCAATTTGAGCACTCCTCCTGATTGAAGAGTTTCAATCTTTTCTTTGTCATTTTTTTCTGTGCTTTGACTCGGCCTGACACCGACCCCAGCAGGAGAGCCCCTCTTACCATCGCCCGTCTCCATGCGCTCCGCGTTTCCGTACTTCTGCGTGTTCCTGGCGATGGTTCCCATGTTGGACATGTGGTGGCGCTCCACATGGGAGTGGGAGGAGTCCGAGGAGTATCCCGTCACGTCCGGCGGGGCCGAGTGGTTCTCTAAAAACAGAGGAGGATGAGGCGACCAGATGGAGGCGGAGGCAACAAACAGGCGGCGCTGACTCATCGTTCATCTGTACGGGCCCAGTGTTTGTCAAGTGCCTCTCCTGATTGTCTGCACGCTCAGTTAGACGTGTTTGAGAGCCATTTTGTGCCAAAGCTAATTGGGTCAGAAATGCAGGAGTCAGAGGAGTCGGAGGCTTCTGTTCAACCTGCAGCTCATTTAAAAACATAATTCATAAATCTTCCGATTTCGTTCAGATCTGATGAATTTGCAGACTTTCATGACATTTCCTCAAACTGTGAGCAGGTGCTTTAGTGTAGGAAAAAGATCATTTTAGATCAGGGCTCCACAAACTTTCTCCTGAGGGCTACATAACTGTTTTCATCTCTGATGGAGGGCCGGGATCGGTTTGAAGGCTCCCAGATAAAGTGTGACAATCAGCTTAAGTGTGAAGATTTATGTCTTCCCAGAAAGCCACAAATAACCACATTTTAAATAATTATATGAAGGCTTAGTAAAAATTTGAAGTTTAGCTAATACTTTAGCATCAGGTTATTTTATTTTTTTATTTTTTTTTTTTGACTACCGGTAATGTAGTTTATAGAGGAATTTTAGACTGTTTTAGAGTTTAGCTAGTTTTTAAGCAATGTGCTAGCTTTTTGGCTAATTTGGCATAAACTAAATGTATGCTTATTAGGAGTTTAGCCAATATTTGAGCAACAAGCTAACGTTTTTGGGTAATTTGTTATCTACTGAAGTTTTTATAGGATAATTTAGTTATTAGCTTCTAAATGTAGCAACAGGCTAAGGTTTTTGACTAATTTAGTTTATTGAGGAATTTTAGGCTATTTTGGAGTCTAGCTAGTATTTAAGCAGGTAGCTAGCTCTTTTTGGCTAATTTGGAATCTAATAAGATTTTTTGTGCTAATTTGGAGTTCATATTTAAGATACACACTAAATATGTTTGCAAAATGTATCATGGATTTTTTTGCAATTTCACTACAAATTTTCAGAAATTTTATTTCAGCTCTCTTTCATAGTTCTTTATCACATTTTCCAATTTTTTAGCAAATCTAAGATTTCTCTCCTCTCCTTTCAAATCCTTTCAGCATTTAAAGTAAATTGCTTTACCATTTTCTGCAAAAAGGTTCAGCATCTTCAGGGACTACTTTCAGCAAAAAGCATTCACACTAGTAATATCACAGGTAATGCAACTTTTCTAGTTCATTTCTGTAATCTTTAAGGAAAAAAATAAACTAAAACATTTTAAAAATTAAAATCCTATCCTCTCCTGTCATAGTTCAGACCGCAAAAAGGTGAAAAAAAGTCATGTGGGTTTCGATTAGTTAGATTGAGAAAAAAAAAATCATGGGTCTCTGTTAGTGTGTGGGGGGCCGGGCCAAATGTGGAGGCGGGGCAGATCCGGCCCCCGGGCCGTAGTTTGTGGACTCCAGGTTTAGACAAACAAAGACTGAGCTGGCTCAGACTTTTCGCTGCACTCACCCTCTGACTCCAGAGGCGGCGGCCACAACATGTCCGATCCAAACTCGCAGGAACGCCGCAAAGATCCGCCGTTCTCCGCCACACTCAGAGCCCCCTTCCTCTTCAGGGACAGGTGTCCGATTCCTGCAGGCCCGGAGCGCAGCCGGGTCACTCACCCACACTCATTTAAACAAGGACCAACCCTGACCAAATATTTACAAGTGTGTGTGTAAAAAGTATGATGTGTTCACTTTGGTTCTAGTTTATCTACAAAAATCTGCTTTTTTTTATCTCAAGACTTTCATCAAACTCCTAATCAAAGCCCAGCTGGATTTATCATAGAGGAGTTTGTGAGAAATTGCTCAGAGGTCAGTTTCTGTTGGTGCAGATTTAAAATCTGTTCCATACGGTGGCCCTGAAGTGACATTCACATCAACAAATCAGTCAACGCAGAAACATTTGAAAGATTACAGCAATTAAAAAAGCAACACAAAAAAACTTAAAATAACTAAAATATCCAGAAACCAAAGAATTCTCCAGAAATCAAAAGGAAAAGTAAAAAAAAAGAAACAAAATAATAAACTGGACAAAGATACAGCGGGACATCCCTGATTGGATGAAGACGTTTGAGTTTTGAAGAAAAGGGGAAGCAGAAGGAGTTTGAATGTGGTGCAGAGTTGATTGATCAATTACTGAACTTTTGTCATGAGAAACATGAATAAATCTCTCCTTTCTGATAATATTTCTATGTCTGATAAACTTCTGGTTGAAAAGGTGAATAAACATCATCATCCAATCAGTGATGTCTCATATCAACCTAAACTGGTTTATTTCTGAGCTTCAGTTTTTTAACATCATTTTAATTTCTGAAAATTATTTTTTTCTTCAAAAATATCTCCTATTGTTTTCCAGTATTTTATTATTGTTTTTTTACTATTTTTAATTACATTTTAGTTTCTGGAACTTTGTCTGGATTTCCAAAATCCAGACAATCATCATTAATTAAAATTATTATTAATTTTTTCTATATTAATTCATGTTCTAATACACGTGTGTCAAAGTCAAGGCCCGGGAGCCAGATTCGGCCCTCCAAGTAATTCTATCCGGCCCTCCATATCATTTTATTGTATTGTTTTTAATGACCCAATGTTATCTTGCGCTCATTTCTAACTTGTACAAATTTGACAAGATATATTTTAATGGAGAGTAAAATTTTAAAATTTATTTAAGGTTTAGGTTGATTTATTCTGGAATAATATTGATGCCTTTTTATTCTTCATAATTATGTTAAAAAGTATTAAAGTTTAAAAAAATTGGCATTCAGCTAGCTTTTCTGACTTTTTGGCATTTACTAAGATTATTTTTTTAAGCTATTTTAAGGTCAACTATTCTTCAGCTTCATGCTAACTGTTTAGGCTAAAATAAGTTTTTTTTTTTTCTTCTTTTTGCTTTTTAGGCTAATTTGGCATTTAGCTAATATTTTAGCTGATTAGCTTCAGTGTTTTTAGCTATCAATTCTTCAGTGGCCACAGTCAGCTTACAGCATTCACACTAGCATTATTATATATACAAGTAATGTTATACATCTAGTTCATAATTATGTTAAAAGGTTGGGTTTTTAAAGTTTAAAAAATGTAGTTTTAGAGTGTTCAATAAATGTTTATCCTGTTCGGCCTACAACCTAAGGTTTGTTTTGGATTTCGGTCCCTCCTGCGATTGAGTTTGACACTCCTGGTCTAATCTTTAATATGTTTTTACATTGAGTGATTTGTTGATGTAATTTCCATTTCAGGGCCAGATCTTACAAATGATTGCAGAAACTCAGTTTTGAGTTTGATTAAAAAAGCTTAAATTTCTCTACAGAAATTGAGATCTCGAGGTTCTCCCTGTTTTCCAAACAGAGAGAAGAAAACATGTTTGTACAACAATTTTCCCAGAGGTGTTTGGATCAGCTCTCAATGAAACTGCATTTGAATGCTCATTCCACCACTGTCATGGTAACCCCTCCTGTTGCCATGCCAACACACTGGAGATTGATGCAAATTCTAAAGAAACCCAATGTCCAGACAGGAAATGAACCAGTTCAACAAACAAAACCAATGATGTTTTCTGAATCACTGCAAGTTTCAAGCTTTTCAAACCGACTGGAGTTAGAAATGTATTCGTGTGTGATAAGACAGAGATCGGTGAGGCCTGGATGACAGCAGACTTAACATCTGCAAAGCCTGTTTGTTTCAGAATCAACAATGGATTTTACTTCATAGTAGAATGTATTAATTAGATTTCTAACAAACATGCTGTGGAGCACAAACCCGCGCCCTCTGTCTCTGAGACGCTCACTGACCACAGCTGCAGGGCTCTCACCGTGATGCGACTGCGACAGGTGGCTCTGCTGGTGGTGCGACTGGCCCATGTGTGTGTGCCCAAGGTGTGTGTGCGCCAGGTGTGACAGGTGGGAGTGCGCCAGCGAGTCGGCCAGTCGCCCGGCGTTCCCGCTGCCTCCGCTCTGCGTGGACGAAGACGAAGAGGAGGTGGAGCCCAGGTGGGCGGGGCCGAGCTGGGAGGGGCGGCTCATCCAGTGCTCCACGCTGGACATGTCGTCGCCCGGCCCCGCCTCCTCCTCTGAGCCCGACGAGGAGTCTGAGCACAGGGGGGACAGACCTGCGAGAGTCAGACACAAAGGAGAGTTATTAGAAGAATCCACACACAGCAGCATCGCAGGAAAACAAACACTTTACTAAAATTAACTAACTACTCAATGGTTACAGTTATTGTTCTCTGGAGAAAAGTTCTTCAACATCTAAGCCTAACAGAAAGAATCAAGCAGGACTGTCCAGGTGCAGTTCTGTGACTCACAGCTCATAATAGCTTCAACTTTAGATAATACCACGGTAGTCGACTGTTTTAACGTTCATATGTCAGCTTCTAAAAAAACTATTGAGGATTTCTATCTTTGGATTTATTTTAGTTAGTAACGTTTGTGGATAAGATTTAGTGATTTGAGTATGTGTAAGATTGTTTTCTGTTTAAAGCTTTAAAGTCTCCCTCCAATGAAAATCCTGTTTTTAGAGTTTTTATCATGTCTGTGTGTCATTTTTCTCCTGATAGAGAACAAATGTAATCAGAAATTATTTAGTTTTTTCATTTCCGAGTATTTCTCCTTTTAAATCAACCAAACAGTCTTGGACACACTCTGTTTTTCATCAATCATCTCCTTTCTGCTGCACATGCACTAAACCCTCATCTGGTCCGGCTAGCATGTCTAGTTCAGGTTCTGGAGAAGAGAAGATGCTATCTTCACATTGACTGCAGTCAAATGAGCCGCCGTTCACATTTCTGTGGTCCAATCAGCCGTCACTGGATTTTTGGTGTGAGTTTCATCCAATACTTACGGTAGCAGTCCTGAGAATGCTGGAAAATCTCCAACAGACTCCACGGAGCTTCTTGATGTGACCACAGAAATGTGAACGGCGGCTCATTTGAGCGCACTTTGAAAGGGTTGTAAATCAATGAAAGAGCATTTGGATGTTAGCTTTCATTATTTTCTGCTCTGACAAACCAATGGATTGAATGGATTGATTTATGCTAGAGAGACAGAGATATCATGATCAGACAGGGGGGGGATCAGGGGCGGAGCTCCAGAGAAACGCCCCCTTAGAGGAGATTTTGGAAACATGAAAAATGGTTAGTTGTGGGATTTTGGTTAAAAAACTTCATAATTATAATAAAACACTTCTGAGATGTTTTTTTTTTTATTAAAAAATGTCATAGAGGGACTTTAATGTCATGTTGTTTTTCTGGTTTAATGTATTTTTGTCCTGGAGATTATCAACACCCCCAATGGATTCCCCAATATTGATTGTGGAATGCATGAAGATGATGCGTTCAAGAAGAATCTTTACTTCCAATTTCTGTGATGGTGTCTATTAAATAACGGTTCTGCAGTTCTTGTATTTAAAAAAACAAAACGTGTGTATGATGTTCATGGACAACAAACAAACAGATCCATGAACGTCTTTGTTTTCCTCGTCTGAGGATCAGAACAGTACAGCTGGAGAGAAATTATATTGCTCACCACTTGTGCTGCACCGCTAATGTTATTTTAGGTCTCTTAGGGGCTGCAAGCTAGTGGGAGGGCCTTATAGAAAGGCATGATGGGAAATAAGCACAGCCTTACTCCACACCAACAGTCCAACCTACAACTCAGAGGTGAATTTCTGGTGAACTCCTGCCATTCTGCAGAAATTATGTCTTAAAAAAACGACACAGATTTTTGATTCTGTCTAAAAACAGCATTGTCATGATTAAAAGACCACTGGGAACAGATCAGGAGATGATCGCTGAGGGACTTTAAGGTCATGGGCAGGAACATGCATGTAGAGGAAACATTAATTACATTAATGTCCAAGTGTGAAGATTTATTATTATCCATAAGTGCAGATGTTAACCAGAACAGCTGTTGAGATTTTAAGGTGGATTTCTTTGATTTTAAACAGACTTTTTTTTATTTATGTTTGCTTTTGTTGTCAATAAAATACCCACTCTGTAATAAACAATACATATTGAAAGTTATATTTAAGTACATGTCTATTTCATTTACATCACTTACAGTTATGCAATTGTTACTTCTTCTGGTAACTAGTTCCTGTAATTTAAGTCGGGTTTTTTTTTGGTTTTTTTTTATGATCAGGCGGTGGGTCACATGATCATAGAGGGTCGGGCACAAAGATCTGTGAGTGTGAGTTTCTACAAGCTTGAAAAGAAACTGTGAGAAAAAAGAGGCCTCATTACAATTCATACAGCATTTAAAGGATCTCCATCAGTTATAATTGTGATCAAACAAATGAGTTCATGTTTTCAGGTAAAGGTAACGCTTCTTCTTCCTTCATTGTGAAGCTGAAGTGAAACACTGACGTGCAGCTGCTGATGGTTTTCCTCTTTTCTGAGGCAGAGGACTCGCAGAGGCTTCACTCTCTGGTTTCCTTCAAGTGCAAATCTGTGGCTTTGCATTCCTCAGGATGTGCTTGTCTGCAGTTTTTGAGAGTTTGTCTGAAGGAGTTTTAGACAGAGTCCTGCCAGGGCCCAGAGCGGCCTCACTGGAGTCAGGCTTAAGGATCGGGAAAACCAAGTTCACTTGGAACTAGTCCTGCCACAAACTAATGTTTTATTGGTAGACTAATCACCTATTATTTTTTCAGATTAGTTGACTAATCCAGTAATGGCCAAACTGGATGTAAAGCACACATCTTAACCATCATTAGCTTTAAACTAACTAAAACTAAATATCTAGCATAATCTTCAATGATGCTAGTGTGAATACTGTAAGCTGAATTTGGCTGTTGAAGATGCTGAAATTGGTAACTAAAAATGCTGAAGCTGATTGTCAGCTAAAATATTAACTAAATACCAAACTAGCCTAAACAACAAGTCTAAGTAAGACTAAGTAAACCAAAATAAGCTGAAATATTGGCTAAACTCCAAAATATCCTAAAAACTGAAAAAACCCTGAATTAGCCAAAACAGCTGGCACAGAACCCCTTCATGAGCGAAAACACACGAGATCCAGTTACGTCGCCTGGATTGGCGTCAGGAGCCCCACCCTGGAGCCAGGCCTGGGGTTGGGGCTTGGAGGCAAGCTTAATTCCCACACACAGAAAAACTTCAAGCAGGTACCGAGGGAGGTTGGTGACATGGAGTCCGAGTGGACCATGTTCTCCACCTCTATTGTCTCTGCTGCTTTCCAGAGTTGTGGTTGCACGGTCTCTGGTGCCTGTCATGGCGGCAGCCCCCGAACCCGGTGGTGGACAACGGAAGTAAGGGAGGCCGTCAAGCTGAAGGAGTCCTATCAGGCCTGGTTGGCTTGTGGGACTCCAGAGGCAGCTGACAGGTACCAGCAGTCTACGCGAGCTGCAGCCCGGGTTGTTTTGGAGGCAAAAACTCGGTCCTGGGAGGAGTTTGGTGAGGCCATGAAGAAGGATTATTGGTTGGCCTCAAAGAGATTCTGGCAAACCGTCCGGTGCCTCAGGAGGGGAAAGCAGTTTTCTGCAGGCACCGTTTTCAGTGCAGGTGGGGATCTGCTGACCTCAACTGGGGACATTGTCGGGTGGTGGAAGAAATGCTTTGAGGATCTCCTCAACCCTGATGACACGCCTTCCATTGAAGAAGCAGAGGATGAGGAAACTGAGGTGGAACTGTCATCACCCAAGCTGAGGTCACTGAGGTATTCAAAGAGCTCCTCGGTGGCAAGGCTCCGAGGGTGGATGAGGTTCGCCCTGAGTACCTCAAGTCTCTGGATGCTGTGGGAGTGTCTTGACACGTCTCTGCAGCATTGTGTGGCAGACAGGAACTGGACTGGCAGGCTGGGGTGGTGGTTCCTCTTTTCAAGAAGGGTGTGTTCCAACTACCGGGGAATCACACTCCTCAGCCTTCCTGGGAAAATCGATGCCAGGGTACTGGAGAGGAGAGTCCGTCCGATAGTCGAACCTCAGATTCAAGAACAACAGCGCGGTTTCTGTTCTGGTCGTGGAACAGTGGACCAGCTCTACACCCTCTTCAGGGTGCTGGAGGGTTCGTGGGAGTTCGCTCATCCAGTCCATATGTGTTTTGTGGATTTGGAGAAGGCGTTTGACTGCATTCCCCGTGGTGTCCTGTGAAGGGTGCTCTGGGAGTATGGGGTCTGGGGAGCCTTACTGAGGGCTGTACGGTCTCTGTACGACCGGAGCAGGAGCTTGGTTCTAATAGCCGGAAGTAAGTCAGACTTGTTCCTGGTACATGTTGGACTCTGGCAGGGCTGCCCTTTATCACAGAATTTCTAGGCGCAGCCAGGAGCCGGAGGGGATCTGGTTAGGATCCACAGGATTTCATCTCTGCTCTTTGTCCATCGAGCCAGGACCTCCAGCGTCCGTCCGCCATTTTGTAGACAATGCACAGGTCCGTTGGGGTGAAAAGAGAGCTGAGCCAGAAAGCAAAGCTCTCGATTTACCGGTGGATCTTTGTTCCAGTACTCACCTATGGTCATGAGCTCTGGGTCGTGATCGAAAGAACGAGATCCCAACTACAAGTGGCTGAAATGGGTTTTCTTCGAAGGATGGCTAGGCACTCCCTCAGATATAGGAGGAGAAGCTCGGTCACCCGCAGAGAGCTCGGAGTAGAGTCGTTTCTCCTCCGTGTTCAGAGGAGCCAGTTGAGGTGGCTTGGGCATCTGCTCCAGATGCCTCCTGGATGCCTCCCTGGAAAGGTGTTCTGGGCATGTCCGACTGGGCAGAGGCCCCGGGGAAGACCCAGGACACGCTGGAGAGACTACATCTCTCAGCTGGCCTAGGAACGCCTCGAGATCCCCCCTGAGGAGCTGGAGGAAGTGGCCGGGTAGAGGGAAGTCTGGGCATCTCTGCTTAGCCTGGTGCCCCCGCAACCCCGTCCCGGATGAGTGGAAGAAGATGGATTGATGGAACTAGCACATAGCTGAAATATTAGCTAAACTCCAAAATAGTCTAAAAAACTTTAATAATTGCCAAAATAATTCAAAAAGTTAGCAGAATGCTGATATAACTTTCAACTTTACTACACTCTAACTCTATTTGATGTGAAGTAACGACCAATCGACTATTATATTTGTCATTGACTATTTTAATAGTCGATTATTCGTCAATTAGTCAGCTAATCGTGGCAGCCCTTCTCGGAACAGCGTGTGGCTGAGGTGTGTTTTAAAAATTTGCACATTTGTAGCTTTGTAAGGATTTACTTTAAGGTTTAAAAAAACACTGAGGGCAAAAGAAAACCACAGTGTGCATCGACACAAAGGAGGAGAGGAGGAGAGCGCCATCACCTGGAGGAGTGTATGCATCCATGGAGGTCTGGACCACCAGCGAGCGCCGTTTGGAAGGCATGGGCACGGCCATCTTCCTCTCCACGTGTCGCGCCAGCACCGCCTGCACCGCCTCCGTGTGGACATCTGAAATAGACGCATCATGTTCACGGAGATGCTCGACAGGAATGATGTTCCACCCTAAAACCACGGCGGCCTTTAAGCTAAATGTCAGGAGCTCATTATCGGTTTGGTTGAATTTAGTCAATAAAGTATAAAAATTCCCTGCAAATGTCAACATGTTTCAGGAGAAATCAGCTGAGACATATCTGAAGGAAATGCTTGGCAATTTTACTAGCATTTGCAAATCATTCATCCACTAAGACTATAATTGAATCTACTAGAATGATGTTGATCGTGTGAACGGTTGAAAAGTTACAGTATGTTAAAGATTTTGTAATTAGGCATTACTGACTACACCTCAGGTGTTAAAGGGTTTAGCAGCTACTAGGCCTCCAGGTAAGTAAGACGAATATAGTCTTAAAGGTACCGGATATGAATGCGGCTAAAATGATCAAATTATGCAGTTACTTTGATGATTTGATTTAGAGCAGGGGTGTCAAACTCAATCACACGAGGGACAAAAATCCAGAACACACCTGAGGTCATGGGCCGAACAGGATGAAGATTTATTGAACTCTCTAAAACTACATTTTTAAAACCTTAACTTTTAAACATAATTATGAACTAGATATATACCATCACCTGTGATAATGCTAGTATGAATGCTGTAAGCTGAATTTGGCTGCTGACAATGCTAATGCTGATAGATGAAGATGCTGAAAATGATAGCTGAAAACGCCAATGCTGATTGTCAGCTAAAATATTAGCCAAATGTCATATTCGTCTTAAAAACTAAAGAAAAGCTTAAGTCTAGCTAGAACAACTACCACTAGCTGAAAAAGTAGCTAAACTTCAAAATAGCCTAAAAAACTAAAAAAAAAAAGCCTAAATTAGCCAGAACAGCTAGCTAGCATGTAGCTGAAATATTAGCTAAACTCCAAAACAGCCTAAAAAATCTTAGTAAACAAATAGTCCATAAAGCTAGCAGGATGCCAATTTTTAAAACTTTAAAACCGTAACTTTTTAACATATTTATGAATAATAAAAATGTGGGAATATTATTCCAGAATAAATAAACTTAAACCTTAAATAACTTTCAATATTTTACTCTCCATAAAAATATATTTTGTCAAAATTCTACAAGTTAATAAGCACAAGGTAACATCGGGTCATAATAACAATAAAATAAAATGATCTGGAGATCCGGATAGAATTACCCAGAGGGCCGGATCTGGCCCCCGGCCCACGCCTATTTTTGTGTAACAAAGAAAAAGACTCCCTTCAACACTGATGTCAAGCTGCATATCATTTTTGTACTCTCCAAACAACTGTCTACTTATTTTCTCACAAAAATCACTGTCACATTACCTACATTTTGAATTGTGTATTTTGAATATCCTAAAGTCATCCTTTTTGTTTATTATTTGTTAAATATTGTAAACCTATTTTTCAGACGTGTGCTGCTGACCTCTTGGCCACGTCACCTTTGAAAAAGAAATCCTGATCTCCTCAGGTTTTCATTTGGATAAATAAAGGTTACAAACAATATAACATTTCAATCAGCTGTAAGAAGAAACTAAAAATAAAAAAAGTAATCCTCTTCATTGCAAAAACAGAATTTAAAGAAAGTAAAAAGACTTGTTTCAATTTAAAAAAACTGTCTTGTTTTCTGTCTTGCTGGAAGAATAATCTTATCAATAAAGGTTTTCAATAATCTTAGAAATCCAGAAAACATGTATTAATGATGAGATTGCAATAAGAATACTTTATAAAACCATTTGTTCTTACTGCATTGGCGGAATTATTATTTTTTTTTCCAATTTAAAGAAAATCCTCCAATGGAATTTTTCCTTTTTTCTTGAAATAGACATTAGAGTTTCCCTACATTTCAGCTCAGAGTTTAAGACAAAACAAATGTATGAAAGAGGTTTTATGCTGACAATCTGTAAAAATGTTTTCAAAACTCAGTCCATACATTTATAACCATAAGAGTGTCATCAAACAGGCTTACACCACAGACTCCTGGTTTCTGCTTCTATTAGTGCGGTCTCTGCAGAGGCGCTGAAGTTGTCGTACCTGATCTGTAGCGCTCGTCTCTGGTGCCGGAGGTTCTCCGCCGGTGGAAACGGGCAGCAGAGGGAGGGCCGAGCGGGGCCCGGTGAGACATGGGCCCCTCCATACCTACAGAGGCAGGCAGGTGAGCAGGCGCACACACACATATATATACAGTCAAGAGAGCGACACTCACGGGACAAAAGCGAAAACAGAAGGCCGAAAAGAAACAGAAACATGGAGGTGATTTGATTTGGCAGAAAAATCAGATTTTTCTGAATTGATAAAACATAATCATAAGAAACTTAAAAAAATCAAATGTGGTTTTGTGTGTTCAACACCCTTAAGTGTTGGTGATCCTTCCCTCATACAGGAAGTGATGGATAAACGTGGCGGGCTGTGCAGGAGCGACTGGCGCTCTACGGATTCAGAGGAGCAGGCCCAAGCTGAGCTCCAGGGAGCCCCAACCCTCAAGTCCCGACGGCGGCTGAGGACGCGATCGAAGCAGCAGGACTGTGTTTGAACCGCATCGATCCTCTGACAGCGGAGAGTTTTATCTGAGAGGGGGTGTGGAGGGGTCAGAGGTCGCTAAATTACCTCCAGTAAATGCCCTGATCAGCTTGGACCTCTTCTTCTCATAACCCTTCTGAGTGATGTCTCCTGCAAACAGATAGAAATAAATAGAATGAGAGAACCAGCGGAGGCGGCACGGGAAGGGGGGGGCACTTTTCTCCACTTCTTTACATTTGGAGATTTGATCAAGAGTGTTTTCAGACCGTCTGTGGGTCCGGACAGCCAGCCTCCTCTGTCTCTCCCAGTCTTTAATGTCTGTGTTTGTTAATTAAAGATGAAATGGGAACAGAAATAAAACAAACTCATGAAGGATGGACGAGGAAACTGAGAAAATCATGAGGGATCAGGGACATTCACGGTGGATTCAGACGTCTCTTTATTCAACATTTCATTCACAGTCAAATGTCTGACTTTGCTTTCTCGTTTTTGTTCATTTACCAGCACCCCCCACCCCTCCTCCGTCCCCCCCAGCTCCTAATCTGCTGCATAGCTGAAGCAGAGCTGAATCTCATGCTTCCATCTACGTTAAATCTTCGTCTTATCAATGACTCTAAACAGAACGATGAATCATTTCTTCTTCCTTCATCAGTTCTCTTTCAGCTCTGGAAATGGAAAGTTATGCAGGAGAATAAAGACGATGAGTCCCACAGTGAATTATGGGAAAGAGCAGTGGAAGCAGAGGTCAAAGGTGAGTATTTGTGAACAACAGTTTGGTTTCAGACAGACAGAGAACTACAGATGTTTGCTTTGAGAATGTTTCCTAGAAGAACAGAAAAGGTCAGAAGGATCTGCTTTGTATCTGTAGATCTAGAGAAATTCTACAACAGGATCCACAGAGAGGAGCTGTGGTTTGGATAAGGAAGTCTGGAGTATCAGAGACGAATGTTGGAGATGTTCAGGACATCTGGAAGACAGTGGAGAGATGTTCTGTAGGTGAAGCAGAGGAGTTAAGGGTGGAGGCGGGACTAAGAGCAGATTAGAGCTCCTCCTTGTTTGCTGTGGTGATGGACAGACTGACAGATGAGGCTAGATAGGAGTCTCTGTGGATCATGATGTTTGCAGATGACATTGTGATCTATAGTGAGAGGAGGAAACAGGTGGAGGAACATCTAGAGAGGTGGAGGTTTGCTCTGCATATGAGAGGAATGAGGAACTGAAGAGGAACATTGAGCATGCAGATATGGAGAAGGTGGAGGATGTTCGTTCTCTGGGTCAACAGTCCAGAACAACAGAGATTGTGGTAAAGAGGTGAAGAGGCGTCTGCAAGCAGAACATGCTGTAAATATGATTCCTGATGGTCAACAGACGTTTTGTTCAAGCTAATAAAGAAGTCCATGCCAAAATAAAATCTGTTAATATGAGGTTTGTCCTGTTATAAAATCCAGAATGAGTATCTGGTTCCATTGCTGAAGGTGGATTCTGTATATCTTTATAGCTGTTTTTGAAACATATTTTTGCATTTTGTTTAATAGAAAAAATCAAAGAAAACAATCAGTTGTTGTACTGACATAATTGGTGTCTAATCCTGAACGTCCTTCAACAGAAGAAGGTTTGAATCGATGTCAAATTCCTGAGTTTGATTATTTGATGCAGTATGAGCATTGCTAGTTATTTTCTGATTCAGTTATCTTTTTAATGGACCACTAGTTTTAATGATCTTTTCACTGGATCGTGTTCGTCTGTCAGCTTCAGCAGCCTCTCAAATGAAAACATCATTTTAGCATTTCTTTGAAGAAAAGTTAAATAAGCAGAAATATCTAATTGCTGACTGAACTGTCTTGAATAGCTGCTCTAATTGTAAACAGACTGCATGAGAATCCATTTGTATCGCTTTTGTTTTAGCTTTTTGTCAGAATGTCTTGCGTGTTAATGACTCTGTCACTGCTCCTAAAAATTACTGCTTCAAAGCATTTATTAGAGGACATTACCACACAACAACAAAAGCAGTTTTCACGAGTCATGCTTCAGCAGAACAAGACTATGAAAGCTTCAGACAGCATCCGTCCTCTCTTCAGATTGAACTGGACTCAGAGCAGCAGGAAGTGGAGGACAGACAGAGAGGTCAGTGTGGATGGAGGGGGGGGGTCTCTGCTGCTATGGCAACCTCCTTCAACCAACATAAACAAGAACATCTATCAATCGCAGCACCCTCGGGATCTCACAGCTGGCTTAATGTGAGCTAATGTGTCCTTGTTTGTCCCAATTAAACGCTCCTAAACTGCTTCACACCAGTTTGCCAATGATGGATTCCTGTTTGACAGCCAGAGTCTGATAACGTCCCACCGAGCATGACACATCCAAAGGAGCCGACTTCATCTAGAAAGGCTGACTTATAACTAAAGATCTTCATTCAATTGAAGAGATTTAACGTCCAATGCTTCAGTCAGGATGTCTCCTAATACTTTCACTGTCAATAATCATGGAGATCTTTAAACTCTTAAGCAGTCTTAATTTATTGTTCTTGTTAACGAGCAAATTATTATTTTTAAGGTTAGAATAATTTCTATATTCTCTTTTCTAACTTTTAATGGAAATGTATAATGTTTAATGACACGTCAAAGATGGAACAATCTGTTTCAGTTGCAGTGATCATGAGACTGAGAGGAGGTCGAACACCAGGGGACAGAGAGCAAAAGTACAGATACAACACAAAGAGAAGGTAGAGATGTCAAAGGTCAAACAAAGGGTGGAGGTGAACTTGTATGACAGGTTGAAAACAAAGGAGCCCTGAAGAACTGATGAATGAGGAAACTGTAAGAGAGCACAGAGGTGGAGAAGAAGTGGATGCTATGGAGCAGGAAGTGATGAAGATCAGTGAAGATGAACTGATAACATTCTTGTGGAGAAATGGATGAGTTTAGAAGAGGAGGCAGTAGAGGTTCTGATTGAACGATTTAACAAGATCTTGGAGAGTGAGACAACGAGGAAGAATGGAGAAGAAGAGTTCTGCGTCCATTTTGAAGAAGAAGGGAGGCGTGAAGACAACGTTCTGTAGAAGAATTAAACTGATGAATCAAGTTCTGAGGAAGAGCAGGCGAAGCTAGTCAGAGGTCAGAGGTGAATGTCAATTCCTGAGTTTGATTATTTGATGTGACAGTTTGGTTTCATGCCCAGAGAACCACAAATGTTTGGTTAAAGGATATAGAAGAACAGAGGTCCAAAGGAACTGGGCTGTCTAGAGAAAGTCAATGACAGGATCCTGAAAGAGGAGCTGTGGTTTGGATGAGGAAGTCTGGAGTATCAGAGAAGAATGTTCAGGACATGGATGAGAGCTGGAAGACAAACTGCCATAAAGAGTCTGAGAGTTAATGTTTAAACAAATCGTGTTGATTCTGCTTTATATGCCATGGTCACCCACTGCCAAATGCTAAAAACAGATAGCATATTAGCTAACAGCCCAAACAACTGCAACAGTCATAGCAGGTTGTGGCCGCGTGTGCTCCGTTCTGGCGGCTGCTTTCAGTTGGGAGTCTACACAAACGCAGGTAGAGCAGAATTTGGACTTTTCATTTAGTGGCCGCTTAGGTGTGCGCCAACGCAGCCGGCTAGATCTGAGCGGCTCCCGGATCATGTTTGAAGATGCGCCACAGACACTAAAACCTGCGGTGTGGAGAGATCTCAGGTTCACCGTCCAATATGAGGATCAGGGATCGAAATGTGTCACAAGAAGTACAATATCTACAAGATTTGCCTCATCTTTGTATCGTACAACGTGGAAATAGACGTCCAACATATCCATCTCCAGCATCATCACCCAACCCTGTCAACAACTAAGCAGGTAACACAATGAAAACATCCCAGATCTATTTCTAAAGACTAACAGTGTTTCCTCAGATAAACACCAGAAAGTATCTGACTCCATCAGAGTGTTTATTGTTAAATCTCTGCAGTCTTTTTTCAGTGGTTGATAATGAGGACTTTAGTCATTTAATGAAAACACATTCAATGACCTACAATATAGAGTACCAATATGTCCAGATTTCACAGAAAAAAATATGTATATCTGTGTTTTATGAACAAGTGCTAAAAATGAAGACGATGCAGTTAAAACACAACTTTCCACATACAGCTGGACTTCCTGGTTAACAGAGATCTATCTCTCTGTAAATGTTCATTATAGGACGGTTCTCACACTGGAAAATAAAGAGTGCAGAATGTCAAGACTTAACAGAACAGTTTAGATTGTTGGAGTTTATTATATTCATGTTTACGTGTATAGAGGACTGAGGAACTTTTACATTTGATTTCATTCTGTACAAGTTTTAATGTAAACAAGAGTTCCATTAAGTGTGATTCTGTAATAACTGCCAAAAGCTGTACACTTGAAAGAAATCTGATTTCTTTATGTTGTTTCTGTTTGCAAAAGAAATCATAATCTGTGGAATAAAAGAAATTAAGGGTTTTTTTTTTTTGTTCAATACATACCGAACCGTGACCCTCGTATCGAGGTACGTATTGAACTGTGAGCTACGTATATAGATATACGTATGTATGTATGAATTCAATGCATGAAAACTCAGTTTGTTACCTGTATGTTTTTGTGCCAAAGACGTCAGAAGGTAAACAGATGTAAGGAGGACACAGATGAAAAGTGAATCTAGATTGTTCCATAACTGCACTCATGAACCAGCTGCAGACTTGTGTTTAAACAGCAGAGAAAGTGTTATTTAAGGACTATTTTTAGCAGCAGATTCATCCACAGCCACAGAGAGTATTTCCTGCTTCAGGATGATTTATTCAGGACTGACTGAATGTGAACCACCGTCTCTTTAATGAAGGACCTGGCAAACTCCTGAGGGTCACTGGTGTGTTTGTGGTGGGACAGCAGCACAGAGCAATGCACTTTAACACAGACTTCATTTTTTTTGTTTTTTTCAGTTACTCTTTAAAAACCAGGTTGATGGAGTTCAGAATGCAACCTCACACAGTCTATCTAAGGGCCTTACCCCCCCGAATCTATTCCAAATGACAGAAATAATACTGAATCTGTGCTCCAGGTTCATGCATCCGTCTGTGTGTAAACCTGTCACTGAATGAAGCAAGATTACCATCCAAACTGGAATGACTGGAAATCAGCCTCAGCCTGGATTCTTGCACACAGAAAGCTCCTTCTGTGTTTCTGCTGAACAAATATTCAGGAGGAGCCTGAATGCTCCAGTTTTTGGGTCATTTCTGAAGAATGGAAGACACGCTAACAGACCGGTGAGGTTAAGAAGGCCTCAGAGCTGCCCTGAGTCTAGAAAAAGTACAAAAATAAACAAACCAAGCATCAAATGTTCATGTTTTCATCACGCAAACTGAGGGAAATAGATCCGTTTGGAAGAGAGCAGAAAATCTGCATTTCATAACCTGATGGAGGACAGCGGCTGGAACATCTGGGTCCAATATCCTCCTGTGTTCTGTGTCTGATGTGAGATCAGCTGCAGTGGAACAGCATTCCTTGTTCTTCTGTTTCTCTGTCTCGCTCACACACATGGTCCATAGGGAGAAGCCATCTTCCACTTGCAGCTTAAAAGAACAGGGAGGGAGTTGCCTAGCAACGGTTCTCCTGTAAAAGGCACGAGACAGCCATCTTGGATTTGGATCGTCAGATGTGGGAGGCGGGCTGCTGGTACCTGCCTGAGCCGAAGGATGTGCGTGTGAGAGAGCCTGAATCTGTCCCTCCGTCTTAGCCCCTCCTCTAACGTTCAGCTGTTTGCGTGCAGCGAGGATCGATGGTGATGAAGACGCAAAGCCTTCAACACGTTTCATCCTCAGAGAGGATGTTCTGCCAGCATTAAAGGCTGATTTCCCTCTCTTAAAAACAGCTTTCACTGACGTTTCTCAGAATCTACTTTGCTACTTTGCTACTTTCATTTGTTTTTGCATAAACTATTAATGGTTGACGGAAGTTCAAATTGAGGTCATTTGTTGTCAGAGATGATAAAAAAGCACAAAAAAAACTCAATTATTTTATCATCTTTTTCAGTTCCCCATTAAGCTAAAAAACTCTTTCAAGACCCACTCCCATCAAAACATTTATTTGTGTTTTTATCATGTTCTTGTAGCATCTTTTTCATGATGGAGGATATATATAAAATAATTTAAGATTAAAACTGTATTTCTGCGTATTTTATTTATTCAAACTGTGATGGATCAGGAGCAGATGAAAACTGGATGTTTGAAAAAGCTCTGGTTTGTGACGCAGGAACTGAAACCTGACAAACAGATCCATGAATGTGTCTGTTTTCCTCGTCTGAGCTGGAATCTGGATCAAAGCTGCACAGCTGGATAGAAATGATATCGATCATTGTTTTTTGCTTTGCTTTTTTGCAGCGCTAGCGTTAGGTTGGGGCTTTGAGGAGGTGTGAGGTAGTAGGAGAAAGTGTAAACAAAGGAATGCTGGGATATCAACGAAGGGTTACTTCCACGCCAACAGTCAGAGGTGAATGTCTAATGAACTCTTGCTGCTCTGCAACACACGTTTTTAGATTTTGGCAAAACCAGCATCAGCACAATGAAAGGACCTCTGGGAACACTTTTACCATAGATGAAAATAGACACATACCTCTTTTACCAATTCATTATGAATTGACATGATTATTAAAGCAACAATTATCAATATATCCCTGCAGATTTTCAAACTCATAATCATCAGATTATTAGAATGGTTATCCAGTATAACTTTGCCTTTGGATTTAGCTCTGTCAAATTTATTCTGAACAGTTTCCCATCTCTGCTGTTTTTCAGTGAAGGTTTAATCTCTATAAAACATATTTGAGTCATGGATTTGATCAATTATTTTAAATTTCAGTGGATAGAATCAATTTCCTAAAGTGAAAATGAACTCAAATATCAATCTCAGAAATCCTCATCCGACTGACAGGAGTTCATGTTTTACTCTTCAAGAGGTTTCCATCAACAAACCACAGCAACAAATGTTCCAACACAGGTTTAACTGAACATTTTGTTCCTGAAACTGGGAGATAATTTGTCAGATGAATGTGTGCACACATGAAGAAGAAGAGCTGCAGCTCATGAGTCTGTGAGGAGCAAAGCCTCAGAAACCGGATGGCGCCGCGCATCAGCTGCTTCTTTCACACAACTCAGGAATCTGTTATTTTGCTTCTTTCACTGTTATCTCATTCAGTTTTTTGGAGTACTTTCACCTACTTTCCTATGTGTTGTTTTGGTACAGGGTGCTAATCCTCACACTAGAACTGCAACACACTCATCCTCAGACATCACAACTGTCTCACACACCTCATGATTTTGTGAATGAACAGAAAAAACAGATGAATGATTTATGGAGTGGTAGAGAAAAGACTCAGAAGAAAACTGTTCAGGTAAATCGGAACCTCATTTAACTGTTATAAAACTAAAACTCAAAACCATCCATCCATCCATCCATCCATCCATCCATCCATCCATCCATCCATCCATCCATCCATCCATCCTTCCATCCCCCTATTGGGGTTTGCTGGAGGCTACTCCAGTTGGATGACGGCACACCTTGGATGGTGGTTCATCACTCCATCACATGACCAAAACTCAGATCATATTTTAAAAATAACTAAAAATATTATTGGATGTTCAAATCAAATGCAATTTCTTCTGAACAAATTCAGTGAGCTGAGATTACATCTTCTGAGTGTTAGGAGGTGAAGGTAGAATAAAGCTTCACTGTTTTCCTGATGGTTCAACAGTCGTGCAGATCACACTCACAAACAGGGCTGCCTTTATGCTTCTTAAAAGACGTATCAGAAAATAAGCAAAACTTTCTTCTCTACATGTATATCTAAATCTCTCCATCTAGAAGGAACAGAGAGACTGTAAAAGCCATCCTATTGGGTTCAGTGAAGTCTCTCGTTTTCTACCATAGAGATTTACACCCATTAGCTTTCAGTGAGAACCTGTGGAACAAACAACTGCTTCAGTTTAAATCCAGAAACACAACAGAAATGTATCTAGAAAGTGTGGAGTGGTCACATGAACTCAATGCAGGTGAGGCTTCACCTTCTGCTGGACATGTTAGGTCATAGAAGAACACAAACTAGCACTAGTCTGACGGTTGACCTGGTTAGTAGTAGTTAAGATTAAAGCAGCATGACAAAGCCTCTCTTCTGTACAGGACAGACATTGGTGAATGGCTGATTCCGTCTTGTTTTCCTCCTTTCAGCAGCAGTTCCGGTCTTCCACTCGGATTGTATGAAACAAATGTTGAGACCTGACATTTACAATCTGCTACAAAATGAACAGCTCCGTTTAAGGAGTGTGGTAACAACGGAGTGACAAAAATGTCAAGGACTGAGATCTGGCAACAATTATCCCATCATTTTGACATTTATCTCGCTCAAAGCGACTAAATGCTTTCTGACTTAAAGGGAGCTTCTCGAAGAACGCGCGTGAGAAGATCCGTTGGACTCTGAGGTGACGGCTGACTCGCCGGACCCTGACATTAGACACTGTTGACACTTTGTTTGAGGCAGCTTAGGTCTGCAATTACGCCATTCACCCAGTCAATCAGCGTCTCAGGGTGCTGGGACTTTAACAAACCCACATCACAGCAGAAATGTCTGCTCCCATAATGCTTTGCTGTGTCTCAGGACGCTCAAACTGGCTGTAGTAAACAGAGGTAAAAGGCAGGAAGTTTATTTTATTTATTTAAAAGTTTTCACCAAATGTGAACTTCTGATTTGAAATAAAATAGAACACCACCTTGTCATGAGACTCTAATCCAAATGTGTCAAAGTCAAGGCCCAGGGGCCGGATCCGGCCCTCTGGGTAATTCTATCCGGCCCTCCAGATCATTTTATTTTATTGTTATTAATGACCCGATGTTATCTTGCACTAATTTCTAACTTGTATAATTTTGACAAAATATATATTTTATATTGAGTAAAATATTGAAAGTTATTAAAGGTTTAAGTTGATATATTCTGGAATAATATTCCTGTCTTTTTATTATTCAGAATTATGTTAAAGAGTTACAGTTTTAAAGCATTCTGCTGGCTTTTTGGATTATTTTTGCATTTACTAAGATTTTTTAGGTTATTTTGGAGTTTAGCTAATATTTCAGCTACATGCTAGCTGTTTTTACTATTCCCTTCAGTGATTTCACCTATCCTCCACATTTTTTTTAGCTATCAATTTCAGCATCTTCAGCGGCCAAATTCATCTTAGTGTATTCACACTAGCATTATTCCAGGTAATACTATATATCTAGTTCATAATTATGTTAAAAAATTACGGTTTTAAAGTTTTAAAAATGTCATTTTAGAGTGGTCAATAAATGTTTCTCCTGGTTGTCCCGTGACCTAAGGTGTGTTCTGGATTTTGGTCCCTTGTGCGATTGAGTTTGACACCCCTGTTCTAATCACATCAACTACATAACAAATTCTTGTTAGAGAAATGGGTTTTAAAACACAGAGAGTGTGAGTAAATCTGTGAAGAGCAGGACAGCTCTATAGAACAAACTAACTTCACAGAAGAAGTAAGTATAAAACGAGTACATGCAGAAGCACGGAGAACCACTGTTCAAATACTGATGTTTTTTATGAGATCATTTTTATAAAGCAGCCCAGAATGACGGCAGCTTTTCTACTGAAAACTGAATCATTAATGAAAGAAACAGATCAGAGTTTTATGCTAACATCTCCTGCTCTTTGGATTCAGCTTCTTTCTCCTGTCGTGGTCACACAGCCAGTCCACCCACCAAGCCGCCATGGAAACCAAATGTACCTCCAGCAGGCACACACAAACACGCAGCTGCGGTCCTGCATGCGTCATGCTCAGGGGACCTTGGGCTGTGACACTCACATGCAGAGACCCGGACCATAGAGCGTCCTTTAGCTCTCCCACTCATGGTTCCACAGTAAAGGGGGACACATGGATACACAAACACGGTCGTTTGCAGCAGCAGATAAGCGTGACGATGGCGGTGGCAGACGGACAGAGAGCCAGGGCGCTCTGTCAGAGCAGTGGGTTAAGATGCCACCAGTGAAAACTTGGGGAGGTCAGCTGACGGGCTTCAGCAGAGCTGATCCTGCATTCTGGCCGGCGCTAAACCCAGAAAAGGAGCAGTTACATCGGCCAACACAAGCAGCAGCAGCACTGACAGCTCCGCTGCATCTCCATTCATCTTTTCATTACAGACTCATAAGGAGCAGCTCCAATTATCTCAAAGGCCAAATAGGCGACCTAATTAAATACCCAGGAGATTACACCACCACCAGTTAGAGAAAAAAGTGGAAAAGGGTCTTTCCACCGTTCTGCATGCAAGCTGACAGCTCAGAGCGTCATCACTACAAAATACCAACAGGACTCTCGTGTTCACGGCAGTCGCTCAATTAGAAAAATAAACATCTGTTTCAGTTTTCTGCCTCTATTACTTTAAGTTACTTAAAGATTAAGAAGCAGTCAGCTCATGAATACATCCTGAAATGATCTGATTAAACTTAAGAAGAATTCTCTTGACAGATGAGAGGTACGAGCTCCTGTCAAGTCCTTCTTGTTGGAGGTATTCAGAAAACAAAACCCGCTCACAGGGTCAGTTTTAGTTTGCTTTTGTTGTCTATGATGTGAGGAAAACAACAGATTCCATTTTCTTTATCAATTCTGTTGTGTTTTCATGCAAATGCAACAACTAAATTCCTCAAAATACAAAACCCCATTCATAAAGGTTTCACATTTTAATCAATAGACAGATGTCAATTCTCTTAACAAACACAGATGACACACAAACCCTTCAGGTTTGAAGCTGCTGCAGGTACCAGGACATTTCAGACACAACAAACAGCTAAGAAAGATTCACCTGAAAAAGCTGGAACTCACTGAAAACAAGGTCAGACTGCATCATCTACAAGTCATCTGAAAACCATCAAAGATTTGAGGAAAGGGGAGAAACGAAAGCCAATCAGCTTTATTTAATGTCCAAAGTTAGACAACACAGAACCCACTAGAAACCTTTGTGGAAGATCTCAAAGCTCCTCATCTGCAGAAGCCATTTGTGAAGAACAACAAAGCCCCACCAACCAGAATACAGAGCTGTTAACAATCACCTTTATGATACCGCATGCCTCATCAGTCTGGTGGCAGTGGTGCATTCTGGGAAGATTTGGGCCCAAATCTCGAGTGGAACCTGTCTAGGGGTGTCCATACCACCACTGCAGCTGCAACTCTGTCTTTAGGTTTCACTGCAGGGGCTGATGGGAGATCAGGCGGGGCAAAAGTAGTTCTGAAGAGTCTGCTGCTCATAGTGAAAAACTAACTTCATAGATGGAGAGATCAGCATGTGCTGCTTCTTAAAGCTGATGTTAGGACATGTCTTGTTGCACTAACAGACTGAATGCTTTATTGATCCAGCAGAGAGCAGAGCTCAGTGCTGCTCTGAGGAACAGCATGTTCTTCAGCTTTAATGCTCAAGAACAGATCAGATTACTGCTTTTTAAACCCGCCTCACTGCGCCAGGGAGCCTCATCCTGTAAAACACGACGGTTTCGGCTGACGTCGTCGTCCTCCAGGCTGATGGCGAACCTTCAGCTCTGTTTGAACATTGATTTTTCATTCGATCTGAAGGCTTTTGATCCGCGCTGAAATTACACAACACACCCACAGTGGAGCAGTGAGGACGGTGACTGACGGACACAGACGTCATCTGGAACAGGCAGAACAACAGCTGACTGACAGCTTTTCAGAACACAGCCATGCATCACGCAGAGAGAGAGCTGTCACCAGTTTGTCCCAATCCGGACCGGAAACCAGATTTAGCCACATTACCCATCAGCTGTCCCACTGCAGTGTGGACGGAGATGACAGAGATGGAAGCTTTTGTTCTGGTCTCAGTCATCCGTTTCCCTGCACTGGTTCCAGAACACTGTGATCCACCAGCACCAGTTTCAGCCCGTTTTCCTCCTGAAGCTTTTCTCATTCATGATAATAGAGCTGGATGTTCTCCTGCTTTATCCTGAACATTTGGTTATTATTTACCATGCTGATCGTCTGCCTGCTGGTTCCTGATCTTCTGGGTTTGGCTTCTCTGTCCTTCCTTTGCAAGCTCACTTCAAAGCTTTCTTATATTTACGTTCAGCTGGAATGGGAATCATCCGGCGGCCTCCTGGAGTCTGGACTGGAGCAGAGGGCATGGAGCCGGGAACATCTGCTCCAACTGCAGGCAGTCACTTGTAAAACATTTACATTTAAGAACAAAACTTCAATTTACAGATAAAGTCTTGCTAGCTTTATCAAACCATTTGGTCCCCTCAGCTTCCCACTGACAGCTCCAGTCTTTGGGTGGGGGACCCTCTGTGGGGGTCTCTCTTATTGGCTGCTGTGGTTCTGAGCCGTGGCCGGATCTGAAAGTGGACTATTCTATTCTTATTAAAATTATTAACAAGCTTTTCTCCTTTAAAATCTACTGGAATTATCATGTTAACGGTTGAGAAGTTACAGCAAATCAAAGAACATAAACACTGGAGCCCCGTGTTAAAGGGTTCATTGACGGCTAGCTCTGAAGCTATGATCACACCGCCATCGGAAACTTGCTTTCAAGCGACTCTTTCCAATGAAACGTCTATGGAAATGCGCTGAAAACTCCTGTTCGTCTACGCTACGCACATCTTTAAGACACTATTTGGGCTCTACTTACAGAACGCGTCCACTGAATCATTTGCGCTGAGGTTCCATTTCCTCAGCTTCAGAATTCACTGGAATTGTGTTAATTGTGTAGTTTAAAGAAAGTTTATTATTTTTCTGTTCCTGGAAATGTCCCCGTGCTTCAGTAGACTCATGCCAGGTCATTTCTGTAAGCTTTGTCCTGACTTACTCTGTGGTTTCATCTTTAAAAAAGTCTGACCGGCTTGCATTGTTTCAGGTCACGTTTGTCTTTAAAACGACGTTGATCCTCACTCATCACATAAGTAATCATTCAGAACCAACCACTCAGCACGTTAGGGTGTCAGTCATGAAGGGGCCTGGAGCTTCTCTAGTGCGAGAACTGAAGATCGGAGAAATAGAGGGGGCGCCACCACGGCCCCCACTATCTTTGAGGGCGGGGAAAGACGGGCAAGTCTCCGTAAAAGCCGCTAAACACAGCAGCTTAGTGAGAATTGGTGGGATCACTGGTTTGACAAAGGGTCAAAGGTCAAGATGCAATGCCACACACACGATATCAACATGGTTCTAAACCCAGAAATCTGCAGCGCCGCTGGGGCCGCCATGCAGCCGTTTCAGCCCATTTGAGAGAGACATCTCTATTTCACTGGATCGCTCATTTATTTCCATTCAATGAAGAATGCAGTAATTGAGATTCGATTGAGAAGGTTTAAATAATCTTGACTTTCAGAAGGAGAATATAAAGCATTAAAAAACTATAAACCCGTGTTATCCCGCCTGTGTTATCCGTTCTCTGATGTAGCGCACAGCAGAGATAACGCTCTCCCAAAGTTTGGTACGTCAGATCAAGTGAAATGCCATCGATTATAGTGTTGATGAGTAAGACTGACATGAAACTCCATCATTGGTGTCTTGCTCCTCAGCTACAGACGTCTTCATGTCAGTCCAGATCTGCTGGATCATTCAGGTGTATGTGAGGGTCCAGCTTCAGCTTCCTGTGACTCTAACACATTCTCCTTTTTGAAAGAACATCTGGACCCGTCAGTGGATGAATGTTCTGGTCACACACACCAGTTGACTTTCCTTCCGTAGGCAAAGCTAGAACTCAGATGACCTGTGACCCTGTGATGAGTGGAAATGGGGTTCAATTCTAAACAGAATCAATCCGTAAATGTTAAGGTGCTTCTGGGAAAGCTAGTTTGGCTTTCTGCCTTTAAAAGCTGAATGAATGTCTCAGTGAAATCTGGACAAAGTAAATAATATAAGCAAAGAGCAGGGACGGTCCACATGCAGTCTCCACCGTCTGCAGGATCTGCACTGTCTGCAGAATCTGCACTATCCCCAAATTTCTCATTCTCTACAGCATCTGCACCATCTTCAGTATCTGCAGCATCTGCACCACCTGCAGTGCCTGCAGGATCTGCACTGTCTCCACCGTCTGCAGTATCTGCAGCATCTGAAACATCTGCACTATTAATGCCGCGATTATTGGTTTCTAGCTAACCATATGTCACATCATTGAACTGAATTGTGGGAAAAGTGAATTGTTGCATCCCTACAGCCTACCGGTATGCTTAAGTAGGAAGTGTCAAACAATTGTGCGAGATTAAAAAATATATTTTTTATTGTGTTTTCACATTACACAAGGTTTAGCATAAGCTAACTAAAAGCCTTTTCTTAATTTTTAATTGGTTATTAGCAAATAAAAAAAAAATAATTTTCTGAATTTTTATTTTTGTTGTTTTGTAAAACAGCATACATCAGATCCAGAACAAAACATGAACAAAAAGTTGAGGTTTGAACTGAATTGTGTGGAAAGTGATTCATTGAGCGTTAGTCTGCGGCGTCTGCAGCGTCTGCAGCGTCTGCGGCGTCTGCGGCGTCTGCAGCGTCTACAGCATGTTGTACAGCATCTGCAGCATCTGCAGCGTCTGCGGCGTCTGCAGCATCTGCAGCGCAGTGGCAACAGTGAGGAAAGCTAACCTAAGGCAGTGCTTGAGGCTGCTCACGGATGTTAACTCTGCTGCATACATGAACACTGGAGTCACAGGTGCAGTGATAACCAGGAAGACCTCATAGAAGACGGTTTTCAGTTGGCATGACAGGCTTCATCTTCAGAAACAGAGAAAATGTTGCAGTTTTGGTGTAAAAATCGCCACTTCCAAGACTCCAAATGTTTCTTTTAGTGGAGAAACTTTTTTTTAATTACAGCGTCATCCAAACTCATTCTTGGCAAAAACATCCAGCGTGAACTAAAGCCTCATTAGGCTTTGCAGTAAAAAAAAAAAAAAACATCCAGGAATTAAAAGCTCAGAGCTTCTCCACAGTTCTGCTCAGATTCTGTCGTCTGCCAAACAGCCTCCACCACATGCTCCAAAGCGCTGAGGAAACGGCGGCAGGTCAGAGCTGGGAGGATGTGATACTTAAAGACAGCTTTATCTGCAGAGCTCAGCTGATTGCTGACTTCATCTGATAAACAGGTGGACCCACGTCTCAAAGGCGAGGAAAGAAGCTTCCCCTGCAGCTCGGCCCATCAAAGCCGCCTGCCGGAGGTTCCTTCATCCTGCATCCCTGCTGCTCCTCTGAAGAGAGGATGCTGCTCTGACCTCACTGAGGAGAACTCCCACATCAGACACTCGCAATTCTAAATTCAAGTTCAATTCATTTATTAGTAGTTCTGCCACGATTAGTGGATTGATCGACCACTAATCAACTATTAAATATTTGACTCATTTAATAGTCAATTAGTCATTAATTTTATTAAATAATCAATTAACGAGTTAAATAGTCAGAGTGCAGTTAAGTTGAACAAAGTTGAGAGCGTTCAGCACCAAAAAATGAACTTTTTAGTTAGTGAGACCAAAACTTTTGTGAAAAATAGTTCCTTGTTTCAGATGTCGACCTGATTTAATTATTCTTAAACTTTATAGTTTATGTAATATTGAGCAAAATAGAAAATGAATGAGAAAGTCTTCACATTTTAAGTAGATTAGCAACAAACCTTTAAATATATTCATGAGCTATGTTTTCATCTTTTATAGTCATTAAGAAAATGGGAACTTAGCTAATAATGTAGCAACATGCTAACGTTTTTGGGTAGTTTAGTTTACTGAAGAATTTTTGGCTATTTTGGAGTTTAGCTAGTATTTAAGCAATGTGCTAACTTCTTTTTTTTGGCTAATTTGGCATCTACTGAGGTTTTTTGGGCCTAATTTGTAATTTAGCTCATATTTAAGCAACATACTAAATATTTTGGAAAATTGGCATGTATTAAGGATTTTTAAGCAGTTTTGCTAAAAAATGTTAAGAAATTTAGGTCAATTTCACCACTCTTTCATAATCTTTTAGCAAATATTAACATTTGCAAACAGTGTTAGCATTTTCAACAAAAAGCATTCACACTAACATTAATGCAACTTTCGTATTTTAATCTTGCTTTAATACCAGAAACTAACGAAGGACAGAGGCTGTAAGATTTGTTAAAAGTTGTTTTTATTTTTAGTTAGTTTAACGCTAATGATGGTTAAGATGTGTGCTTTACATCCAGGTTGCTCGTAACCCGATTAGTCGACTAATTGGAAGAATAATCGGTGATTAGTCGACTCTTAAAATAATGGTTTGTGGCAGCTCTACTCATTGCAGAAGAAAAAGATTCAACAGGTGACATCTCACTGAGATTTAAACAAACACAGACCTGCTCCGCTGGCAGGTTTGATTTTTCACATCTGAATCTGTTTTTATCTATGATACATTTTGATTTTACAGAGTGTTGAGTGAAATGCTTCCTGTCATGTTGTTGTGTTCAGTGTCAGGCTTATAGAGGTAAATAAACTAGACAGGAGAACTCAAACGTTTGGATAACAGGTGTTCTTTCTTTAAAGACCTCTCTTACATGTTTTTGTAGCATTTTTTCATGACAGAGGACACGTGTTATGAAAATGAAGCTTAAAACTGTATTTCTGAGTATTTTCATTTAAGCTGCTGTTAAATCAGAAAAAATATGCTATTTGTGATGTAGAAAGTACACTGGGCGGGGCTATAAGCTTCCTGCTCCGCCCCATTCTGGTCATCCACTTACAGGTAAAGAGATCCATGAACGTCTTTGTTTCCCTGGTCTGAGCTGGGATAGAGACGATGTCTCTGCCCTTTTATATGCACTGCTACCATTAGCCTGGGGTTCTGAGGGGCTGTAAGCTAGTGGGAGAGACTGTAAACAAAAGGATGACAGGATGAGGGGGTGGGCTCACTCTGCACCAGTAGCCCGGCCCACAACTCGGTTGAATATCTGATAAACTCCTGCTGCTCTGCAGAAACTATTTCCCAGTTTTCTAGATGTTGGTTAAAGCATCATCATCATGATGAAAAGACCTCCTGGAGCTCTTACAACAGACTAGGACTGACGCGGGACTTTAAACTAGCAGATTAACTTGGTTAATCTAAGAATGAAAGGCACCCTTTGGGTTCAACCTTTCAGCAGCTTCTCATCTTCCAGCCAAAACTGGAATGAAACCGTCAGAGATAGAATCAGAGCGGCTCTGCAGGAGGAACCGCAGGATCTCCAAGAGTCCACAGACGACACCAGCAAGACCCAGCCAAACATCAAAACAGCATCTTCACCCATAATGACACATCGCTTCATGAAGAGCTGGAAGGAGACTGTTCTGCTGCCAGAAAATCTTAGTATATCGATGCAAAACCCAGCCTTCCTGCTCCTGAAACTAACGATATTTAACCTGTAACTGGCTGTTTTCCAGCATGTGAAACACGAACAGACAGAATAATGTCTGTTTGGACTGAACCTCTGATAATGTTCTGGGTATCTGAGGCATGTGGCTCCAGCAGAACCTTCAACCAGGGATTGTATTTGGTTCAAAGGTCGGTTTAGGCCTGTCAGAGGCGGTCCACAGAATCTGTGAGTGCAAACATCTGCGCCTCTGAAGAGAGCTGGAGCCCATCGGAGAGCTGGAGCCCATCGGAGAGCTGGAGCCCATCGGAGAGCTTCCTCTGCAGGAGCCAGACCACCGCAGAGTCAGACCTGCTCCACTCACACCTGGAGGCTCGGTGCGTCACGCCGGCTGACGCTCGCCACTGATGTCTACTCCTCCTCCTCCTGCCGCCATTTCCATCATTAATAACATCTGGAAGCAGCGGTTTTGCTCTGAAGACCCCCCCCCCCCCCCTGTTTGTGAGTGGCTGAGCGTGTCGCCGCAGAGGGAGAACAGAGGAGCTTTCATGGAGGAGGATGCTGATGGAGCTGCAGATTCCTGACCGTCTGCACAAACGTTTGGGTGCTGAATTATTCAGGGTTTACCCCACAATGTGCTGTGTTCATGCAGGACACCCCCCACCCCCCTCAGGACACCCCCCCGACCCCCCCCCCCCCCCCCCCCCCCCCGAACACCGAGGGGCTCTGCAGCCTGACGTGACGGAGCACAGCAGAGCTCAGCTGACTGATGCTCCCGCGCTCACAATGAAGGGATGGAGGCCGTCCTCATCCTGAGGAGAACAGACACCCCCCACCCCCACCCCGTCCCCCCGTCCCCCCACCCTGCGTGAGAACAGAACTGGGCGTGCTGCTGTGATTGAAGCGGATGAAGGGGGGTTGGGGGGGGGGGGGTGCTCGGGCCCAAAGGCACAGCGGCAGTGGACGGGATCGGCCCTCGGTGCCGCGCTGTCAGTCACGCAGCGCGCGCGCTCGCAGTGCCATCAGCAGAGCGGCCGCGCGCGCGCACCCACACAGGTGCGCCTGGCGGACTTCAACCTCTCAAGGTCAAACCGCGGCTCGGTTCGGACGATGCGGTGCCGTTCCGGTGCCGTTCTGGGTTCATTCATCCCTTTGCCGCGGAGACAAAGAGCGACGGCCGAACCCCGCGCGGTTCGGCCGCCGCTCCGCGCGCATCCTCGGAGCCGAGCAGGCCGGCGGACGGGGAGCGGGGGGGGCGGGGTGAACGGTTAGATTCCGACAGTAGGCGGGCTCCGGTGAGGATGGGGATGAGATGAGGTGATGAGGAGGGGAGGCGGGGGTCTAACGGCTCCTTACCCTCGGACAGCTCCAGCTCCAGCTCCGCCAGCCGGGCTCGGATCTCCAACGGGATCGGCGACGCCTCTCGGTCTGCCATCGAAAAAACAAAGTCCCGCTCAGAGCGCGGCTCGCTCCGCCACCGCCGCGGTCGCTGCTCCTGCCTCCTCCTCCTCTGCTCGGAAAGGGAGTTCTCCTCTTCTTCCTCCTCCTCCTCCTCCTCCTCGGCGGAGGCGCGTGAAGGGAGCCGGCGAGAACAAAGAGAGAAATCTGCTCTGCTGTTAACGGGGGCCCGCCATGGCGCCCGCCACCCCGAAACGGTGAAGACCCCGGAGGCTCGCGCGGCTGGACCGTGCCGTGGCTGCGGCTGGAGTGATGATGATGATGATGAAGATGATGAGGCTCGCGCAGTCACAAACTCAGCGCTGCTCGCTGCTTTTTGCCGCTGGTATCACGTGACTCTCCCCGGATAAGGCTGCAGTACCGCATTGCACCGACAGAGGGCGCCCGGGATAAGCTGATTTTGCCACAAAAATAAAGTCTTTTCTATTTATTTACCCCTCTATTCAGACTTCAAATGCTCCTTTACTGTCACTTTGACGTTTGTCCACTTATTTTCAGTTATGAAAATTGATCAACTTTAATGTTGTTTTTATTTTTAAACAATAAATCTCTACCTTTAATGCTTTACAAGATGTTCATTAGTAGGGTTGTAACAATTCATTTGAACAATCCCATTCATAGGTTCATTTTAAACGATCAGATTCACTGACCAAAATCTTCTTTATCCAAACTTCCGCCAGTGTGACTCACAGATAAATACTCGCACCTGAACGGTCCAGATGAAGTTTTCCAGATTCTTGCATTTCTTCAAGACAATAAATTAAATATGTGGACAAACAAACTAGTAAACAAGAATAAATGTCAAATCCATTCACATTTTAGTTTCATAAAGTTCACTTCATATCAAGATATAATCATTATTAGAACATTCAACCACACTGTACGGCCACATGACTTTGATCAAAGTCTGAATGATGGTTGATCAGTTTCTGCTGCATCACTTTAGTGTTCACTGTGATGGAACCTGATCGTTTTAAAGTAAAATAACCCCAGCATGAGCATGCCTCGATTCAAATGGCATTTTCAAGGATCAATTGTGGATTGATTCATTTAACTTTGAAATGATTTTATGATGCATCATCAATTCGGTTCAGTTTACAACTTATCTTACAGCTTGATCTGGTTGGATAAATTGATTTAGCAATTGTTCATTACACCCAACTATTTTCATTACAAAATGCCATTGTTCTGAAGCACATTCTTAGAAAGACACATTTACTGATATTCTTTAAGGAAGAGCCTGGATTTCTACAGGTTCAATCCAACATTGAGGAAGAGATTTTAGATGATCGTCCTCAATGATTGTCATGTACCTAAAATCTACAGATTAAAAAGAATAAAGGAAATCTACTGGAATTTGAGCTGTTGGAGGAGCAAAGCCTGATGGGACGGTGTTGCACTCAAACCTGAACTTGCAACCAGAAGAAACAAGATAATAATAAACTAATCACAAGTACCGTGAGGTCATTTTTTTTACATCAATAAATATTTTATGTTTTAAAAAATTAAATGTGAAATAGAATAAAAAAAAATCAATTCAAGCTAAACAAAACATTTTTTGATGCTTAATTCCTTGACACATATTCATGCAAATGTGTATTAACCCACTTTATCTGTAAAAATTATCACAATTCATTATCTATTCAAAGAAAAAACTCAAAGCTGGAAATTCAAGCACTAAGAGGTTAAAGGTCAAACACGTTACTACATTTTAATTGTACACTCACATACATGTTCTTTTTCCATATATATTTTAAATCACATCATGGACCTTGATGCAGAGCAGAAATGAAACGACGCTCGTCTGCCATCTGCTGGTCAGAGTGTGACACTGCAGCTTCCCAAAGGACATGCAAACATGCACCTCTACAACTGTGCAAAAAGTTTTATTTAAATGACAAACATAGACAGTTTGGATGTTCAAAAGGCACTTCTTTGGTATTTTGCTCAAAATATTTACATCTTTTCAAATGAACAACTCAACATCTTCATATTTTAAACACAAGTCAAACAAAACTAAAATGAAATAATGTTTTGAGAAACATTTTGGAAGTTTGTGTTAAAACTGAGTCTGTTTGTAGAACCCTGAGGGAGAAAAAAATCAACTGCACAGAAACACGACTGACACCATTTAAACGACCAGTTAAAACTGTACTGTGTCACCACTTTCAACATGGATTAAAAACAATTAAATTATTCAAGATAGAAAACTAACACAACAAGAAATAATCCTCAGTAATCACTAAAGATCAAGACTGTAAAGCAGTTTTCCTGCCAGCCTTGGACCGTAGGAAAAAACAAGAAACAAATCCAAATAAGAAGCCTCAGAGCAGGGTCTCAAACTGAACAAGAAAGAAATCAATCCAGACAGGACGTCTGGCACAACCAGAGTGAATCAATGCGTCGTCGTCTTGTGAAAAGAAACATGGAGTTGAGGTGCAGATCCGCCTCCATCGTCCTCTCCTCACTCTCCATCCAGCAGCTCTCATCTCTCCCCTGTGCAAGTGGGTTCTTCTGTAATCCCTCCATCTCTACTTTGAAGGGAAGCGGTTGGCGAGACGCAGCAGCCAGTCCTGGATGACCCCTGGATGACCTGGGCGTAGCTCGGTTTCTCAGCCACCTTCAGATCACACTGAGCTTCAGTCATAAGATACTTTGCACATATTAAACACATTTACTTCAGATTCAGGGAGATTTTCATAAGATGGAACATTTGTTTTGATGTCAAACGCTGTCATCTGTTACAATTCAAATATATTTGGGATATGTTGCTGAAGAATTTCCATCAACTGTAACAGACTCTTCAGGGTGACGTCATACAAAATGGCGACAGGGCTGGAAACGTGAGTACTTCAGGTGGTCGGGTTTAGAACTGCAAAGCTGAACGCTGTTTCAAGTCCCCATGACAATTTTTTTTATATTAAACAACGTTCTCAGTAGTGTTTAAACTATGATTATGACATTTTTGTACCAAAATCCCACAACCTAAATGTCTTAAAAAGCTATTTTTCATGTTGATCTGAAGCCTTCCTCTGGAAAATATCCTCTGTGGGGGCGTGGCTCTGGAGCTGAGGGGAGCTGCTCTGTCCCCGACCCCCCCTGTCTGATCCTGGTGGCGCCGTGTCTTGCTAGCGTAACTCATCACCGCTGCTCCACAAAAATGTCTAGTAGTTTTGTTTTGAGCTGGATGTCAGCTCAGACGAGGAAGTTGAGAGCTTCACAGACCGAACTTTAACCGATCCTTTCCAACTGCGGTGAAATGAGCCGCCCTTCACATCTCAGCAGTCACATCAGGAAGCTCCGTGGAGTCTTTCCAGCATTCTCTCAGTCCTGCTACCGTAAGTATTGGATGAAACTCAAACCAAAAATCCAGTGACGCCTGATTGGACCACAGAAATGTGAACGGCGGCTCATTTGACTGCAGTCAAATGGGAAGATTCTCTTCTCTTCTCCAGAAGCTGAACTAGACACGGCAGCCGGGCCAGATGAAGAGGTTTACCCATGTGTAGTAGAGCAATAGTGACATATTAACTACTCATGAAGTCAAACTGAGATTTTTCTGAGACACTTTGATTGACAGCGAAATGCAAAAACTAATTTCTTACTACATTTGTTCTCTTTCATAAGAAAAATGTCACACAGACGTGTTAAAAACTCTAAAAGCAGGATTTTCTTCGGAGGGAGACTTTAAACCAATTTTATATAAATAATAAAAGGTAACCTTACAAATTTCAAAAGAAAAACGTACAATATCTATTTAATGAAAGTCCTGCTGAACTTTTCATTTAATCTCTTAAATCATTCACAAATCTAAATACAAATTTGAATAATCCTTCAATATTCGAGGGTCTATGGAAAATATCGACCTTTCATTTTAGTAGATATTATTCTAATGGGTTCTATTTTGCTTGATGTTATTCCCACGTTTTAAGTACGATCAGAACAAAAACTGATGGAACTTCCTGTTGGACACACAGAAGAGGAGCAGCACATTGCTGCATGTTGGCCAAGTGTGTTTTAACTATGTTCAAAGCTAAATATAGTTGTTTTAATCAGAGATAATTGTTGTTTCTCAGGGTATTTTAATGGGTAATTGTAAAATCAAGTTTATCAAGTTGCACAGCAAATATTTTAAGTGCTGCTGTGAAGCCACATATTTTCAGCTTTCAAAATAAGAGCGGTCAAGACAAAAGTTTCAACTCTGGCCGTATGCATTTAGAAAATTACTGCAAATCACTTCCTTATATGTGTTTTTATGATTTCAAATGATTTTGATCCTTGTTTACCTTTATTATCCTGCAGGGATCAGACATGGTTATGAGCAACAACAAAGAGGAGCTATGTCAGAAAATAACACAACAGTTCTTAGTTTATCGTCAGACACGTTGAAACTGTGTTTTGTGACCACAGAAACTTTAACTGGACAGAGAAGATCTTCTGCAGCTTTACTTAGAGGAAGAAAACCTGAATGACCTTCATAATCAGACAGCAGCATTGACTGAAGTTCCTGTAACCGTCATCTAACTATGACGGGTTGGAGAGAGAAATAATCCACGATGGTTTAATATCATCCAGAGGATTTAGGGAAGCAGCTGTGGAGCATCTGCAGGAGGAATACTGACATTTGATCTGAGAGGGAAACAATGCAACCATATAGACTTTGTTGTTTTAAACCCGTGAACCGAAAGTTACTTTACGCACTTGTTATTTAGGGAGACGTCACGTGAAAAGGTTCTATATGTGTCTGATGGACGTTATAAATCCAAGAGTTCAGTTCTTTCATCTACAGCACAGAAACATGAGTTTGATCGGATCTTTGATTCTTCAGTCTAAAGACAAACTAATACCAACTCTTCTTCTTCTTCAGCGGCGCAGACGCTGATAGCAGCAGGAAACGGCGTGGAGGACTTAAGGCGGTGCTGAGCGCTTCTCACCGTGACTGTTTCCTGTGGGAGCTGCGGCGGCTTGGCTTCCCCGCTCCTCTCTGCGTTCTCCTTCACGCTCCTGCAGAGACACAACAAAACTGTCTCAAACACACAGTTGGCAACACGACAAGTGGAAAACTTCTCCAAGTCTGCCTCTGAAGCCCCCCAGCAGCGCGGCGAGGAGGCTGCAGACACACTCACTGCAGAGCTTCTTCTGTCTGCGCACAGCTCGGGGTGGGAGGAGCCTCTGGATCCTGTGGGGATTCAAACACTTGATTCACTTGTGCATGGGAGAGTCTCAGACAGCAACCGTATCTTACCTGTACCATACTGTTCGCTGCAGGTGTTGTCATGGTAACCAGCTTTACAGAGAGTGGAGGGAAGCTGCTCAGGTTGAACTCAGGCAGACATGGCTGATGAGGAGACAGCAACATAAAGGATTACGGCTGGTTCTGTGCTCTCTGTGATGGAGCGGCTCAGTGGGTTCTTACTTCACTGTGCCGTGAAGACTCCTCAGAAAACCGCGGCTTCTTTCTTCTCTGGCCGGTGAGGCAGTGCCTACGTAGAGTCATAAAGCCGGGTTAAGGCCTCACAACCTTTGATTTACTGTCATTTCTTCATTAATAACATAATAACATACCGGATCCGGCCCTCCACATCGTTTTATTTTATTGTTACCCAACAAAACACCTGACACTGTTCACAAAATGGTTTATAAAAATGTTAGCGTAGAACAGTATTCAGGATTTTATTTTATTTTGTTTATTTTACTATAAATCCAGGTTCACATTCATTGCACTTCACCATCTTTTCTCTGTGGCTCAGACCAGAAAACTTCATCTGCATCACTGACATTGTTCACCGGAGCCGCACAACAGGAAAAAATGACAAGACCCAACTGAAATGTCATCACAATCCATGTCTGAGGCCTGCAATGGGTTTTGTCGAGTTACTTGTTGTCTCTCCTTCCAATGCTAAGTCAAAAATAAAAATCTTCAACTTTGTCCTGGATCTCATCAGAACCTTGTTCTTTATTCTTGGTCTGAGTCTTTTTCTAAAAACTTCTCTGTTGTTCCAGAACTTTCCTTAAATTCACTGCAGTTGATTAGTAACAAGTGTTTTCAGTTCTGATCAGTTGTGTGTTGATGGAGATGGTTGTGTTGGAACAGAGTTTGAGTTTTGACTCTTGTGTGTTGTGAATGCCAGCTGTGTTTTAAAAGTGAGAAAGTGTCTTGTGTTCAGTGAAGAGAGAATTTCGAATTTTGCAAATTGTGTTTTATGTTTTGACCAAATGGTGACGTTTTAGAGAAAAGAGTTAAAGCAGTGGATCAGCTGGTATGGAGAATGGCACTTAGTGTTTTAGGAATTAGGAAAAACTGAAAAACAAGATCAGAACTAATGAGGTCAGCATCGGAAACTATTTTTCACAAAAGATAAAGTTTTGGTCTCAAATGTTTAGAAAAGTACATTTTTGCTGCTGAACGCTCACAACAACACTCTGAATCCATATAATATAAAGTACTGTCTGAATATTTTAATAGTTGATTAGTCGACTAATGGTAGCAGCTCCAGTTCTGAGATGTGAAAGCTGAACTTCAGTTACCGTTTACTGTAGGGTGTTGCTGAGCCGCTGGCCCCTCCCCTCCACTTCCTGTTCCGTTGCTGTTGGCTGTCCTGTGTCTGGTTTTGGGTCGGTTTAATGAAACCATCATCACCCTTAGAGGCGCCTCTGTGATGTCCAAAATCTGAAGAAGTGGCTGTCCTGGAGGACAGGTCCCATCAGACCAAGCAAACGGCTGAACCTCACAAACAGACAGCGGGATACCTGGTGAGCAGGCTGTGCGGGTGGTCTCTGGAAGCGTCTGCGGCCTCACCCATGAAGCCATCCCTCAACGACTCAAGCTGCTGGCAGAGACAACAGGTGAGCAGAGGAACCCCCGCAGAAGAGGTCCCGCCGGGGAACGGAGGATCACCTTCCGGCTGTCGCAGCAGGAGAAGCCTTCAGCTGACACCCTCGTCTCCTGGGATGCTCCGGATTGGTTCAAGAGGGGAGGGCGTTTGCTCCACTGCTCCAGCTGGACGGGTTTGTAACTATCAACTGGAACCACGCTGGTCTTTATCCTGGCAAGGATGGGCTTTCCCTTAAACACCTGCACTTCCTGTCGGAGGTAATTGTAGGCCTGCAGGCGCACACAGCAACACGATTTCCCTCAAACAAAATAAGATTTAGTGTGAAGCTGAGGAGAAAAACACAGTTTTCATATATGTCAAAGTCAAGGCCCAGAGGGCCGGATCCGGCCCTCCTGGTAATTAATTCTATCCGGGCCTCCAGATCATTTTATTTCATTCTTACTAATGGCCCAATGTTATCTTGTGCTCATTTCTAACTTGTTTCTAAGTTATTTAAGGTTTAAGTTGATTTATTCTGGAATAATATTCCTGCATTTTTATTATTCATAATTATGTTAAAAAGTTACAGTTTTAAAATGGTAAAAATTGTCATTCTGCTCGCTTTTTGGCTTGTCTTAGCATTTACGAAGATTTTTTTGTGCTTTTAAGGAGTTTAGCTAATATTTCAGCTACATGCTAGCTGTTTTGGCTAATTTAAGCTTTTCTTTTTATTTTTTTTTGGCTGTTTTGAAGTAAAGCTAATACTTACATGCTAGTT
This sequence comes from Oryzias javanicus, assembly GCA_003999625.1. NCBI lineage: Eukaryota > Metazoa > Chordata > Actinopteri > Beloniformes > Adrianichthyidae > Oryzias > Oryzias javanicus. The sequence goes on along the minus strand of CM012456.1, from coordinate 26,171,313 downwards.
GTTTTAGCTAATATATCCTTTTTTCAGTTTTTTAAGGAGATGCTGTTTAGTTATTTTTTCTGCAACATGGCAGCTGTTTTGGGTAACCTAAGTTTTTTGTTTGTTTGTTTAGTTTTTTAGGCTAATTTGGCTTTTCACTAATATTTGAGCTGGCTGTTGGCTTCTGTGTTTCCAGCTATCAGCACTAGCATCTTCAGCGACCAAATGAAGTTTACAGCATTCACACTAGCATTATTGCATTCTATATATCTAGTTCATAATTATTAAGTTATGTTTTTAAAGTTTTAAAAATGTAGTTTTAGAGTGTTCAATAAATGTTTATCAGAATCAGCTTTATTGGACAAGAACAGAGTATAAATACAAGGAATTTTGGTTCCAGTGACTTGTGCTCCTGTGTGCAAAAAGATAAAAAATAAATACATTTTTACACAAACACACACACCACACACACACACATATATATATATATATATATATCAAGAAAAGGATAAAGATATATACAACAGTGTCCGGTGTAACAGTTCCTATGTTGTGCTCCTGTACGGCCAACGACCTAATGGGTGTTTTGGATTTTGGCCCCTTTTTCGATCAAGTTTGACACCCCTGTCCTACTAGATCAAAAATTCTAAAGTCAATTCAGGTGAGAGCTGTTGTTGCTAACTTCACATTAGCCATGGGACAGAGGAGAAGGGGAGACGTTACCTGCTGCGTGTCGGCCTCACATGTGAAGGTGATAAACCAGTGGTTGTTGCTCACAGACTCACAGCTTACAAACGCTGGCAGAGTGTCTCTTCTGAACAGAGCCTCCACCTCCTGTACAGAACGCCGGCTTTACCTTCAGGGCTGAATAGAAAAGGATGGCGAGCTTCATTCTGCAGCCCAACAGGGCTCTTGCCTCTGAAGATGTGGAGTCAGGGACCTCTCGGAGTATCAGAACACAGCGGCTCTGCCGGGGCCGAAACTTCTGCCCGCACGGCGCCACCTGGACCTGCGGCACAGCTGCATGCCACAGAGGAGGAGAGGCAGTCTTTGAGGGAGAAGGTTCCAACCATCAACTCAAATCAAAGGAACCTCTGATTCTGTAGGACAAAGCCTCACTCACAGCACCAGAGGAACTAAGGAGAAAGAGTCACACTGACATTTCAGAACATCAGAGAGGAGGTTCTGGTCCGTGGTCAGGCTCCTGATCTGGTCCACACACATCAGGGAGGAGATGGGAATGTACTGGTTACTGTCCATCTGAGAGTGAAGGTACAGGTCACTGCTGAGGTTCTCCCTGAGGAGAAACGGGAGAAAGTGTGAGCAGACCGGCACAGAAACGATTGGAACCCACAAGAATGAGGCTGCTACCTGCTCAGAAAGGTTTCCAGGACTCTGCCCAGCTCCTCTCTGACCGCTCCTGAAACAGCAGACGTACACATGCTGGAACAGCTTTGGATTCCAGGCAGAAAAACACATCAGCAGAAGATGAAAGCGACACTGAGGAGTTAATGTAAACGTGTGGATGTGTGGCAGCGGTTTTACCCTCAGACTGTTATTAACCATCTCTAACCGACACATGAATGAGAAAGCTGACAGCTGAAGAGGCTGAGTGAGCATGTCAGGACATTTGAAGCGTCTGAGTCTTTGATCAAACTTTTAAGTTCTTGTTAAAGTCAAATGACTTGCAGATATTCATGATAAATCCTATAATTCCTGCAAAAGCTGCTTTGTTTCACAGCAGAAGCTACAATCGCTACAAACAAAAGTATAAACTAATATAACACTGATTGAAAAATAAGCTAAAGAAAAACCAGGATCTCAAATTATTGTGAATCAGACTGAAGACAGAATGTGACATAGAAGTGACAACAGCAAACCATAAGCTCTCTGCTGCGCTCCAGCTGGAATCTGGCTCCAAACTGTACGGCTGCATTGCCCCAATATCGATCACTATTTAGGTTGCACCGATAACATTAGCTTGAGGTTGTGAGGGGCTGTAAGCTAGTGGGAAAGAGCGCAAACAAAGGGTTGATGGGAAATGGAAGCAGGCTTACTCTGCACCAACAGCTCCGCCTACAACTCAGAGGTGAATTTCTAATGAACAGCTGCTGCTCTGCAGAAACTATGTCCTAGAAAACAACAGTTTCTAAAAGAAATGGGCTAAAAATCCTAATTAAAAGACCTATAGAAACACTTTTACAATAGATCAAAAGATGATCAGCCTGGGACTTTAAAGGAGTGATAAATGATTGAAGACATGTTCAAAGCTCTTTCAGGTCTGCATGATCATTCCAACTGAAGTTCCTAAAAGAGTCCACAGCTCCCAAATGATCCATTATTTTCACATTGTTTCATAATAAGCATAAAACTCTGAAAACCAGCAGCACCAGCTGGACCGTCCTGGACGGTCTGTTAGCAGTTAAAGGCTAAAAGTCTACGGAGGATCGGAGCTGCTACAAAGTGTAGAGAGAGTGGATGTCAGTTTAAAGGACTCCTAACCCAGAACGACATGGGGCACAGGCGGGTCCGGTCGGTTCTGAAGCTCCTCTGCAGCCTTAGCTCCAACCGGGTCAACGCCCAACCCAAACCTGGGCCAGAATTCTGAAAACATACATCAAAAGATCACTGAGACTGATTTACCTCTCCACAACACAGGTGTGCTATCACCGACTGCACATGAGAACTGGACCGACTGAGTGTGATGTCATCCACAGAAAATGGTTTACTTTCAGCTCCAACTGAATGAAGTCAATGAAGGACGTCGCCATGTTGGAGCCAGATGATGTCAGTGAGCAGTGATTGGTCTGAGTCGATGTTTCTATGGCAACAGCTCTCGCCAATCAAGAGAGAGCTGGTTTGAAGGCCACGCCCCTACAACTTGAAAGCGAGCTGGGGAAAATCTAGCAACATGCTTTCAACATGAGACCACCCACTTTTATTGAGGCATCTGATTGGTCAATTTATAACTTTAATAACTTGAACTACAGAAAATATATATCAATAAAAGATCATCAAAAAGATGTTAAGACTGTATCAGCGCCAGAACAGTTCTAACAACTGTAACAGCTGGTTATTTCTCTATAGAACTCTATGGGATTTTGAATTCTTAGAACGCGATGGGGGAGGAGTCACACATACCAGTTCTCATGTACAGTCAATGGTCCTGATGCAGAGGATGGCAGCTCACCATGGTGACGGGTGGGACTGAGGGGCAGCAGCTGCTGGGGCTGCAGATGCTGCACATCAGGGGTGTTGGTAATGTGGGTCGGCTCAGCGTTGTGGTGGGAGCTGGAGTCCAGGTCCGCATCCTGAAATCAACACAAACATCCATCAGGAATCAGACCATCACATTTCTACGTCAGCTGCTGGGAAAAAAAAATACAGAGAGAAGACCCTCAGACAGGGGTCTGCAATCTTAGACTGTAAAAGAACCATTCAGACTCATTTTCTACTGATCAAAACCTACAGGGAACTACTTACTTTAGTCTTTAAGGAATTTGGATTTGAATTCATGACCTCTTATTTTTTATATGAATTATGTCTTCTTTTCGCATGAACAAAAACAAAAATATTAAAACCTAGCATCTTTCAAAATGGGATTTTTTTTTAACTTATTTTCTAAATAAAAGACTCTCTGTTCCAAGCAGGATCATCTCAGTGCAGCTCTGGACAGATAATAACTAATCTTGTGCAGAATAAGATAATATGAGCTTTTAACTCATAAAAGATCAAACTTTTGACCAAAGTTTTTCTTTCCATCTAAAATCTGTTCATTCTGGAGGTAGAGTTGAACAAACAAGACATCTTCAGGTCAACATGGATGCAAAAACATACAGAGTTTATCATCTATGTGAACCTCAGACATTAATTTATAAATTTAACTAATCTAAATTAAATAAATGCTAATTAAGTCATTCTTACTTAAAAAAAAAGCTTTTCTCCTCTCTGCCTTCAGCAGTCTTCCACTGCTGGGTTTTGTTATTTTATGTTGGATCTTGGTAGTCTTAGTTTGCAGGCTTTGTTTATTTGTTTTCTTGAGGTAGTTTTGGTTGGACAACCATTATCAGAGATCTGCTGAATCAGACGGTCGACATGACTGGATCAACAGTCTCCATGATTTATTTTGTTTGATCAAGGAGCCGCTATGGAGAGATGAAAGAGCCTCATGTGGATCTGGAGCCAATGGTTGCAGACTCCTGGTCTAAGGTCACCCCGGCCCTTAGAAAGAGACGATCAAACTGGTCTAAATAACACATGATCAGACTGACACGTGTAGTGTTTCAGTGTAAATTTGTTCCTGGTCAGCTGACTGAAGCAGCTTCAGACAGATTTGGACAGAACCACAGGAACATTTCTGGAACAAAGTGAGAGCCGCTCTAAACTAAAATGTCTTTGTTGTGATAAAAACACTCCGGTCTAAGCTGCAGTTACCCGTCAATGCTGAGTCAGCATAAAGAACAGGAGAGGCTTGGCTGCAGGAGGACTTACTCTCAGAGTGCAGCTGGCGTCCCAGTCCAGCACGCTGTAGTACGGGTACACCTCCGTATGCTGCTCTGAGATGGACAGGGGGGTCAACTCAGAGCTGCTCTCACCCCGGCTGGACTCGGATGACCCTAGAAAACACCACTCGTAGCTGTCCTCCTGACCCAGCCCCGGGATGGGGGGCAGCAGGCCCATGGCAGAGTCCCACCTCTCTCCCAGCAGCTCAAACATGGTTTCCCTCATCTCTGCTTCCTCCTTTTCCTCCTCATCTTCATCTGCAGGTTCCTGGTCCAGATGGATCTCATAGGATGGAGTCGATGCATGGATGTCAATCTGGTCTGGGTCAACAGGCAGGAGGGGGTAGGAAGCAGGCCGAGAGTTTTGACTGACCACGACAAGACTCTTCCTCTCAAACTCCACAGCTGGGGAGTACTCTGCAGCACCAGTGGAGTCCAGCTGGGAGTGACCTTCCACCTGAGATCTGGCAGACTCACAGAACACCCCCCATGAAGATGTCTGGGAGGGTTGGGATGGTGGCTGAGGCTGATGCTCAGAGACAGTCTCCGCCCCTTTCTCCTCAGTTTTACACCTGCCTCCACCTGGAACAGACTGATGGGGAAGAGTTCAAACACGGGATTGCTCCTCTGACTCCCTGCTCCTTTTGTTGTTTGGGTCAGCCTGTGCATGCAATTTTTTCATCCTAAAGGAGTTTAAAACAAAAAAACTGCACCAGAGCAGTGGTGAGTGGGAGGAGTCGGACTCCTCGTGGGGTCCTAGCCTCATAAAGAAAGAGGGAATACCCCCCCATCCCTCCTCTTCAGACTAACTCACTCCCTTCCCTTGCCAAAAATAGCGAACGTGAAGCAGCTCAGATGTTCCTGCCAATCAAACATGGGACTGCACTTCACATGGTCTGCAACTCCTGCTCGCCAATCTCCTCTCCCTGTTTACTTCTCCTCTTCCCTTGTGATTTTCCTCTCTTTGGCCAATAACCCCCCAATAATCAGTCAATGAGCCCCAGAACGGACAGCTCAACCCTGGGATGAGGATACAGACTGAAGTGAAGAGCCATCTTCATGTCTTAGATCCAAGAGTTTGTGTTCAGAGCAGCATCCTCAAACCAAACGCAGAGCTGTGAGCAGGATTAGCTGGAAACACGGCAAGTGATGAGCGTCGGGGTCGTGTTACCTGCTCCACGTTAACGCTCGAAGGTGAAAGACTCAACTGCGCCTCCAGATCAGCAGGAAACAGCGGGTTCTCCTCTGACATCATGTGACTCTGAACCACGGCTGAGAGTTCAGGTCAAGTGCCGCTGCTGTTGACGGTCACCACGGCAACTGAAGGGCAGCAAAGCAGAGCAGAAAATGAGTCACAGCAGCAGCTGGTGTGATGGAAACACTGTGACGGTCTTCAACAAGGACAAAGACAGCTGAAGGTAAAACATATGACGAGCACGTGCTCTGCAGACATGTCACTCACGCCGCTCTGTCAGAAAAACTTCTGAGTCATTTTCAAACTAAAACTCCAGCACTGAGGTGAGGGGGGGTTCTGAATCCTTCGAAAGAACTAACCACAGCATGAGGGGGATCTGACCCGGAAACCATGCAAACCTCTGCTGACTGGCAACAGCACAGATTCTACGGAAGACCAGAAGGGTCATATCTAATGGTGCTTTTTCAGCTCATGTTCTCCAAATAACATTTTAAAAAGTTGCCATCCTGACAAAACAAAAACAGTTTTAAGATATCAGAATAAACTTGTCTGTAATTGGAGATCAGTAGAAAGACACAGTAGTTTGTTGTAGATGTGAACCAGAACCGGATCAGGATCAACACTGATGAACCTGAGCAGCAGAGTTAGTGCTGGTCAAACTCAGGCAGGAATTCTGTTAATGTTGTTGGTCTAAAACGAACTTTCAAATTAAACTGTTAATTAAGAAGTTAATTCACACACACAAAAAAAGATATACAAACAAAACCAAGATTTTCTAGTGTTGTTTTCTCATTAGACCTAATGAATAGTTGTTTTGAGAAACCAGTTGTAAAATATCAAACATGACCCTTCTCGACTTCCGTAGATTTATCAAGAGAAACCATTCTCAGAGAAACAGCTAATTAATTCAAAAATAATATTATTAAATTTAAACTGTTCAAAGTTTCTTTTTTTTTTTTTTAAGATAAGGTAATCTAAATAAAAGTGAACAACTGTGAATGTCGCAGATGTCCGTCTAGCGGATGCTAACGGGGAAAGTCCTCGCGGGTTTAGCCTCGGGGTTCTTGCTAGCTGTCTGTCCGGGCTTCCGTAACACGCTCCACAAATCATTTCAGAGAGGAGAGAAGAGGACGGCAAACTGCGGCTGAGGAGGAGGTGAAGGATCTCCGGGGAGAAGCGGCTTCTGTTCTTCAAGTCGATCGACATGTCAGTCCTGATCGGAAATGTCTCGCGCCGCGCGGCTAGAGAAGGAGAGGGGGCGGGTTTGACCCCGACTCACCTGTGGAAGTGTACCTGTCTGCTGCAGTCCGTGAAACTATTTTCCTGTGAACAGAATGAAGGTCTGTCCGTCTGTAACAGCAACTCCAGAGAAAGTCCTGGCGATTCCGAACATACGCGCTGCTCGGTTGCCATGGAAACGGGGCGTAAACCCTTACAGGAGACGTTGCAGAAGAGAGAAAGTAGCTGTTGTTAAAAACAACATAAAGCTAATATTCATGCACACATGTATTATTCATGTTGGTCACAAACAGATTTTCTACACCTTTATAATTTAAAAAACTTTATTTATACCTGAATCTTCTGACAACACAGCAGGAGCATGAAAAAGAAGAGCTTCATAGATTATGTTGGGACTGACAAATTAAATGTATTTAATTTATTCATTTTTTAATGTTTTGTTTTGTGTGTTGAAGGTGTTTTGGTTTAACACAATCACCTGTTCTGTCAAATAAGCAAACAATAATCCAAAGACATCCAGGTGAAAGAGCTCTCTTTAAACCAGCTAGGGGCCAAAATTCAGAGCAAACCTTAGGTCAGGGCCGAACAGGATGAGCATTTATTGAACACTTTAAAAATACATTTAAAAACTTTAAAACCAGAACTTTTTAACATAACTATGAACTAGATATATTGCATTACCTGCTGCATTATAATACTAAATGATGGAAGCTGAATTTTGCTGAAATTGATAGCTAAAAACGCAGATAGTTGAAAATGCTACAGCTGATAGCCAGCTAAAATTTTAGCTAAATGTCAAAATAACCTAAAAACCAAAAACCTAAGGTTGGCTGAAACAGCTGTAAAATAGCTTTACTTCAAAATATTCTAAAAAAAAAAAAAAAAAAAAACCCTTAATTAGCCAAAACAACTAGTTTAAATATTAGTCTAACTTCAAAATAGCCTAAAAATTAAAACAAAAAAAAGGCTAAAAAATCTTAGTAAGTACCAAAATAGTCCAAAAAACTAGCAGAATGAAATGTTTTAAACTTTAAAACCATAACTTAAACCATGAATGATAAAAAGGCAAGAATATTATTCCAGGATAAATCATCTTAAACTTTAAATAACTTTACAGTTTTTACTCTCCATAAAAATATATATTGTCAAAATTATACAAGTTAGAAATAAGTGCAAGATTAATAACGTTAAAATAAAATGATCCGGAGGGCCGGATAGAATTACTGGAGGGCCGGGTTCTATTTGACATATGTGCTTTAAAATTTCTTTATTTTTACATCCAGAACAGAAAAAAAAAATAATATAGCTGTGTGTTACTTTAAATTGTTTCTCTTTTGGCAGAAGCCCCAAAAGTATCTTGTAAAAATAAAATATTTGTCTCACCAGCAGAAGTGAATTCTAATTATTAAGAAGAGGTGTAACAAATATACATTAGAAAGTAAAACAACATTTTTATGTGTTTTAATGACTTTAAATTCCTTTTAGGACATTCAATACTTCAGTTTCAGGCAGACATGGAAGTGATTCTATGCATTTAAATCTCAGCATCCTGATGGAAACAGACAGTCCTGGTTGAGGGGCGTGGCTTTCTGAGCTCCTGTGATGCATTGTGGGAGTGGTCCAAGAACACCCCTGTACAGAAAAATGCCAGTCTCTGAGTGGACCAGCCCGTTCCATGGTGCCACGAGAATCCAAGCCGTACTGACATCACTGGAACCAAACGAAGCATCTTCAGCCTCTCCCTGATGTTGTCGCGACCCCAGAGACACGAGTGGCGTTCCGTTGGAACTGAGGGTCCGTTACAGTGACAGATCCCGACCCAGCGTCCTGCCTTCACGTTTTGGAGATCACAAAGTCTGCTTCTCCACCTTCCAGCCACATCAAGCATTTCTGCTGTCTGTTAGTGTGAGATCTTCAGATCCATTTGGGGTTGGACCCTGAAGTCACACTTTGTGACCTCCTTCCACAATGAACGTGACTCTGACCTGTTCAGTTCTGCAGGATGTGTCCAGTAGTGAAAATAACTTAATACAAATCAACAGAAATGACACAGTATTTCTTATTGGACCAGAAGACAAAGTCAAAGTTGACAATAAAGCAAAAGTTGAGGAGTTTTTTTCCTGAACTCATGAATAAAACATCCTGAAGTTTTGAAAGAAAAAAATATTCAACTTCTCTGTTTATTAAACCATTTTGTCTCTTATTCAAATGAAACATTGAAGCTGAAGTCAGGATCTCTTGTGTTTTCACAGTGTTTGTCGAAGTCTCAGTCATTTCTTCCTGAATAATGGTTTCTGTTTGTTTTTGGCTGAAAGATGAGAGTGACATCCCAGTTAAGCACAAAAGTATGAAAACGTAAACGTCTGTTTGAGGACCTCCGGTTATTTAATCTCTCCTGACTCAAACGTGCAGCGCCGCCTCTCTGCCGCGTCGGCCGGCCAGCAGGAGGCGCTGCATCAGGAGTACAGGCTCCAGTAGATGGTGTTAAAGAGCAGGTAAGACAGGGGGAAGGCCAGGCGCGAGTACGAGTCGATCATGTAGCTGTTGTTGACCAGCAGGTCCACGTTCTCTCGCACAGACCTCTGCCGCCGCAGACGAGTGCCCTCAGGGGGCCGGGTGTCTGAGCTCTGGGTGGGCGTGGTCAGAGGGTCAGAGGTCAGCGTGGGAGCCATCCGAGTGAAAGTTGTGAGCTCAATGTCGTTGTCATGGAAACACCCATCAAAGGCCATGGCTTGGCTGGCATCGAAGGTGGACGGAATCTGAGAAGACAAAGAGAACCGGCGGTAACCTCAGTCCGGACCGGAAGGGACCAAAGACGAGGAAAGAGGAGAATCCCATTCAACTGTCATTTCATTGATATTAATTTGAATATTTTCTGATATTTTACCACTGTAAATACTGTTTAAATGTTTTGATGTTGACTGGACTGCCAGAGCAGGCTCTACAGTGGGTAGCATCTATACAACAAGAAGGCTCTGGATGAAGTCCCACACTTGTGTGTGGAGTTTGAGTCCAAAAGCTTTATTTATTTATTTTTAAATCCAGGACACTAGGTAGTCCTGCTCTAGTGAGGAGGGACTGAATTCTGACAGCCTAAACATTAGTTAGGAAATGTGTAATGTCTCTGGTTGACCACAAGAGGGAGACATTCGGACACATAATTCTGGTTTCTCTTCATTTTGAGCGGTAGAGGTTCTTCTGTACTGACCTTCCCCCTCCTCATCTTCCTCATCTCCTCCAGAGTGGTGCAGTAGTTCACGGCTGCGTATTCAATCACAGAGAGGAAGACAAACAGGAAGCTGGTCCACAAGTAGATGTCCACGGCCTTCACATAGGACACCTGAGCAACAGCAACACATGTTCACAAAGACCTCCATCCAAAAAGAATTACATCTGGTTGATGACATCAGTGAATTCACACTTCTATTATAAGCTCAACCCACATGTGTGCTTTTCTGTTTTGAAATGTAAATGTTCACATTCTTACTGGATTATCTTCATGTTCTCTTCTAGAAAAGAAAGCTTATGAAGGTGAAAAAAGGTTTAAAGAACTCGTGGTACCTGAGGCATGGAGGAGGAGACTCCTGTGATGATGGTGGACATGGTGAGCACCGTGGTCATTCCTGCACCAACAGAGCACAAATGTCTCCCTCTTGTGGACAAATTATGACATTGCAGGACGATACAGAAACACTTCTATTCCTCTCTAATCTTTCCCGTTTTGCCTTTTTGAATAAACATATTGAATATTTCATCATCTACCCCCACCTCCATCATAAGCTTTAGGCTCTTTCATTTGTTTACAGTAAAAAAAGCATCAAGCTGCTACTCTTTGATCAAATTTGCAGGTGTTACCCAGAGACACTCGTGCAGGAACAGCCCTCCTGTCGATCCAGAAGGAGACCCAGGAGAGGACCACCATGAGCATGGTGGGAAAGTAGGTCTGCAGCATGAAGAAGAAGATGTGCCTCCGCAGGATGAAGTTGATGAAGAGGCGGTTATACCACCCTGCCAAAAACAAAGAAACAGAGGTTCAGTGGTGCTGATCTGCTTCTAGTTTCACTGGAATGAATGTTGCAAGGAATTTCCAGATCTTTTCTAAACAACAAGACACAGATGTCATGACTGTTACTCCAAACTCCTCCAGCTCACAGAGGCTTTGGCCCTCAACAGAAGCATGCATCATGTGACACAGGAACACACCTGTGCTGCTGTAGAAGGCCAGGCCGCTGGAGGCATGGAAATGCTCAATGAAGAACTGAGACAGCACGATCTCATCCGTCCTCAGGGAGTCGTTCCCGTTCTTCCAGTACAGCATCAGGTCGTTCTCATTGTACGCGTCTGCGTGCAGGAGAAGCTGAAGTCACCGATCCATGACCGTACAAACCAGAAATTCATGGATCAGAATGGAGAGGAGCAGAGAGCTGGAGGCCCATCCAGCGTATCTAATATGAGCTCCTCCTACTGCATGTTTTCATCTGCTCCTGATTCACAGCAATTTGAGTAAAGGAATATGCAGAAATTATCTTTATATACGTCCTCCATCATCAGGTAAATGCTGCAAGAAAATGTAAAAATTACCAAAAAGACCATTTTCACTTCTAAAACATAGGATTCTAAGTAGATGTAAAATCATGAAGTCAGTGGTTTGGTTACAATAAATGTTCTTAAAAAAAAGTTGTGATGAAAGTAGAGCTGTAGCGATTAGATGATTAATCGACAATAAAAATAGTTGACGAGTAATTTAATATTTGCTTAGTCGTTACTTTATATTATATAGAGTCACAGTGAAGTAAAGTTGAACACAGTTGTGAGCGTTCAGCACCACAAAATTTACTGTTTTAAAAATATTTGAGCCAGTGAGACCAAAACTTTTTAAAAGTAATTCCTATTTCAGATGTTGACTTCATTTGATTTAATCTTGTTTTAATACCAGAAACTAGTGAAGGAAAGAAGCTGCAGAATTAATTTAAAAGTTCTTTGAATATCATCGTAAATGTCTTTATTTTTTATTATTTTAAAGCTAATGGCTAATATTTGTGTTTTACATTTTGTACACTTTTTGTGCACGTGTGTCAAAGTCAAGGCCAGAAACAATGTTTTAAAACACATATGAACCCGGCCCTCCAGATCATTTCATTTTATTGTTATTAATGACCCGATGCTATCTTGCTTTTATTTCTAACTTGTATAATTTTAATAAAATATATTTTAATGGAGAGTAAAATATTGAAAGTTAAGGTTTAAGCTGATTCCTTCTGGAATAAATTCCTGACTATCAACTTCAGCTTTTTTCAGCCATCATCACTGGCGTCTTCAGCGGCCAAATTCAGCTCACAGCGAGGTGTGTTTTGGATTTGGGTCCTTGTGCGATTGAGTTTGACACGCCTGGTTTTGTGCATGACCCGATTAGTCGACTAATCAACTAATAATTGGTGATTAGTCGACTATCAAAATAATCCTTTGTGGCAGCACTAGATGAAAGTAGTTTGATTAAATAATGTTGTTCCAAAGAGGCAGACAGTAAACATTTCAGTGTGATTGTCTCACAGCTCTCCAGCTCCAGCGAGCAGTTCTGTGTGTCCAGAGGGAAGCTGCTGAAGTCCATGGAGCAGAGCGCCGTCACCGTCACCCTGAAATACACACATGCATGTCAACTCCACAGACACTCTTCACCAAGCTTCACTCTGTTCTTCTCTGCTAACTGAAACGTGATGATGCTCTGAGTTTGTGGATGAATTCATTTCACTTCGGTTCCTTAAAACCTCAACAGATTCTTCAAAGGTTTCCTCTTTTATTAATAGTTTAATTTTAAGCTGAGACCTGCATGGTGGTGGTTTCAATCCCAGCTGGTTTTTTTTTCTGAATGATCTTGCTGTGAGGCGAGGGGGCTAACCGCTGCTCCCCCCCCGTGCAGGCCGCCCGCGGCCTTGAGAGGGAACGTGGAGTTTTCTTTTACTTTGTGAACGGAAACATTTGCTCCACTTCCTCATTGCAGAAGGGTCACTTTTTCCGTAGAATTTTGCTCAGATTAAGTGTGTTGCTGCCGACCAATAAAAAAGAATGACTGATGGAGTAAAGAAGATGCTGGAGTTCATTTGAAGTCGGGTACATAGCAGAGGACTCAGATTTTCCTTTTTGTAAAGTTTTTCAAACATTTTTCGGTTTCTAAAAGTGCAGATGACCTGAAGAACGGAGGTCTTCCTCCTCTCGGCTGCGTTCTGGAGCTACCTGACGCTGTAGAGGATGTTTCCGTCCGGGTAAACCCGCAGCATGATGTTCTCCATGGTGGTGTCGTGGATGAAGGAGCGCTTGGAGTGGACGAAGAAGACGTCGGGGACCCAGATCTTCTTCACCAGCCGAGAGTCGAAGGTGCGGCTCTGGTTGGTCTGGGACGGGAAGGACAGCCGCTCGTCTTTCCAGTAGTGCCGCAGGTACAGAGTCATGGTGAAGTCCTGCACAGGAGAGGATGCTCAGCTTCACCACATCCTGACTCCACACAGACGCTATAAAGGAAAATGTGCGTTTCTGCTGAACTGACACAAACAACCCAGTGAAGTTAGTTCAGCTGTTTTAGGTAGAATGTTTCCAGAGCATGAGAGCATGAACTCAGTTCAGGACCTTCCGCCGCATCATTCATCTGTGAGCAGCCTTTAAAGAGGCGCCAGCAGGAGTTCACGGGACCCAGAGGTCAGCGAGCAGACGCAGGAGGTGAGCTCAGCGCTCCTCTCATTGTGTCAATCCTTTTGTGTTTCTACACTTTCATCTTCAAACTGTCTGGCCTCCGACTGTAGGTGGAGCAGAGCGCTCCGTTCTAGTACAAACCCACCATGTTGACCTCGGAGATGCTGTCGATGCTCTCCACCTGCACGTCGATGCCGACGGGGATGGCTGCACCTGAACACAACACAACGTCACAGCGTGTTTTCAGGAGTCTGCTGCAGAACAAAGAAAGGTCGTTCACGGGACTTCCTCTCACAGAGGATGTTTCCCTCAAGAGCTTTTATCAAGCCGGATGAATAATTTGGTGAGAAATCTCACTGATCCTAAGCAAAGGTTCTAACGTCTGGTCATGCAGAATTCTGTGGCACAAAAACATGAATGTCTAAGTCTGCATCTTTAATCCTTTTACTGTCCAACCAAACATTTACAGAACATGTTTTTAAAAATATTGATTAAGTGTATAATTCCCAAAAGTACGGAGCCTCTAGAGGGACATAGAAGACAAACTTTTTTTTCCACAAACATTGGAATAATAATTAAAAAAAAAATCTGGTAACAAATGCACACCTGATAGTATCTCAATTATTAACCAGAACATTTTTTCAATTAAATTTTTTGAGATAAAAAAAAAATACTATCTGGTGTGCACTAGTTGCTAACCAAAAATGTTTTCTTTACTACTTTAATAAAATAAAATAAAAAATAATAAAAAAAAAGTTCTGGTTATTAACCAAAACTTGTTTTTATTACTTTAATTTTATTTATAGAGCGCTTAAGTATTCAAAAAAAGAAAAAAACATTTTTTACCTCAATGTTTTTTTCCTTGAAGTCCCTTTCGGGGCTCCATACAAAGACAATGAGCAGCAGAAAAAATGCTTTTTCTTTTTTTGGGTAGTTGACAGGTCGACTTACAAGCATGTTCATGACCATGAGGAATGAGAATGTGTTGGTTTATACGGGTTTTACTTGCTTTGAACAGAAATCTGTTCCTTTTTCTGCTGTGAAATCTCAGCTTTGGTTCCGGATGTTTTCACTCTTTTGGAAAGCAGCAGAGCAACCAGACGAGACCTGAAGGCCTCTTGTGTTGGACAGATGTTACTGTTACTAGAGTTATGGACACACGAGCTGTATATTTGTATGAACCTCTTCTGTATCAGAGGCTAAACTTGATATTTTATTATATTTAAGTTAATTTCTTTTTGGTCCAGATGGAGCAGAGAAGGAGAGATGACTATTAGAGATGGGGGGGGGGCACACAGAAACTCCAGCCCAACCAGACCCCCCCCATCCATCCAGGGACTGTGTGTGTGTGAGCAGCTGATGGACGTGTGTGTGTTTCCTGAACACTTTGTTTAATGAAACTCATCTGACAGGCGGGTCCTAAGAGCTTCTGCTGCAGCTTTATCCCTGTGTGACTCACAGACGCCGCTCTGCATCGCCATAGCAACGGCTGCTGTCAGGCCTGCGCCCACTTTCCCTCACAAACCCGGTCAGAGAGGGTAAAACTGACTGACAGCAGCAGGACGGATGAGGACCTGGAGATCGCTCATCTAACGCAGAAAAATGGAAAATCTGCAAAGATTTGAGGAAAAGTTCAGATTCAGATTCAGATTGAATGTGACGGACGTCAAACAAAAACACTTCCAATATACTGAACTCTGCAGAAACTCTGTAAAAGGTTTCAGGCAGAAACTTGAGTGTTCGGGTTTGACGGTTTTAAATGAGAGCCTGTCTGTGTTTGGTTGGTTTTATGAGAAGTTCATCATGTTCGGTTGAGGTGAAGCAGCTGGCATGATGAAGAGTCTTCTGGTTAAGACTCTCAGCTGGTTTCCATCAGACCTTTGGGTGTCTGTTCTAGTCCAGCCAGAGTTCAGAGTTAACCCTTTAACAGCTGACATCACTGACACTTGAACACTAAATCTGTAACATACTTTCCAACCATTAACACTGTAATTCCAGTAGATTGTGAATTATTGTGTGATTGAAAAGTTACAGTAAATCAAAGAACATAAACACTGGAGCTCTGGTGTTAAAGAGAAATGTGCTCCTCCAACAATCTGTCCCGTGTGTTTTTAAAACGGCTTGATGATGGAGCCGCAGAGGAAACAGGAAAAAAGCCACATGAAGCTTTTTTTAATGAGACATTTTAAGTTTTTAAAGCCTCTTCAGTCAGAAAGTGAAAAAACACAAAGTGAACTTTCAGATGAAAAGACTGCTCAGTGATCTGATTCTTTATGAAAAGCAAAGTGTTTGGATAATTTATTAAAATGATGATTTTAGCCTTTAAAGCAATATTTTTGTAAAAAATAAAAATGAGTTGAGGAGATTGTTTTACTTTTAATGATGAAAAAGACCCACATATATCAGTGCATGTGGTGTCTGCATATGGAGCCAAATTGTGGCCAGAAATATTTAAAATCCCCAAAAACATTTGGAAAAAAAATCTAAAATGTTTTTGCTATTCCAACATAAACTTAATCATTTTCACCTTCAAATGTTCTGTTTTTTTAGGTCTCAAAACTCAAAATTTCAATTTCAAACATTTCTTTTTTTTTTTTTTTCAAATCTGCAGATTTCAGTATAAAAACTTTTGGCCCCGTTGTGGCGCATTGGGGCGGGGCTAACATGAAGGACCAATCAAAATCAATGAGTGTGGTGACTTTAGTCCCAGTGCATTCACTGACTCTGAGAACTGTGATAATTACGGTCAGAAAATGTCTGTTCAGTCTGTGAGTCGTCACAAGACGGATGTAAAAAGCAGTTTTATCTGTTCTTATTGCATATCTTACTGCATTACATGCAGGCGTAGAAAACGTTCTGTTGGATAAAATGTCAAAAACAAAACTGAAGCTCCACTCATTTCCTGTTGTCTAATCACTCGTGCGCCTGGAGCTCTATTTTTTTCTCATGCAGGAAATGTGTGTAGGAGCTCCACAGCAAACACAAGTATTTATTACATTAATTAATTTATTGAAAATATATTAAAACAAACTTTCTCCCCACCAGGACCAAAAACTATTAATTTAAAATAAAAAAAAGAGTAAGTGAAAGTGAGTGAGTTTTGAAACCTAAATAACTGAACATTTGAAGCTGAAAATAATTCAGTTTATTTTAGAACAGCAAAAAGTTTTGGACACGTTTTTTTTATTATACTTTTTCCAAAATGTTTTAAATATTTATAGCCCCATATCTGCAGCTTGGTTTCTAAATGCAGAGAACTGAGTGTTTTTATCCGATCCCACCAGCCAGCTCTCCAGCAGCCTCAGGGTGGCTCCGGTTTTTGTGTGGTCCTCCAGCAGCTGTGTCTGCATGAACCCGCAGGAGCACCACCAGAACACGCAGACGGAACGTTGGCTTCAGCTCTACAGCGGCTTTAAAACCAAGACTCCCAACGTGTCTGCTTCACACCAGCCCTGAGAGCAAAACAGAACTCCTGCCGCAAAGCCAGGGGGGAGGAGCGAACCCCAGGGACCACGGGCGTCAGACAAGTGTCAGTGTGTAGAAACAAAACAAGAAGATGAGATGCACACAAACACGGTTCATTCAGGTCAAAAATATCTTAAAACAGGTCTCTGATGTTTAAAAAAACCTGACAAACATCTGGAAATATGAATTTATTTTGTGTAAAGTGAGATATTGTCCAGGAGAAATGTTTTAACCATAAGGATCATGTTTCCGTCTCTTTCTTATTTCAGTAATTACTATTTTATTTTGAAAATGCCTGTTAGATTGAGCAGGATATTCCCTTTTAGTTGTAGTGTGCACATGCGCAGCAAGGTGACGTGTTCTATGGCGTGTATGCAATCACGTTCTCTCGCTCCAGCTGAGAAAAAAAACCCACCCGTTTCAGGGTGAATAAAACGAAGAGTTCAGTCTCTTAACAAGGGTGCAACAAAAATATGAAATAAACTTCAAATAAACATAAATATAGCACCAAGAATATTAACCAAAACAGTGCAAACAAACTCAGAAAACATGTGGACCATTCTAAGACCATTTCTGATTCTTATGCAACAAATGAGATTATTGTTCAGTTCAGTGACTGAAAACAAACAAAAAATACCTGAAGACACAAATAACAGCTGCTGGTAAATGAAAAAAAGGTCTGAAGGTCAGAGATCTGAAGCTCCGGTTGGTTCATGAGTGTTTAGAGGGCCAGCTGCTCAGGTTTTCTACCATGATGTCTGCGTTCCGGTTAGGTTATCCATCCCTGCAGAATGAGTCTGCAGGAGATCTCCAGTGATTCTGATCTAAATAATCCTGCAAAAGCCTCCGATTGGAAGAATCAGAGGCTTTTGCAGGATTGAGGACGCTGAAGATGTGCAGTCAAGACTCTGGTGGTTTCTGGGAGTTTGTGTTCATCATGCCTGCAGCTGTCTGAGGTGAAGCCTCCACTTTCTCCCAACAATAAGGGTCACTGATTTCCCAGGGAAAACAGCTTCCGATGAGAAAGCTTCAGCTCAGCTGGAGGCTCGTCTCTGATGAACTGCAGCTGCTTTTGGAAAAACAACTGAGCTTCAGCAGAAAGAATCCAACTGGAAACATCAGCATCTGGTTTTCTCTGCAGACGTTATGTTAACTACATTTAGATCCGACTGTGAACCTATTAGTTTGAATGTTTGGGAGGAGCAGAGAAGAACTGAGCTGGACCACTGAACTGCATGAACCTGCTCCAGTACCAGACAAGACTGGTCTGAAGTTCCAGCCGGGACACAGAAGCTGAAGAATCAGAACCCTGTTTCTGTGTCTGTAGACTTCATGAAGACGGGTTCAGAGGATTTCAGCTTTTGTTTGTAGTTAACATTTTAAGTTAAACTTTGAGTTTTCATTAGCTGTTCAGAAATGTGTTTTGCTTTTTCAGGATATTATAGAAAACATCGTCATGTTTAAGTTTGTCCTGATTATCTCCACCACTGCACAGTACTGAATGAACTCCCTCTGGTGTCTAGAGCGGAAATTTGGGGCTAACCCAACGAAATGGGGCGTGGCTCTGGAAATAGTAGTTTGTGGTGGTTTAAAAAAATGACTGCACAGATTTATCTTTTCTCTGTTAGTCAAGAGCACGAATCTACATGTCAGTGAAACACTGAAGCTGAAATATTAGCTAAATGCCAAATTAATCTAAAAAAACGCAAACAAAAAATTTAGGTTATCCAAAGCAGCTAACATATAGCTGAAAAAATAGCTGAACCTCAAAATAGCCTAAAAAACTGAAAAAAGCCTAAATTAGCCAATAAAATGTTAAAAAATTCTGAAATAGTCCAAAAAGTTAGGAGAATATCCATTATTAAAACTTTAAAACCATAAAAGTTTTAACATAATTATGAATAATAAAAAGACAGGAATATTATTCTAGAATAAATGAACTCAAACCTGAAATCAATTTCAATATTTTACTCTCCATGAAAATGTATTTTGCCAAAATTATACACAAAAATAAAATCGGGTCATTAATAACAATAAAATAAAATGATCTGGAGGGCCGGACAGAATTACTTGGAGGGCCGGATCCGGCCCCCGGGCCTCGACTTTGACACATTTCTAATAAACAAATGAATTTTAAATGGATATGGTCTTTAATCCAGACTTGAATTGCTGCTGTTCTGGAGCTGCAGCCACATTCTCCAGACTGTCAGGACTCCAAATCCTGACGGTCTGGAGCCGAGAGCAGCTGGGAGGGAACGAGGAGACTTATCTTTGTCAGAGATCGTTTGGACGCCTGCTAAAGGTTGACCTGCATTTAGAAGCACAAGAGTCCTCCACACGTGCACGAGGTGACTGCAAATGTCACACCAGGCATTTGTGGGCTTCGCTGTGAGCCGTCAGCCTGCAGGGGGAGGAGGAGGAGGAGGAGGAGGAGGAGGTGCGCCAGCAGGAGCTATAGGGTTATGTGAAGAGATTTTCTCAGTGTCAAATTATAGTGCAAAGAAATACCGCAGGGCCATGGTGGGGCACAGCATGGTACTTTTGTTGCTCCTGTCTGAGTGGGACCACGGAGACGGCGAGTTAACCTCCAGACCGAGCAGGGAAGATAGCAGCGAGCCACAGAAACCAAGTCCTACGTCAGAAACCGTTCAGAGGGGACAGATTTGGCCTCAGGGCCGAGAGAATCCTGAAACAAACGCCAATAAATTCAGGTGAATCTGCAGATGATGGAAGAATGAAAGGAAGACTCTGAAGGAATGCATTGTTCTCTGATGTAAATGTTTACGGCTTCATGCCTGGAGGTGTAACAGAAACCCACGGAGCAAACAGCAGAAGGGCATCATGGACACCGTGACCCTCCATGAATGTCAGCCGCTCTTCCTGTTTAGTCGCTTTCCTCCCACTCACGTCAGACGACTTCTCACACGTTTGATGGATTTGTTAGATTTGCAGCGTTGCTGGATAAACTTTTCTGAAATAAACTCAAATTCACACAAATGTTTTTGTTGATTTATTCAACCCGATCAAGATGATCAGCGGATAAACAGATGATGCTGCGTTTTCCAGGAGAGCATCTCTTTCTAGCTTTAGTAGCAGGGGATCGACGTGGTGCTGCCTCAAAGCCCAGCTCTAAGAGTGAGGTGATTCATCGAAACAAGTGTCTCCTGGATTTGGATCAGCTTCAGGTCAGCAGGTCCACCGCGAGCTGCAGGCCTCACAGGGCAGTAGATGTTCCTCCACAGATCAATGAAAGAACAGCAAACAGGAGTCCTGTGAGAGAATATTCGGAGAACGCGGTGACTCAGCAGATCAGACGCAGATCATTTTCCTGTTCCTGTTGTTGCGTCTTCTTTTGTGTCCGTGTTATTGTTGACGTCTGCTGCCATGTTTATCGTCTGGACGACTCCTTCAGGTTGTTGGCACGAAGGAAAAACATTAGGCAGGAAAAGAACAAGGAAAAGTGTTCCGAGCCGCACGCCCACCTCATGAATCACACTGGATGTCCTGATCATTGACTGTATGTGAGAACTGGACAGAGTGACCCCTCCCTCCCCCAATGGTGTTCTAAACAGGAAGAACCTTCTATAGAGAAATAAACAGCTGATATTCGGTCACTTTATTGGTCAGAATAATACTTCTCGCTCTGATACTTTCAAAAATCTTCTGATAATCTTTTTTTAAACTTTTTTTCTGTAGTGAAAGTTAATCAAGTTACAAACTGACCAATAAAAAGTAATGTTTAAACTATTAGACCAACAGATTCTCCCAACTCTCTTTCAGTGGTTCATGAGGAAGACTTCCAACAAGCTCAGCCCCATAGACAGTATAATAAAACTGGACATCTGGAGCCATGAGGTCCCCCATCAGAAATGCATTAACCTCCACTCCTCATGAAAGTAGGCCCCCGCCTTCACCGTCACTTCCTGATATGTCTACTGCCATATTACAACGATTACAACCCATCAACAGCGATTGGTCTGAGTCACTGTAAATCATAGCTGAGTCATGGAATCACATTTTAATACAAAGAAATCAGGCTGAGAACCGTCAAGTTTGTGCTAAAGTAGGTGCTAGCATGCTAGTTTGGTTCTTCGATGCATGTTTTTATTAATGTTTCATGTTTTAAAACATGTCTGATATTATTTCCACTTATTTACGTTCAACCATGCAGATATCTGTGCTAGTAAAGTAGTACATAGCTACTTTAAGAACCTCCGGGGCTAAATGTTGTTGTGGGACACACTTTTTTCATTTTTTTTGTAAGAAAGTGAAAGTGATTTCATACATAATCTTCTAAATTTGTGTTGCCAGTGTTGAGCTTCTTTCCAGAGAAATCCCAGAAAGGAAATGCAGCGCTAACGCTAACCTTCTGCTTAGTGACATAAACACCGCAGAGAGCGGTTGTTATGGATGGATCTGTGGCTTAAAACTGTAACCTGCCACACCATTTACTGCTATTATCACTGTGTTTGAATCTGAACAGTTTGGTAGGTGTATTTGATGTTATGATCCATGTTCTGAAGTTAAAAAATGTTTCATGGATCAGCTAAAGATGCTAGCTGGAGCCTTATTCTTTCTATTTCAACGTACATTTTGAATTAAATTAAGATTTACCATGTATTTAATTAAAAATAATAAAAGTTGTAGTTTCATTTGAAAATGTGGTAAGGGGTGTTTATTTATTTAGCACTTTGAGGTGTTTTTAATATGGAAAGGGCTTTGTTACTAAACTTCATGCCGTTGAACTTCAACAATCTCCCTTCTTTCTGGTCTTGAGTGACAAGCATTTATAAGCTCAGTTATATAGATTTTAACAGAGATAGAATCAAAAATCACAAACACTTAGACACTGTTATTTTAAAGCAATACCTGTAGCAGTAAAATGCGCAATTCTTGCTCTATTTACAGATTAATCTTTATAGATAATAAATATTTAAATATACCAGATCAATCATTTTCTAAGTTTTAATTCGAGTGTGAGGACGATGCTGAATGTTTTTTGCACTTTGTGTTATTCATGATTGTTTAAAGCTTAAATGTTTTAGTTATCTTGTTGGAATGTATATTTTTCTTCACATTTGTGTTTTTCCTGTCTTGTTTCAAAGTATATGATTTCTCATAATTTCCAAGTGTGTTTTTTCTATCCTGTGTTCTGATTGGCTGAAGAAAAGTTTGCAGGAAGTGCTGTTGCTGATATAAGGAAGAGCAGAAAATTATGTCAGAAAGCCTTCCCTGACTTTCCTGTGACCAAATTAAACAGTTTGCTGAGCGGAAGTTGACTGTTTTCTTTGACTTGTTGCATTTCTGCCTACTTCTGCTTGGACCACGCATGACATCGAGCCATATTTTATAAAAAGCGCTAGCCTGCTTTATGTGGTTGATGTCTGTCCTCCACTGAAACAGCAGCGTTCTACTGCATGACTCAATGCACAACAATGGCGCCTGCATGTGCACGTCTCTGTCTGTAGCAGCAAATGGGCAAGAGCCAATCCAGTCATATATATCAATGACCAATCATTACTCACTGATGTTTTCTGACTCCAACATGGCGGCGTGTATTTCACAAAATAATAGTGATTGAACTAACTTCATTTGGTAGAGCTGGAAAAAAGTCATCACTTCACACTCACCCAGTCCAGTTGTCTTATACAGTCAGTGGTACAAACACACATCACAAATCCTTACATTATGGCACTTTGATAACTAACTCCCTCACTTCTCCCTGACTATGCAGCTCGGCACTATTCCAGCTCCTAGATTTGGACACAGTTTGAACACATGTTCACTCCTTTTTTCAAGATCCAATTATGACATTTGCCAAAGTAAAAAATACAATGCATTGTGGTCTTTATTGACAAATCTAATGATCATCGATGCACACTGGAATTGTGCAGAGACCTCGTTGTGCGCTGTGAATTGTACAGAACGACTTTGATAGCGCGCTAACCATGGAGTAGAGCGGGTATTCAGCCGTGTCCGGTGGTTAACCACGTCCTTGCTCGCATCACTTCTTATTACACAAAAACTCTGGAACCAAATATTTACATGTTTTCATATTTTCAAATGATGTTTTAAACCAATACAAAAGACCATGTTGACAGTTGACTGCTTTTGTATTTTTTAATGTGCTGCATTCTAACTTTTAATGAGGTTATATATAAAACAATTGAACCCTAAACCACTGCTGTTATCACTGATATAAACTTAGCTGTTCTGAGAAGGAATTCAATGTTTTATGGATTTTAGTGATGCGTTTTTGTGGCTGTTTCCAGAGGTTTCTGTTTCAGGTCACTTAAACAATGTTTGTGTGTAAAATCAACACAATGACTCTTTACTGTGTGGTTGAAGATTTTCACAGATCCTCGTCAGGCAGAGCAGATCTGAAAAGCCAGTGGTTGGATTCTTTGTTGTTTTTGGAGAAAGTCACTTAATCATATGATGTCAACGTGACCTGTGCTCCGTTCCCGCCTTTAGTTTTCCTTCATCGTGCCAGCTCTCAGATGGCTGTGTGCAGGAAGTCTGAGTTCCTTAGGGTTCATGTGATTACCACAGCTGCTTATGGCTTTTCTCTTCCCGTTAGCGGTGATGATGTTTTTTTAAAGAGTTAAGGAGTCTGCTGGTTTTGTGGAATTGGAACACAGGCTGTTGTGTTTAGGGTTTGGAGTCCTGTGAGCTGTGAGCAGGTCTCCACACTGTTAGCTTCTGGAGCCTGAGCACGAGGCACCGGGGGGTGGGGCGGTCGCCTGTGTGTCATCTGATGGAGGTGTGGGTCATGTGACCCTTGCGTATATCTATAGTAGGAACACCTGAAGCGTTAGAGCAGCATGGTGTTTGTCACACATATTTAAAGGCAGTTTTTTTCTCAGTTTAGAGCTCTGTTCTTCATCACAGCAGGTTTCTTCCTCTATTTATCCACAACACTCTGTCAGCTCATCATCCCACAGTTCATTTTAATCGGATCATCTACAACACGTGTGTCAAAGTCAAGGCCCGAGGGCCGGATCCGGCCCTCCAGGTAACTCTATCCGGCCCCCCAGATCATTTTATTTTATTGTTATTGATGACTCAATGTTATCATGCGCTCATTTCTGACTTGTAAAAGTTTGACAAAATATATTTTTTATGTAGAGTAAAATATTAAAAGTTATTTAAGGTTTAAGTTGATTTATTCTGGAATAATATTGCCGCATTTTTATTATTCATAGTTTTGTTAAAAAGTTACAGTCTTAAAATTTTAAAGATTGGCATTCTGCTAGATTTTTGGACTGCTTTGCCATTTACTAAGATTTGTTATTCTATTTTGGGATTTAGCTCGTATTCCAGCTACATGCTAGCTGTATTGGCTGATTTAGACTTTTTTTAAAAACGTTTTTTAGGATATTTTGAAGTTTAGCAATTTTTTCAGCAACATGCTAGCTTTTTGGCTAACCAGTTTTTTTTTAGGCTAATTTGGCATTTAGCTAACATTTTAGCTGGCTATCAGCTTCAGTGATTTTAGCTATTAATTTCAGCATCTTTGGTGTCCAAATTTAGCTGACAGCATTCACACTAGCATTATTGCTGGTAATGTTATATATCTAGATCGTAATTATGTCAAAAAGTTAAAGTTTTAAAATGTAGTTTCAGAGTGTTTAATAGATGTTTCTCCTGTTTGGCCCGCCACCTGAGATGTGTTTTGGATTTTGGCCTCTTGTGTGATTGACTTTGACTCTCCTGATCTACCGTCACTGTTCTTGTTTCTTGTTGTTTTGTAGTTTTTAAAGTGTTTAATTTTACTGATTAAATGTCTTGTTTGGGAGTTAAAAAATAACCAGATCAAAAGTCAGCTGAGTGACAGGACCTTCTGTGTCTGTGCGGAGGTTTTAATGTGGAGACTGATGGTGGATTTCTCCCTGAGGCGACTGTCAGTGTTCAGAATGTCAGAGACGCTCTCTGCATGCTTCAGCTTGGCTCCTGTTAGCTTTAGTACTAGTCTTCTCCTCCCTCTTCCTGAACTTTCAGTCAGTGGCTGTGAGCTGTTGGTCATTTCTGCAGCTCATCCCGTTTCTGTTGTTTCTTGTGGGTCTTGATGTGTTTGGACCTGATCACATCTCGTTCTATCTGAGGTGTGGAGAGGAGAAACCACCTTTATGACATGTAGAAAACCTTCTACTGGTAGTTGTGTGTCAAAACCTGAGCTTTGGAATGAAGACACAAACTCTGAGAATCACAGCTCAGCTGAGTCTCAGCGTCCAGCAGAGAGGAGCAAATAAAAAACATCCTCAGACCAAACAATTCTGGGATTGGAGAAGGTAAACTTCAGCCAACAAAGCTGAAGGTCTGTGATTTAGAGGCTGTCCACCTCCACAAGAATTATATTTCTCAGAGGTGGATTACATGTTAAGTGCAGGTTTGTTTGGAGGTATCGGAATGAAAACCAGGTCCCGCCCTACAACAGAGTCCAAGGGATGTCTGCAAAATCTCAGAGGAGTCCTTGTTTTCATGAAATATTGTTCACACTCATGCTGTGCATGCATGCAGGCTGCAGTTTGTTTCCCACCCCTCCATCTGCTGCAGACCTGGAGTATAATCCAGATTAATTCACACGAATCCCCCCGACTCACACAATACCCACCCACACTGGAGCGCTCATCACGCTGCACAAACAGACTCACAATCACATCTGAGTGAGCTCCACGGTCCTGCTGTGAGCCCACATCAACTCACACACACATTTGTGCAGCCACACAATGACGCAATCTGGGTCAGAGCTGCTGATTTTCGGATTGACACATCCGTCTGGGTGACCCAGTGCCCACCATCAAAGCGCCGCTCGCGCTGATTTCCTCTGGAAGATGATGTGTGAGAGGATTAAGCAGCCATTGTGTGTCAGGAGATGAAGACAGCCTTTGTCTGTGGAGCCACCGCCGTGTGTGTGTCTGACCTCCAAAGCCCGGCCTCATGGCGAAGTCACTCTCCTCGATCCTCAGCAGTTGTTCACTTTTGATCAGCAGGGTTTTGGTGCTGTCCTGCCTCTTCAGCTTGTAGTCAATGCGCCTGTGAAGGAAGAAGCCGTCCACACACTCGCGTCACATTGACAGATTACTTTCATTAAAGCTGTAATTGCATGTTGTGATCAGAGTAATTTGGAGTGTGTGTCTGCCCCGTTTCTCCCCGGCATCCTGCGCTCCTCGTTTAAAGACGTGTCATCACAACGAGAACAAGCCTGTTCCAGCGTGACGCCGCGGGGCTGATCACATGACCTCTGTTCCCCTGAATCACACACATTACAGGTCTGCAGAGCATCCTGCTCCTCGTCTTCATCTAAATATGTATAATTTCCTCCGAACAGCTGAAACACTGACACTATATGTCATGTTTGATGGGGCTTCAGCTGAAACATTTTTATTTTCAGTGAAACTGAGAAAAAACTAAATTGTTCCTGAAAGTTGATGAGTTTGATCAACATTTCATTACACGCATTTGCTGGCATACATTCACTTATTAAAAAAAAATGCATTCTTATTGTATTAGCTGCTCTGTAAGCAGGAAACAGAAGAAACAGAGGCTTCAGATCAGCATGAAAAGTTACTTTTTAAGACATTTAGGTTGTCGGATTTTGGTTAAAAACTTCATTTTCTTCTTGGAATATATTTTTAAATAAATAAAAAAAAACCATCATGGGGTTTTTAAACATGATAAATCCTTAATTCAAGCCTGTTTTAGATTTAATCATTCCTCTTTTTGTAGCGGCATAATGATATATTATTTATAAAAGAGGACAAATTCAAGAAAAGTCCCTAAAATAAAAGGCTAACTGTCTTTTTTCAAACCCTTTAACACCAGAGCTCCAGTATTTCTCTTGTTTGATTTGATGTGATGTTTCAAGAGTAAACTCTAGATATTTCCAGACGCTTTCTCCATCAGAATCTACTGGAATTATCGAGTTAACCGTTCAGAAGTTACAGCATGATAATGATTTTGTGTTTAAGCGTCATTGACAACACTTCAAGTGTAAAAGAGTTAAACTTCACTGTGATTCAGTCAATAAAGGAGGAAAACAAAACTACTGTATAGTCCTTCACAAACTCCTCAGATTTCTTGACCTTGTTTGGGTAAACCCCTCCCTGACCTACAAACGTTCCCCTGCAGACGTCACCTTTCTGCCAACGGCCTCCCTGAAAAACGCCAACGTTCTGGGAAAGTTCCTTCAATCATCCTGGAGGACACAAACAGCAGGTGAGTCACTGATATTGACGCTTCGCGCACGTGCACGCTCAGCTCAGAGCAGCATTGCTTCACTGCGCGCTCCAGTGCCCTCCAGTAACCTGTTTCTGAGGGAAATCTGTGGAGCTTTTATTGCCCAGCAGGAAGCATGTTTCCACTCCTTCAGTCGGCTGGATCTCTCTTCTCACTCAGAGGAGACACTTGAACTTGCTCTTGGTTAAAGAGAGAACTGCACTCAGGTCAGTTTACCAGAGAATCATTAGACCACCAAATCTGCATTCCAATTTCCTCCTTTTAGTCCAATGCCACCTGTGTAGGTAACATCCAAACCCACATTCAAATGCACGAGTTTTAATGTTTCAGATGAAAACTTCAGCAGACTGAAATCCTCCAGACTGCTCCATAATATGTCTCTATTATTCCTCCTATTTCAACAGGATGACATCAGTCTGTCCATAACCAGCATCACAGTATTCCTTTCTCAAGACAAACTCTGAAAAAAATTAAAGTATCAATAAATATTACATAGTGTAAACTAGCTGCTTTAGATATTTTATCATCCTCCTTTGGGCAGCAGGTCTCAGGCTGATTGGTGCACTACAATTTGCATTTGTTTTTCAAATTTTCTGCTTTAATTTACCCTTTCCGGAGTAAAAAAAAGTTATTTAAAAAGATTAAACAAAAACTAAATAAATAACAGCAATGCTAAAGGGGGAGTTGCATGTTTGTCCCTGATGTAGTTTCAGTGAAAAACTTTGTTGAAGGGCAGGAGTCAGTATTTGATTGGAACATCCTCATTTTCCCTGAATGCACACAGTAGTGGAAGTGTAATGATATGGGCTTGTACAGTTCATGTAAAAAGGCTGGATTTCTATGCTTTTATTGACTTGTTTAAGATCCTAACACATGTTAACTCTTCTTTGTGGGAAAGAAACATCCAAACGTCACAACAGAGAGTTAACGTTCAGCCTCTACAGCACATTCCTGTCCTGAAGCAACACAAGCTCTCTCCTGACAGCTGACACTCAGCACAGACAGAAGGATGTCAGCGTGACATTAGAAAACATCTCAGCTGTGAGAAATTAATGTGCATCAAGCATATTTGGAGGAGAATTCAACGTACCATAAGATTTACACAACTGTTGGGGTGTTGAACAGTCGCCATCAAAATCTCCCCAGATTGTTTCATAAATTTGGATTTTCATCATCCGTGTTTCTTCAGTTCCTTCTGACATCGTAGCTGTTGGAGCTTCACTGTTCATGTGTCATTAATGCCGACATGTTGAGATGAGCAAGAACACGGTTTACCTTCATGAAGATGTACAACATCTCCCTTTCTTTTAAATGGAGATATATTTAATTATGAAGAAACTTGCTGGTTGAGGTCAAAATTTCCCAGAAGTATGAATGAATTTGGTGGAGCGTGCAGTGGTTAGCACTCTCACCTCACAGGAAGAGGAATAATAGAAGATAGAAAACCTTGTTGGTCTGATGAGTCTATTTCTGCTGAAACATTCAGATGGTTTATGGTCAGAATTTAACATCAACATGAAAACATGGATCCATCCTGACTTCTATCAACGGTTCAGACTGGTGGTGGTGGTGTCATGGTGTGGGGATATTTTCTTAACACACTTTGGACCCCTCAGTACCACCTGATCATGGTTCCAACCCCACAGTCTACCAGAGTATTGATACTGACCATGTCCATCCCTTATGACCACAGTGTTCCATCTTCTGATGCTGCTTCCAGCAGGATAAGACTCCATGTCATAAACTGGAATCATCTCAGACTGGTTTCTAGAACCATGAGTTCTCTGGACTCTAATGACCTCCACAGTCACCAGAACCCCATAGAACCTTTGGGATGTGGTGGAACAGGAGATTGGATTTAAGTCGGGTCTGAAGGAAAAAGGGGGTCCTACTTGAAACTAGTATAGTGGACCTGATGAAGTAGCAGCACCATCTGTGATGGTGGAAATGACAAACATTTGATAGAAGGATGAGCTGTGTAGAGCAGAAACACTTGGATTGACCTATATTTACTGCTCTACCATACGTTTCCATTTGTAAAGTACAAGTTGGTTAATAATACTTTGTTAAATTTCCTTTTTCTTTTAAAGAACAATTTCTACTGTAAGCTGTAAACAAAGATCTTCAGAGGTAGATGGGAAAAAGTCAAATACAACCAGAAAAATGTCTAAATCCTCCCAAATTCCAATTCAATCAAAAGCTGCAACTTAATCAAACCAATCCGGTCTGCCTCTGAGATTGTGTTTGGTCCTCGCCACGGGGCCCCCAGAGGAGTGGTACTTTGTCCTGCCTCTGATCCGCCTCCAGAGGTTTACTTCCACACAGCTGTTGTGGGAAGAAGGTGGCACGAACAGCAGTTTGTTTCCTGATCCTGTGGTCAAACATCTGAACCGTAAACAGCCTCAGCGATGATGACAGTCACGACGCTGTGAAGCAGCAGCTCCTGCCAGGACCAGCCCTTCTGAAGAGGAAGAAGAGCTTCCAGAACGGTCATGCTCCTTTAGATATGTGCACACCATGCAGGTCGCCTCGATCTGCTTTTCTAATGTTGCTGCCAGTGATTTTAATACTTCTGATGTTGAATGGATCATGTCTGACACTTTACACACGGTCAGAAGTAGCTTTGCTTTCAGTTCAGTAATAGTTCTACTGCAGTGTGATACACAAACAGAACTCATCGTTTGCATGTTTTCTTAAACAAAAATTATTTTTATATTGATTTTATTTTCTTGAAAAATTATTTATCTTGCAAGACAGAAAATGAGACAAAAGTCTTTTTTTTAGATTCTGTGTTTTACTGTATAAATTCTGTTTTGAATGAGATGTATTTTGCAGGAAGTAGAACTTGTTCATTAGTTAAAGCAGAGGAGGTTGATGTATTTTGTAAACGTCAAAACCTCAGAACCATGATCCCACACGGATGTCAAACTGGACACAGATGGAGATGAAAAGAGCTTCAGAACAAACATCTTCTCTGTCATTAGGACCGTCAGATCTGTGACTCTCTAATGAGAGATGTGTCTTCAGGGGATCTGGCAGGAATGCAATCCCATCATGCATCGGGTGTATGAGTCTATAAGGTACAAAGAGCCGGTTTCAATCCATCAGTTGAAAGAATGTGAAGCATGTTGTGTCACTCACAGCTTCAACACATCCATGAAAAGAAGTCAGAAGATCACTTTGATCCTGCTGGAGCTCTGAGACCAGGACACCAAAACATCTACCAAAAAAACACATTTCTGCCAGTTTGAGTTACTGCAAAAAAAAAAAAAAAAAACTCAATCAAAAATGAGATCAAAGCAACTTTCAGTCTGTTGGTTTCATCAGGAGAGCAGAGATTAGCCAACGTTCAGCAGCTTGATCTCACTGAATGCCTTCATATGGATCAGTACACTGGATCTGCTCAGTAAACATCTGGTTGGGCAGTAGAGTCCAGTTCCTCGTCAGCTGTCTGGATCTCTGCTTTTCTGTCCAGTCTCTGTGGTTTCTGCCTCTCATCTGTCACTGGTCGCGCTCATGCAGGTTGTATTGTTATCTCATCACTGCAACACATGATTGATGCAACACAAAGACAATCCTCCAGTCCTCCTCAGAGCAGCATCTGAACCTCTTCCTCTCTGTTTTTGCTCTGGATTTGGTCTAGAGTCTCTTCAGACATTTTCTTTTAGAATGTTTTCCTGCCCAAGGTCAGTTCCATCAATGCTTCACTGCTACAAGTTACTTTACTTTATCTTATCTAATCTTAATGGGATTTTTTGGTAGAATAAAGGTTGGATAAAAATTATGTCATGGAGACAGCTGACCACGCCATGTCAATCATCTGAGTCAGCACCCCCCCTTAAACAAAACTACCTAAAGAAAACAAACAAACAAAGCCCGCAAACTAAGACTACCAACACCAAACTAACATAACAAAACCCAGCAGTGTAAGACTGCTGAAGACAAAGAGGGGAGAAAGAACAGAAATTAAAAAGAAAAGAAAAATAAAATAGCATTTTTTTAAATTAAGGATTACTTAGCTACCATGTATTGAATTTAGATTCGTTAAATTTATAAATAGATGTCTGAGGTTCATATAAATGATGAACTAAGTAGGTTTTTACTTCCATGATGATCTGAAGACGTCTGGTTTGTTCAACACTTCCTCAAGAATGAACAGATTTTATAAGTAAAGCAGAACTTTAGAAAAAAGCACAAATTATCTGATGCTGCACAACATTGGTGACTAGCTGTTCAGATCTGCACTGAGATGATCCTGTTTGGAACAGAGCAGCTTTTATTTTGAAAAGAAGTTATTTGAGCTTCTATCAAATTAAATAAAACCCCACACAATTTGAGAGACGTTAACTTCTTTCTATAATTTTGCTTTTGTTTGTACTAAAATATATACATAATTTATATTTATTGTAAAAAAAAAAAGAAGCTAATGAATGCAAATCTAAATTTCTTTAAGGAAATGAATGAGAACGTTTTCAAATGGTAAATAGATTAACACCAAGCCTTTAAATACTGTACATTCATTGGCTATATTTTTATCTTTAATAGTGATTTTATAAAAATTTGGAGCTTACCTAACATTTTATCAACGTACCTACAATTTTTTTTTTTAAGTTTTTGCATTTTCAGCAAATCCCTTCAGCAATGGACCCTTTAAAGCCTGAGGCATCACATGCGACGCTTAAACACAAAACCTTTAACATACTGAAACGTTTCAACTGTTAATTCCAGTAGAAACTGAAGGAGAAATTCAGAATCTACTGGAATTATCACATATGGTTGAAAAGTTACAGTAAATTAAAGAACATAAACTGGATCTCTGGTGTTTCCTCACGTTTCCAAACATCCTGATTCTTTCGGAGTAAATCAGGAGAAAGTTCTATTAAATTCTATTAGTCAGCAGTTTTTAGATGAAATAAATGAAACTGAGGCATCATCTGAGGAAGAACCTGATGACACAACCATCAATGTCAGCCAGATATGAACCCTGGAACACTCTGACATCCTTTAATCCTTGCTTACATGCTGTTTTCTCAGAGATGATCTGCTATTAGAGCTACTTTGTATAGAAAATGTTGCAGACATAAAGATGGATGTCATTTGATCCAGAGAAACTGGGATGCTTTTTCACAACTGAAGGAAAGTAAAGAAATTCCTCTCCGTCTCAGCTTAGCAACAAATTAAAAAAAGTCTCACATCATGAGAGAGTTATGTTGTTGCAGACAGTCATGTGAAATTTGATTAGGCTGCCAAATGAAGATTAGCATGCTGTTTATAGGCTTAATCAGCTCTGTGTGAAGTCGTTTGGCAACGATGTGAAACTGACAGACGTCAAGTGGGAAAGTGCTGCTGTCCAGCTTCAACAGCTGCTGATGCTAATTCTAGAAGTGCTTAAAGGAGCACAGAGACATGATGGAGAACATCTGCAGACCTGGAAGGAACGGGCAGCACCACTGATGTTCCAGAAGGGGCAATGATTGGATCTGTTCTGATCAGAAGCAACATTTTCATCAAAATCTAGATGTTTCTGAGAGGAAAGAGTTCCTGCAGGCCGGCTCAGGCCCAGACAGGAAACGAGTGTCTCACCCGCCAAACTTGAACTTGCTGTTTTCCCCGAGGAAGACCTCCTTGTGCTTCCTGCGGCTGGTGCTGCGACCGGCAGTCGCCATGGCAACGAAACTGGCCACAGCCAGAGCCAGGCAGCTCATCCCATCCACCTTCATCGCTCAGAGATTTCCCTGAAGGAGCGGATGCGACTCCAGCATCTCCACCACATCAAGCTCCATGCTCCACCTCCAGCTCTTTGCAGTGCGACCACTTCACAGGTTTGGTCAAACGTCCCGCTCCCTCTGGGATGTGAGTGGACCTCCGAGAAGGAAAAGCAGGGAGGTGGAAGTTCTCCTCACAGCTCTGCAGAGCAGCTCCGACCCGTTCCGTCCTCCTCCTCGATCTGTCAGCTTTTGTCTGCGGTTTTGTGGTTCTATCGCTGATTAAAATCGATATGAATCTATTCCTCGTGGTGATAGAGGAATGACACTAATTCCACAATAATCCTCTTATCTATGGCCACAGCAATCTTTCACTAACCTACAAACAGTCTCACAGACACATGCATCAGGAATCAGGATTTTTCCCAGCAGCACAATGAAAAAACAGCCACCTGATAATCTGAGCTTCGGCCGCACCTTTGCTGCACGTGTGTGTGTGTGTGTGTGTGTGTGTGTGTGTGAGTGAGAATAAGCCGCTCAAACAGAAAAAGATTGTTGAAAGCGTTCATGGATTTATTTAACTGTGACGGGAAATCACATCTTCAGCTCACCTCATTCATTCACTGCTGCATGCAGTTCATGCCAACCAAACGCCCCTGTGTGTGTGTTTGTCCTGCCAGCATCTGAGAACCATGAGAACTGAAGCCTTCAAACAGAGAAGAAAATCCAGCAAAGTGGTGAGACTGCATCTGCAGAGCAGCTTTTGCAGATCGTCACTCGCTGATTTGACACACAACCACAAATTGACTCTTACACTGGAATGTGGCGAATGGGAACACTGGAGGATAATAACAGATTAAGAACAACAGACCACCAAAGTTACATAACTGCCACTACAAGCCACGGCGGCGCCCGCAGACTGCGACGGAGGCGACTCCGATTCTAAGCAATTTACATGAAAGAACCAAGAAATCAGTTTATTCAAATACCTCTCCTTTAATTGACTGTTATCGTGCAAAGAGTCTCTTTAAGAAAACCGTTTCCCCTGAAGAAAACGGAGAATCTGGTTCTCTTATTACCCTGTCAGATACAGAACCCAGGCTCCTGCTGACAGCACTCTCCAAACCATGCTAGAACATCACTGCTTCCTGATCTGCACCATGAATCTATGAGGATCCAGATCAGCTCTACACTCCATCCAGTTAGTGTAACGGTAAAGATGGTGAAGATTCCCCGGAATGAACAGGCCACAGGTACATGGAACTGTTGGCTGTTCAGGGGAATTGAATAGAAATCTTTTGATCCCACAAAGTAGAAATTACTTTGTTCCTGTAAAGACAGCAGATAATAAATTACACTAAATATACTTAAAAAGGAACAATATCATTGTCAAGTGTTTCTCATAAGTTGTAGAGTCTAATAGCTGAAAGGACATAAACAATAAGAATATGGTGATCAATATCAGAGTTATCTTACAGATTAGATTCAGGTTCCAGCTCAGAGGAAAACAAAGACATTCATGGATGGATCTGCATCAGAATGAAGCGGGTACATGCTTTTTCTAACAGCAACTATTCATCTGTTTCTGATTCTCAATGGTTTGAAAGAAGAAATACTCAGAAATATCATTTGGAGCTGAATTTTCTTTATTTATGTCCTCCACAAGAAGTTAAAAAGACCACCAAAACAATCATTGGAGAAGGTCTTTAAAATGGAATCAGACTAATTATTGGTGTTTTCGAATAAAAACTCAGTAAACACACAAAACCATGAAATCTGCATTTCCCCTTTTTAGGTTCTTTTCTGAAGAAAAGCAGAAGAATTTCAGAAGAATCACCATCTGAATCTGACTGCAGCATCAGTCTGAGAAGCTGAAACTCTTAGAGGACTTTCAGAGAATGAAATCCTGCAAACAGAGCCAATATTATTAACCAGCACGGTACGGCTGTGGGTTTAGAACCTCAAACTGTCTTCATTTGAACTGTTAAAGGTCAGACTGAACCAGATCCACGGAGGTTTGTTAGAATGATGAAAGACACAAGTCAAACCCTTCAATTTACATTCAGATGATCAGTGATCTGGTTTGTGCACATCTGGCTCTGCACGCCTGGCCGTGAACAACTGGTTGTGCGTGTTTAGTTGTGCACGCCTGACTGTCCACGTCTGGCCGTGCACGCCTGGCCGTCCACGCCTGGCCGTGCACGCCTGGCCGTGCACGCCTGGCCGTGCACGTGCAGCTGCTGTCAGTGACTCACCTGCTCTCAGACCCTTTCAGCAGCTCTCTCCCTGAAATACTGGAGCAGCTGAGCTGTGGTTTCAGAAGTCTGTTCTTGTGAAGTTTCAGACTGACGTCACAAACATCTGCTGTCACTTCGACCAGCTTCCTCCTCTCAGACAAAGACAGGAGGGAATTTTTAGAAAATCAAGGTGACGCAGACTTACAGGAAGTGGAACCCACACAAACCCCCCCCCCCCCCCCCCCCCCCCGAACAAAACGCAGCGTGCAGATAAAAGCTGTGAAAGCAGGAGAACGCTACGAATGAGCAACTCAAAGCTGCCAAAACTAACAAGGGTTCCTAAAAAGTCAGAGTGGAAACTTCCAGGACTTTAACTCCATTGGATGTCCTGAAAGATTCACAATGATTCACTCATCGTGAGGCAGATTCTGAGAACTGGAGGGTCAATTCAGGTCATTTCCATTGATACACACAGCCGGATCTGCTTGTCAGTGTATTAGTTGATCCCGTTTTTGAGAATGCCACTCCTGCCTGTGTCTTATCAGGGATTGGTGTAATTAAGGCAGATAAAGGCAGTGAAGCTGCAGCTCCTCTCAGTGTGGGGGCCACAGCCTGAAGGACGAGCAGCTCAGTCGCTTCTGTTAATGTTTTACTCTCTGTTATCTTGACCGCATCAAGACTGAGATGACCAGAACAACAGAGGCTCAAACTGGAAGATAGGAGAGGTCAGAGCTTCAGTCCACGCGGGCCTCAGCAGGTGCTCTGCTTGGCTGTGACCTCTGACATTCGTCATAAGCGAAGCATGAGTAACACGTGCTAAAAAAGCCTGACGGGTCGCCCTCCGTGACATTTCGTGCTGCGGCAGAGGGAAGCCCGACTCTCCCCTGCTCTGTTTGTGGTTTTGCCGGTCCCAGCTAAGCCCCGCCCCTTCAGAGGAGGTGTGAGTGTCTCTGACAAAAGTGTGTGCGGCAGTTTGTGCGGCCGAGCCTCTAAATAACCTGCTTGATCCCAGTTCAAGCTAAACTGCTCTCTTCTGGATTCAGGAGTCACGGCAAGTCTGCTCCTCTTCCTCCATGGATTCACACTCCTCCCCTGTGTCACAGCAAGTCACTTTCTTCAGTTTTCTTTCCTCCTGTTCTCTAAGCACGGAGAGCTCACTTTCTTCAGCTTTCTTTCCTCCTGACGGCTGGGAAATCCTCTCAATCGGGGCTTTTCTGTCACAGACACAAACTTCCTCCGACCACAGACTTTCAAAAGCAGCTTTTGACTTCGATGTCTCTCTTAGTGGAAACTGAAGGTAGAAACATCTTCTGCAAATATCAGAAGTGTAACAATGATGGCTTCATTCACAAAAACCGACGTGTGTTTGGAGTGAGGGCGGCTCCGCTCCTGCTGCCTGATGAAATGTGGGCGTGACTCTTAGGTAAGAAACAGCCTGCATGGGATTCATTAAAGATACCAACACTCATTTAAAATAAACCTAAAGTTCTGTGACAGATTCATTTGATTTCTGAGAGATTTCCATCCTCTTCTGGTTGATTTGTGTGTTCAGAGGAGATGAAAATGTCAATCAAACATCACTTGGTGGATGCATGTCTCATCTTGTCAGCTGTTACAGTGAAGTTTGATGTTTTTCTCAGAATTAGATCATATTTGCTCCAAAACATTTACAGAAGAAAGAGAATGCTTTTGGATGTAAATGAAAGCATTCACTTTGTTATTTTAACACTCCTGTGTTTGTATTCTTTGATGTACTTTAACTATTCCACCGTTAACAGGATAATTCCAGCAGATTCTGAAGGAGAAAAGCGGCTTTTCTTGAAAAGTTACAGTGTGTTAAAGATTTTGTGTTAAAGCGTCACTGGCCATGCCTCAGACTTTTTTACGGTGTCTGTAAACTAGGAGAGTCAAATTCAATCTCACAAGGGGCCAAAATCGAAAACACATCTTAAGTCACGGGCTGAACAGGATAAACATTTATTTAAAGACCTAAAACTACATTTTTAAAACTGTAACGTAACGTAATTATGAACTAGATATACAGCATTACTTGTGATCATGCCAGTGTGAATGATGTAAGCTGAATTTGGCAGCTGAAGATGCTAGTGCTGATAGATGAAGATGCTGAAAATGCTGAAAATGATAGCTAAAAATGCTGAACTTGATAGCCAGCTAAAATAACTTAGCCAAAACAGCTAGCATGCAGCTGAAATATTAGCTTAACTCCAAATTAGCCTGAAAAAATCTGGAAAAAATGGTCCAAAAAGCTAGCTTTAAAACCATGACTTTTTAACATAATTATGATTAAAAAATGCAGGAATATTAGTCCAGAATAAATCAACTTAAACCTTAAATAACTTTCAATATTTTACTCTCTCTCTCATAAAAACTTTTCTTGTTAAAATGGTTTCCACCTGAAAATCCAGTCCAGCTGCACGGCGTTGAGATCAAACTGCTGCTCAGCACTTTAAGCTGGATGAAATGAGGAGCTCAGTTCTGACATTGGAGGGCTTTTGCTTCTGAAGCAGTTTTATTGACCTGTTTGCTAACATTTTTAAATATTTTCATCCTTTTTTACATCTTTGATTGAAAAAATTAATAATTTTCTTCTGTATTACTCTTGTTGGAAGGAATTGTTCCTTAGTATGTGGGAAATGTCCCTTCATTGTACGATCAGAGCGTGCTGTGAGGACAGATTGTTGCTCTGAACTGGAATTCTTGTTTCCAATCTGTCAGGAATGCAGACTTTGGGTTAGAAGAAGACAAACTGGAGCTGATTGGAGGCTTTCTGAAGGACTTTTGAAAAAACGTCTTCTTTTCAGCGCCGTCTTTGACCCACTTCAGGGCTTTCAGAACAACTTTTGTCCTGCTTTATGTTGACTGAAAGCAGAGGCGAGCTTCCAGTTAGTCCTGATGTTAATATCTCAGCTTTTCACAGTTTAAAGGTGAAAAAGAACTGAAATAAAGAAACAAGAATTCTTTTACAAGCAGGTTTTTGTCCAGAGCTATGATTGTTGGTGACACTGGTGATTGTTGACAAACATGGAGAAGAATCAGAAAACCTCCCTAATCCTAAAGACCTAAAGAGGTTCTGATTGATGAGCATCAGAAACTTCTGGAACATGTTCAAACGCTGCCGTTCCTCTGCAGTCCACAAACATGCATCATGGAGAAATAATGGGTTTCTCCAGAACCAGAATAAATGAAGGCATTGTCTTGAGGTTGAGAGTAAACGAAGCCACACCCTCCATCCTTTAGTCATCTTCACTTTCTCCTTCTGCTTCAAACGCCGCTCATTTCCTCTCAGGCTCCCCCATGTTTACTCCACACACTTCAGATCCTCTTCAGATAGCATGAGAGGCTTCACGGAGCGTGGCCGACACATCCTCTTCCCTGATGAAGGTTGAGAGGAAGAAGAGGCTGAGAGGAGAATGTGAGGATGACTTGTGGCTTTGTGTTGGATGAAAGAGTGCAGGGCTCATTTTTGGACCAAGTCTGCTCCTGAAGTCTGCTCAGAAGCTGCTCAGGCATGTTTTCTCTGACTGTGCGCCTCTAATTACACTTTTCTCTTTCCTGTTTCTCGCATTTATGTTTCGGTGATGCCAAACCACCCAGAGAGATCCGCAGACCGAGGACAAACCCTCAGCAGGACTGAGGCGCCCCTGCACCCGTTTCTGTGTCTGTAGCCTTCGATGCCTGACGGGAATCATGTCAGTGATACCAACCTGGGCCTGCCTCCTCCTCTGGATCAGCTCGGCCACACCGGACAAAACCTCCGGTAAGATACAAGCGCCTCTTTGTGCAGCTGATCCAACTGATCCGTCTGCATTAAAAACTGATACACGACACCGAGCGCAGGAACAAGGGACGGGTGCTGTTCCCCGCTGAACCCTGCACAGGCCTTAACAGAGGAATCTGGAGCTGATTAGTCAGAACGCGCTCATCCTTTTCCATCTGAACTCACTCAGTCAGGAAGAATTCTGCCTGGCAAAGAACTAGTCAACCAACAAGAGGGTAAATGTGACTCAACAGCTTCAGGGCTGCACAGATGCTTCAGCAGAAGAGACGTATGAAGCAACCAGACTTCAGAGCTGAGGCGGGAGCATGCACACATGCACAACAGGAAACCTCTGCAGAAGTTGCAACATCAGCACGGAACAAAGAAACGAAGCAACAGAAAGAATGTCAACCAGACCGGGACAAAAACAAAAACCAAAACAGGGCGAGAAGGAAACTCGATACAAGGAAGCAGAACGGTGACGAGACAGAACACGGACAGCTAAACATGAATAACAATGACACAGTGACCCCCCACACCCCGTCCCACACGGACAGATGCTGGTCAGCTTGACAACATCGTCCCAGGAGGAAAGAGAAACCTGCCCCCCCCAGGCTTCTCATAATAATGATCAAAATCCTGGCTGAGCTTTACTTTCTAACATCCTAACATCTGAATGAAAAGGGTCAAACCTCAGGCCCGTTATGAAGAAAGCACGTCTCCACAGCTTCCTGATGGTTTCAAAATCCAACATCCAGAACCAGATTTCACAGCTTCTCAAAAATATTTGAAAACTTCATTTTCTTTATATTAATATTACTTAAAAGCTACATACATTTATGTTGAAATTCTATTATTTAATATATATAAAAAGATAGGATTAATAGGGATCGTCTCTAACCCTTTAACCACATGTGTCAAAGTCAAGGCCCGGGGGCCGGATCCGGCCCTCCAGATCATTTTAATTTATTGTTATTAATGGACCGATGTTATTTTGCATTTATTTCTCCTGTCTATTTTAATTCATAATTATGTTTTTTAACATATTTGTGAATACTAAATATGTTTATCCTGTTCGACCCGTAACCTAAGGTGAGTTTTGGATTTTGGCCCCTTGTGTTATTGAGTTTGACTGATCTTGAGTTTGTCAGATATTGTTTGAAAAAGCCTTTTTTAATGAAATGAAAACACCTTGGAGAAAGCATCTTTACTGGAAATTCTTTAAGACTTCACAGAAATGTGAGAAAACCGCAGACAGGAGCTTCCAGGTGAGTGCGGCAGCGGCACGGTGGCGGTCCGGACGGTTTGCAGCCGTCAGGCAGAGTCCTGTCTGTTTCTGCTTCAGGAGGACATCCCTCTGCAGCGCTGCATGTGCAGCTAAAAGTTTGTTTGCAGAAGGCTGTGACACATTAAAGGTGAAACCATGAGGAAAAGTTCAGGTTAATCATTTTTGTATCGTGAATTAAATACCAAGTTGAGAAAATATTGATTATTATGTTTTTGATGTGGAAACGAGAAGGAGAGAACAAAGCAAAGTGAGTGGAATGACGACATCCGTTCTCAGTCTGGAGGTCTGTGCCAGATCATTTAGGAAGATGCTAGCAGGAAGTCACTCACATGGGTCACGACTCACTCGTATCATCATACTCCCTCTAGCAGCTTCAGTTTGCACCAAAAAGTTCTAACAAACAGTAATAATTATCCTGTAACAGCTGTATGACACACAAAAAACCTTTATCGACACAACTTTCAAGTGTTTTTATTTGGTTTCAACCCTTAACCCTCCAACACTGGAGCTCCAGTGTTTATGTTCTGTGATTTACCGTCATTCTTTAATTGTTAACATGATCATTCCAGTAGATTCACGCCGCTTTTCTCCTTCTTTTCTCAAATTTCCCAGAAGTCTTTGTGAAAAGCTAGCATACATTGATGCTCACTAGATTAGTGAATATAGACCACAAGGGATTGCAGTCAAACCATTTAGAACAAAGCAACATGTTAAAATGTATTTTTTGAATAAACCGTCCACAATTTCACCATCAGAACATAACAGAGTCATAAATAAATACTGTAAAATGCTTGTATTGATTCTATGTTTACTTTATCAAATCTTACATCCGCCGCTTCGACAAAACAAAAGAAAAGTATTGAGCATTGTGTCTGAATTGTCTTTAAAATCCAGGGCACTATATAGTCCCACACTACCTAGTTTTTTAGTAGTTAGGGGTTCGGGGGGGATTCGGACATAACCTAAATCAGTGGTCTGCAATCTGCAGCTGCAGATCTTTGACCCTTCCATTGAGGCTCATGGTTAAAGAAAAATAAAGTTAGCTACTGAGACAAAACATTTTAGACATCAGGGGTTTTTTGCCACAGAAAATCAATTGAAAGTCAGAAAGTACATCCATAATTAAAACAAACTGGATTATAAGATGGATTTCTTATTTTTGAACAACATTTAAATCGACCTCATGGGTTGAGAAATGCAGTGAGTCACAACTAGCTCCAATTTATTTTTTGAGATGGATTCATATTTTTTGGCAGAGATCTCTTTTTTTATCACTGCTGTCATTACAATATCAGGTACTACACTGGCAGCATTGAGATGATTCTTAGACATAAGGTGACATAAAGTGTCTTTTATTTTGAAAATAAATCATGTGAACCTCTGTCAAAAGTTATAAACAGTAGTTTCATTTTCTTTTAAAGAGTATTTTCTCTTCATATTTATATTTTATTCATAGTAAAGAAGTTAATTATTATTCACAATAATGTCAGCATTGACATAAATAAAACATCCGTGTCTTATTTTCTAAAGGATGAAGTGAGACTTTGTGGTCAGTAAAAAATGGACCCGAATGGCTCTGAAGGTTGAACTAAATGAAAGTCACCCACGAATTAACCAGGTGTTTTGAGGAAACCCCCCCAGAGCCAGAGGAGGAGCAAGTCTGTCCTGAGAGCTGCG
Source organism: Oryzias javanicus (assembly GCA_003999625.1). Taxonomy (NCBI): domain Eukaryota; kingdom Metazoa; phylum Chordata; class Actinopteri; order Beloniformes; family Adrianichthyidae; genus Oryzias; species Oryzias javanicus. Next base: position 26,129,325 of record CM012456.1, on the reverse strand, counting down.
GGTGAACGCCTCAGGTCAGAGAATCCACCATAAACCTGCAGCTCATCTACTCAACAGCTTCATGAGTCAATGACAACAGCTCTGACACAATTTAATGCCTTCCAACCAACAAACCTGAAGCAGAGGAGATAGCTGGATAACAAGCTAAAGATTCATCTGTTCAGACAAGTGCAGACAAGTCCGCCTCTGAGCTGAAGACCCATCTCATCTCTGTAACGGCAGAATTCAGACACGGTTTTGGTTCTTCACAGAAACACTTCCCAGTTTTTTCTCAGAAAAAGAAAAGCTCTTGTTTCCTGTTGTTCATCTGCGAGCTGCTCGATGTCTGAAGATGCGGTTTCTGTTATCCTGCAGAAGATGCTGCAGAGCAGAGCTGCACATCAAATCTGATGTTATCAACCATCTTCAGAGGTTAAAAGATGATTCAATGATTAAAAAGGTTGTTTTTTTACTCCAGTTCACAGGAGGATCAAGTTCTCCAAAGAGAGGAAGAACAACGTCAGCTGTAGTGGATTTGTTTCTTCTCTTCTCCATCCCTCAGACGGTTTTCAGGTCTTCCATGAACACAAGCGGAGCTTCAGCTTTGATGGAGAGCCGTTTGTTGCAGACACGACTCATGTCCAACAGTTCACACTTGACCACCACAAAGATGAACTGCAGCATCAGCTCCTGAAAAACTTCTCAAAACGCTGCATGAAGAGAGACGTTACTGCTCCACTTGAGCTCCACAAAACGTGTCTTTTAGAGTCCAGAGAGGCCGGCCAACCAAGGCTCCGGTTCATCAAACCATCACCTCCGTGTAAATGTTTCAGAGGCTCCGCCTTTGTTCAGGAGTCAAAGTCAAAACCAGGAGAAGCATTTATGGCTGACACGAGTGGCTGCATCAATAAAGTTCTGCTTTGACCAAAATGCTGGGAGGACCACAAATGCATCACAGAGACTTGGAGACTTGGTTTCCTTTTGGCCAACAACACTTGGAGCTTGTTGACTTTGAGTGTTTGTTTTCCCTGTTTCAGGAGAAACTCCAGTTTCAGATACGGTCAGGTCATAATCATCGTGTCCTCCGTCTGTTTCAGAAGTGTCGGTGACGTGTTTCATTTCCGAAGACTGCGTGCTCCCGTGCAGCTTCCAGAGCAGTGCTGAGGAGACCGTGGAGTGGTTCAAGCAGGACAAGCTGATGTACAAGTTAGCGCAGAGGACGCAGGAACACTTCCCACACCAGCAGCTCGCCGGGAGGGCCTACGTGTCTCCACAGCAGGTTTCCCGGGGCAACGCCACGCTGGTCCTGAAGGGGAGCAGCCTGAAGGACAGGGGGACGTACAGGTGCCACGTGAACGGCTCAGAAGGTCAACATGACGCCACCGTCATCTTGAGGGTGGAAGGTAAATGACAGAGAGGAAACAGGAAAAACGTCTTCAGCTCTGAAATGCTCTGCAGGTCAGGGTCAAGCTGCTGATTCAGTGACTCCTGAGAGGATCAAACGAGGGGTCAGTCCTCTCAGGAAGGTTGATTTCATTTTCCCACGCCGTGTGAGGCCCTGGCACGCCGCAGAGAATAAAAACAGTCTGTGTGTGCTTTTATTTGCTTAAGCTGCAGTTAACCAGGCAAGCCAGCAAAAATCCAGTTCTACCACACAGCCTGGTGAGGATGTTCTCAAACACACAAGTCTGAGTTGTCAAAGCGTTTCTATCCTCCTTGGTGCTGCATTAAGGATCATTTTGTTTTCCTTAGAAAACTTTGATCTTCTGTTAGCCAAAGCAGCTAGCATGTAGCTGTAATATTAGCTAAAATTACAAAAATATCTTTAAAAATCTTAGTAAATGCCAAAATAGTCCAAAAAGCTAGCAGAAAGGCAATTTTAAAAACTTTAAAACCAAAACTTTATAACATAATTGTGAATAATAAAAAGGCAGGAATATTATTCCAGAATAAATCAACTTAAACCTTAAATAACTTTCAATATTTACACTCCATAAAAACATAATTTGTCAAAATGATACAAGTTAAAAATAAGAGCATGATAACATCAGATCATTAACAACAATAAAATAAAATGACTGACTTTGACATGAGTCATACTGTCACATGATCACCGTCTGCTGCCCTCAAACAGAATCTGGTCTGAAAGGTTTCATGAAGACATCAGGAGATGTCAGAGCTCTGCAGAGTCTCAGAGTCTGTGTTAAGGATCGCTGAGGACCAAATCCTCCGGGAAGCAACTGAGAGGGTTTTCTTTAGGAACCATCACGTCCTGTAAAATGTTGCAGAACTTCCTTCTTCATCTTTTTATGCTGAGATGAAACACAATAGTCCAATCCCACAATTCCAGAGGGCAAAACACTAAAAACAATGTGAATTAGAAAACCCAAATGACATTAAAAACAAGCAGAAACATCAGATTTTTGAGAATTTAGACTCACCTTTAGTCTGCATGAAAAAGTAACATTGAATTAAGATTTTTCCATTTCATAGTAAAATAAAGCACATCTGCAGTTTTCACCATAAGACTGTTGGGATGTAATAAGATTCATTATTTCAGTTTGTTTGGCACCAAATAAACACTCAGCTTTGATGATTGGTCTGTTGTTGTACTGTGACTGGTATGAACCGATTATCAACACCTTTAGGTTAAGAATAATCCAGAAATGAGATTCTGGATTATTCTTAACCTAAAGGTGTTGAATCTAGTGTCTGGAATTTCATATTATTAAGTTGCAGTTTTGAATGTGAGGAAATCTTGAAAAAATGGTCAGAAACCTGAATTATTCTGTCCGAGCATCAGATAATAATGAACTCTGTTTCATAGACGGTCTCCTTAAATGTGGGTGAGCTCTGCTGTTGTCTGCTTTCCAATAGTGGTCCAGAACGCGGCTATATCCGGCCCTGACGTCCACGTCTATGATTAGAGCTCCTGGACAGCATCTGACATTCTGGGCCTGTTTGTGTTTCAGCCCCCATCAGAGGACTCTTTCTGGAGCTGTCCAGGCTCAGCGGCTTCGAGGAGATGAAATGCATCGTCCAGGATGTCTTCCCGGCCCCCCGAGTAACCTGGGAGACCGAGCCCCCCACATTAGAAGCTTTAAAGCCGGTCACACGTATGACCGCCGATAAGAGAGGCCTGTACACGGTGGACAGCCGTCTGAGGAGAATGGAGGGACAGCCTGACCTCATCTACATCTGTAAAATGACCCCCCCTTACGGGGGTCCAGCCTGGACCTCCTCCCTCAGAGAGAGAGGTAAACATGTCTCCATGTGTGGTGAAATATGTGTCGCCTCAAACTCCAACCAGAGCTGCTGATGGTCTCTTAGACCAGGAGTCTCCAACCTGCAGCTCCAGATCCACATGTGGCTCTTTTATTTCTCCATTGTGGCTCTTTGACCAAACATAAAATAAATCATGGAGACTGTTGATCCAGACATGTCGACTGTCAGAGTCAGCAGATCTCTGATAATGTCTGCTTAACCAAAACTACTAAAGAAAACAAATAAACAAAGCCTGTAATGTAAGACTACCAAGATCCAACCTCAAACTAAAATAACAAAACCCAGCAGTGGAAGACTGCTGAGGACAAAGAGGAGGAAAAGAACAAGAAAAGAACAGAAAAATAAAATAACTTTTTTTTAAGCAACTTTTACTTGATTAGCATTTATTAGTTTAGATGAGTTAAATGTATAAACTGATGTCTGAGGTTCACATAGATGATAAACTCTGTAATTAATGTTATGAAAAAGAAGGTAACGAATGCAAATCCAAATTTCTTAAAGGCTAAAGTAAGACTATGCAGCTCCTTCTAGGTTTTGATCGGTAGAAAACGACCCTAAATGGCTGTTTTACTGTTTAAGGTTGCTGACTCCAGTCTTAGACCTAAACTTCACTGAAACCAGCTGCTGCCAGCTTCCAGACTGAACACACCTGGCTCAGGTGAACAGCAGCAGGGAGGGCAGGGATACCTGGAAAACAGAACCGGCTCTGACTTTCACAGCTCAGAGAATTCATCATTTGTTCTCTGTCAGGTTTGACTAAATTGGTGGTTTTTTCACAAACTTACAGAAAAAGTCCAATGCAGTCCACGCCGCTTTTCTCTTATAGAATCGACTGGAATTATGTTGATCGCATTAACAATTGAAAAGTTACAGTATGTTGAAGATTTGGTGTTTAAGCGTCACCGACGATGCCTCAGGTGTTAAAGGGTTAACTACAGGATACAAGCAGCTAAAACAGTCTCAACAACCAGAGGAGGGAGAGGTTTACAGAAAGAGGATGGGAAATAAGTTGATTCAGAAAATGTAAAACTCTTCTGTGATTAACTCAAATACTCAGAGGACTGCAAGCTTTGATTCTGAAAGAACTTTTGCTCCAGTTCCAACACCAGGCAATCTTTTAGAAACATAAACTTTATCGATGTTTTTTCTAGCCATTTCTTTATATAAAGTATGATTTAAATAATTATAACAAATGAATTACTATAATTTTCTTTTTACGACCATTTTAACTTCATAACACATAAGTTCCCTTCAAAATAAAATGAACCTGGTGTCAAATGAAACATGATATTTTCCATTTTTAGGACCTTGGTATGTATTATTTACTACTGTTTATAAATATGATAACATTTGTGTAGAATCATTTTTTTAAATAAATGCTTTATTTTTATTCTAATAATAAACTAATCTCACCATTATTTTTCTCAGTTATCTATCCAACATGTTAAATGAAAAATAAATAAATACATAAATGACCAAACTTGATGAAGTAAACAAAATTAAGTATAAATGTATTCTGTACTGTAATTGTTAGCTTTTTATTTGGAGCCAAAGAGCCACAATGGAGGGATGAAGGAGCCGCATGTGTCTCCGGAGCCTCAGGCTGAGATTCAGACGCTAGCGTGTCGTTTTACGTGAACCTGTCCTTCCGTCTCTGAGAACAGAGCAGCTCTTTCAGAGAGGTTCTTCATTCCTCACACACATCTGAAGGCAGCATTAATGACCTAACCAACTCAGTGAACTTCCTTCAGTGTCTCCTTGTGATGAAAGGAGACAGGTGCAGAAACAGCGCTTTATTAGTCTCAACAGATGACTCTGTTCTTCAGTCAACATCTGAACTCCAGAGACACATAGATGCACCGAACCAAGAGCTGCACCGCAAAAACCAAATCCTAAAGTATAAAGACTAATGTGTCAAGAAGATAATTTATCAATAAAGTTTCTCAGCAGCAAAATAATCATAGTTGGAGAAAACATGTCTAAACGATCAGAATTTCTTTTTAAAATAAGAATTCTTGGTAAGAACATTTTTCGTACTTCATCGGCAGATTTTGTTTTGATTAATTGAATAAAATGTGTTTCATTTTGAGAATTCTTGACTGGGTTCTGTAGGAGGCCAACTGTTCTGAACCCTGTTCATCTTTATCTCAGAAACAGCAGAACGTTTGGTTTCCTTCAAACTCTTTTAAGGTAGTATTTTCTCTTCAACAGTTTTCCATCATACGGTTGATATTCATCTCTATTTCTGTTCTCTGCCAGAAATCAAAGGATACGAAGGCAAAGATCTGACCCTCCCCTGCAGTGCCCCCACGTACCTGAACAAGCCCTCCCTCCAATGGACCTTCTCCACCAGCGATGAGTCCTCCCAGATCCTCACCTACAACAGCCGGTCAGGACGCAGCAGCACCTCCCCGTCCTGGGGCGAGCAGGTGGAGCTGGACATCTACAGGGTTCCGTTTGGAGACGGATCCGTGCGTCTGATGAACCCCAGCGCTTCCAGTAACGCGGGGGCTACACCTGCGAGTTCTCCACGCCGTACAGCTCCCACACCGAACGCAACAAAGTGACCTTCAGTGCTGGTGAGGAAACACAGATGCAGATCCAAACATTTCTCCGTTTTTGGTTCAAAAACATAAACGTGGAAAAAAAGGAACAACTTTGAAAGATACAGTATATTCATTAGAAATCTGAAATATCTAAAGATTAATCCTAAAATGAATACGTGTGTTTAAAATTCTGTTTTCATTTTTCATTTTCGTTTGTTCCTAAAATTACAAATAAAGTTTCCTGCAGGTCAGACAGAAGTATAGAACAGAGAAAATGCTGAGTCGGCAGAATGATGAACACAAAGCAAAGAAGAGGAAGTGGCCTTAAAATGAGTTCAAACTTCCTACATATCGATGAACAATTTATGACTTAAATTTTGTGCTAGTGATGCCGACTTCCTGCTTAGGGTTGGACGCCGAAGTTCGGTTCCAAGTGGGAACCATTATGATTTATGCAGAAAGAATCTGCTGCAAGCGGTGCCGCATTTTGGTGTTTTTCATTGAAGGTCTATTTGTCTTTGGACATGTCAATCACTTCTCCTCCCGTCATTATTTTGAAGTTCCAGTCAATCCTGTTGCCTTTCAAGCGATAGTGGGCGGGCTCAGATAAGGCCGCTGAGGCAGTGAGCATGAGAGCGCGTGCCGTGCAGCTCTCCAATGTCTGGCTGCATTTCCCAGCAGATCACAGAAGATTGACAGGTCGCTGTCAGCCAATCAGGGACTCAGCTTTGGGCATATGATGTTTTTAGTGCCCGATCAGCTGGTAAAATGTGAATCCAAGTGTTATTGTCCTGTTGCAGCGGGGCGGTTCTCTGGCTGCAGCCTCTCAGGACGTCAGCGGAGCTCGCTCGCTCCACATGCCGGGAGAGAGAGAGTCGCTGCAGGGAGCGTGAGCAGCCAGCTCGGCTCTCCTGAACTGTGATGTTTTATTTATTTTCATCAACATGATAACAATAATAATAAAAAAAAAGTCCCCTATTTTTCCTCCTCTCTGGTTAATGTGGAACACCCTTCTAACTCAGTCACAGAGACACAGAAACAGCAGAAGCGGCTGTCATCCAGACACTCCCCGGAGTGAGATTAATTCCTCGGTAACTCCTCAGACAAGCTCAAATGTTTACGGGCGGGGAGCAGCAAATCCGCCGCGCTGCGAAAGAGCGGCGCACTGCCGGTTTCGAAAGAGGGGAGGGGCCATTGGTTTACGGCTTTGAGGTTTTGGAGCTTTGATTTAATAGGAACAGTCAGCACGTCAAGAAAACACCCAAAACATCCATTTTTGATGCAACCATGCGTCAACATGTGATTTAGGAATGAAAATGTGCTGATTTGGGAAGATGTAGGTATTATTTTTTTATTACTATAGTACCGAAAATGGCACAAATTAGGAGCCAAAACCGAAACCAAAGAACCGCGTAGCCACTGGAACTAAATAACCAATCGACCAGACCAGACTTTAACCAAAAAAAGCTATTTCTTACTTGTGTTTGTGAAACTAGGATTCTCTGAGCTTTTGCAGCTTTTCCTATTAGAACCACTAATATCACAGTTCTTATTGTTGATGGTTTCTGTGTGGGAATCTTTTTTTAGATGGAAAGACAAACATGTTTTTAAACTTTGCAGACAGTAGCTCAGCCTTAGATTTAGTGTCTGTAAATGTTCAAGAACTGGAAACAGAAATGAAACATCAGACTGTGAGACTTTACAATCCTTTCAAGCAACATTTCAGGTTAGAAACTTAAATGTTTTGTATGATCCTGTGATGTTCAGGAGTGATGGGATCTGTGTGTTTGTGCTACCTCCTGCAGGTAAAGGAAGTCCAGAGAAGGAGACTTCTTTCTGGTGGATCTTTGGTTTGCTGGCTGGACTGCTGCTTCTGGTTCTGACTGGAATGTTTGCCTTCCTGAAGCTGAGAGGTAAACCCTCGACATAATGAAATAATAACACATTCACAGCACAGAACTCATGTGATCTAAAAGTCTAAAATATAGAGTCTATATGTACATACTCCTGTGTTTCTGGGTGACCTGCATCCACCAGAGGATTCAGTTCTGGTCTGTAGCAAAAACTGAAGAAAGGCTGGGATTTTACATTAAAACTTTAGCACAAGTTAGTGCAAAATGTTCCCTTTTCAATCACATGATGGCGCTCTCTCTTCTTTGATTTCTGTCCTCAGCAAAAAAACAGAAAACGACAAACAGAAGTGAAGAAGAAGCTGAACTGAACTCAGTAAGAGGTTGGTGTTCACACACTGATGTGATTCCCAAAATACCCACTAGATGGAGGCAGAGGACACCTGACACACTGCAGATCTCTGATGAATGAATGAATGAATGAATGAATGAAATGGTTTATTTCAAGCAATCATGTTATAATACATGGAATAACATCACATAATAAATCACAAATAGATCGCTTGAAAGGGGGTGGAAGGAAGCGAAGTTATATAATCCCACCCCGACTCGACCATACCATTTTCTCTACATGAATAATCAATATCCGGTTCAGGACTTAAAATCAAATATCCATCTGATAAGATGTTATGAATACAGATGTCTGTTACTGATGTTCAGTAAGAGCTGCTGAAAACAAATGAACAGAATCTAATGACTGCAGGTCCATTTCTTTCTGTAATTAGGGCTCATTTCATTCATTTCCTGATTTTCTGCCTGTTTCTGTCTTTTCAGCTTCAGCTGCTGCAGCAGGACAGTAACTTTAAGGAGAGGACAGACCTCCAGCCTGATCGGATCAGAACTTTAAACCCAACAACATGTTAAACACTGAGGAGGAGCTTTGCTGTAGAGCCACACTGGAGTGTTCTGATCAGTTGTTATCTGGTTTGAGTTCTGGTTTCAGAGACAGACGAACAGAGGTTCCACTCCAGACTGTTGATGCAGAAAGACTCCTGAATGAAGAGATTATGTCTGCTTAAAGGAAACGTCCTGCGAGGAGACCTGTTTTCTTTCTGAATTCACCATCAGCATCAGATCTGGACTTCAGGACAGAAAGACTGCAGAGACAGCATGGACCACCAACATCCTGAGTCCTCACCATAAACAGCCTCATGTTGAATAAATGACGTGAGCTTTGATGAAACTTACCATCAATTAGAAAGGAAACACAATTTAAACTGTGCATTAATGAATCAGAACAGATGAGGGATGAGTTTTCATGCATGTTCCTCATCCCCATCATTGAACTGGGTGACACTTCACCTACAGACAGAAGCAGCTTGAACATGGGATTGTGCCTTCACACAGCTTCACACAGACCAATACTGTGCCTTTAACGTGAAAACATTAAGTATAGAAAGAGACGAGAGAAAATCCAAAGAAACATGAATTCTGAATGTGCTTCTGTCTGATGATAAACTTAGGTTGAACAACTGAACTGGATCCTGAAGGAGGCTGAGAGCCAGCACCAACCTGATCGGCCAGTTACCTGTTCAGGTTGTAGCCCCTCCCCTCACATATTTACCCCTAGGATAAGCCCCTCTTACCAGCCAAAGTGAAGCTGAAGCGTGTCTCTCCAAAGCTTCTCTCAGATCTTTCAGAACTTTATCTGGGAACTTTTGACCATAAAAGAGCTCTTGAGACGTTTACTAGTGAGAAAAAGATTTTGTTTGGATACTTGAAAACAGGAACATGATCTTTTGTGTACATGTTGAACTTTGTTGAAGGATTTGGATGAAGTTCTTTAGGAGATCAAAGACTTGAACCAACTTTGTGATGACATCCCAGATTACAGACGGACCGGAACAGTTTGTCCTCATGTTTGAACAGAATAAAACACTACGGGTTGGAAGAATGAATCAACATATCGATGAATCCGTTTTTATTCCTACGATCCAACCAGATCACTCTGTCTGTTGATCAAATCTACTTGTATCAGTATGAAGTTAGTTCAAAATTAAAGAAGTTGATTATATGGAAACTGAAAACTTCTGTTTGGATTGAGACATGGTCGGTTTATTTTACTGCAACATAAAAACAACATCACAGTGGAAAAATCACATCAGAAAGTGATCAACCGTCATTCCAGTCCATTGGTGGAAACACTTTGAATTGATTAAAGTCATGTGACCATACACTGTGGTAGAATGTTGTAACAACAACTCTATCAGACTAAAATGTAAATGGATTTGACATTCATTCTTGTTTACTTGTTTGTTTGTACACATATTTAATTTATTACCTTGAATAAATACGAGGAGTCTGGAAAACTTAATCTGCACTGTTCAGGAATTGATCTCTGAGTCACACTGGTGGAAGTTTGGGATAAAGATGGTCTGGATCCATTTTAGGTCAGTGAACCGGGTCAAAATGAACAAAAATCGACAATGAATTGGATCAGCAACAACACACTATGATATGTATCCAAATATTGTTAAGATGAAGAGTAAAGCAAACCTGTACATCTGTGTTAAATCACAAACTGTGCATCAGTAATGTCATGCAGTTTGAGTTAAAGTCTGAAAACAATAAAAATATGTGACTTTGTCTGATGTTTAGCTCGTGTGCAGTCAGTTCAACTAAATGTTCTTCTCTCTGTCATTGTGGAATGTGTCCTCATGATCTGAACAGGAGTAAAACATTATGAGAGAAAGTCGTTTTGTTTTAAATGCAAGAGATAATGCCAAACAGAGCATCAATTTTCAGAAATGAACAGAGAATGTGTTAAATAAAGCCTGATTTCAGAGGGAAAGTGCACCTCCTACTGGTGGTCACTATGGTCCCATAAGAGAGGTCAACTTAAACTCAAAATACCAGTCATGGCAGCAGCTCCTCATCAGCATTGATTCCCTCCACCAGCACGCCTCCATAGATCACTGCCACCACGCTTCACTCGCCGATGGAGCATCCAGCCTGCCTGTGTTCATGCTTCATGACCTCAGCTTCCCTGCCTGTGTTCATGCTTCATGACCTCAGACAGCCTGCCTGTGTTCATGCTTCATGACCTCAGACAGCCTGCCTGTGTTCATGCTTCATGACCTCAGCTTCCCTGCCTGTGTTCATGCTTCATGACCTCAGACAGCCTGCCTGTGTTCATGCTTCATGACCTCAGACAGCCTGCCTGTGTTCATGCTTCATGACCTCAGCCAGCCTGCCTGTGTTCATGCTTCATGACCTCAGACAGCCTGCCTGTGTTCATGCTTCATGACCTCATCCAGCCTGCCTGTGTTCATGCTTCATGACCTCGGCTTCCCTGCGCGCCGCGCCCTGCGTCCTCCTCCACGACGCTGCCATCCTGCCGGGGTCCACTCTGCGCTCCGACTCACGTCCTCTCCTGCTGCTGCTAGTGTTGGATGCTGCAACGATGAACACTGCCCATCACCGTCAACAAATATTTCCAACCAACAAGATTATTAAAGGTGCTAATTTATCTTCAAAAACACTCCAACTTATAAATAAATGGGAAATATAACAAAACCTTTCTAATAGCAGAATATTTATTTTAGTGAAGTAGAGGATTTTACAGGAGGAATGGTATAGAATTGAAAACAAGAAAGTATGTATTTATTTAATCTTATGTTTAATTTGAAAAATTGTTCTAATACCTTTTTCTTTTGCTATTTACCACTGTGAATTACTGTACAGAAACCAGCTTTTAAATCGCTTTAAATTATAAATGTAAGTTATTCTGTTTAATGCAAGTCCTAATAAAAGTTATTCACTTATCCTCAGCAGATTCTGTGTCATTTTCCAGATGTTTTGATTTGGTTTTTATTTAACTTTCTAGCATGTTTTATTTTATTAAATTTAATATCATTTTATTGTGAAATACATGTGTTTCTCATGGAGAATGTGTTAAATTTGTGATGCAGGATAAGAAAAAATTTAAAGAATAATTCAGATGAACCATGTAAGCACCAAAGTAGCATTTCTACACCATCGTTCCAGGCTCTGTGGCTTCAGATCCCAATGCTCTCACTTTCTGATCAGTTTCAGGAGCTTAGAAAACACAAGACTAAACTCTCTATCAGCAGTTCTATAACAGAAATCTGTTCGGATTCTCCAAGCAAACGTTTCAAGCCTCTATCTGTACTGGATTATAATTCCAATGAAAAATAATAGTGTAATTCATCGTAGAATGATCTGACCAGCTTGGGCCAGCAGGAGGATTTTTGTTGCAGTGGCAGGGTCATGTTGAGACACATCCACCTAATCCGTTTCTGAGGGGAACTGTTTTAAGATTCATGTTCCTGGGGAGGGTCGCCGCTCTTTCCCTTTGGCTGTATTTGGGGGGGGGGACCTCCAAAGTCCCAAAAACAACTCTCCCCATGGACCATTACAGCCTCCAGAAAGGCTCTTTAGAAAAGCCTCTGAGATACCAGAAACTCCTCCTGGACCAGAATCCATCGGGAAGCTTCACCACAGAATGAAGTCAGCCTGAAAACACTCCAAAAGATTACAACACATTTCTTTGTTTGCATGATTTCTCTGGATCTTCTAGAGTCATAGAGCTTCCATGAACTCTTTGGAACACTTTTGACTTTACTAGCAGCTCATGGTAGGTTTGACAGATGAAAATAGAGGTCCAGCATCAGCACTCCTCAAACCATTCAGAAGATTTACCCCAAGACACTTTTCACTTTATAAATGTATTATTGACAAAAGTATCAAACTTAACCAGTTTAATGTTCATGAATCATGTTATCCATCATTACTGCTCATCTGGAAACTAAAGTTGGACCAGATCTGTTTCTCAGTGAAAACCAAGTTTGAACAATCCAGTAAGATTAAAGTAAACTCCCGCTCACACAAAGGTGGCAGAGGTTTGGTTCAAAGACTAAAGGTGGTGGAGCGCCGCTCTGGTTCACTCTGCTAACCTAAGCTGTTTACTGTTAGGACTTGAGCATGCTGCTTTTCAGAGTGTTCCTCCATCTCTTCTCTTCCAGACTTTCTGCTGTGGTTTGTTCACATATGAAACCTTAATATCAGAATGAACTTTGCTCAGTCAGAAGTCCTGAAACAGGAGCTGCTGCTGCTCATCATCACTCATTCATCCCAAAGAGAAAGTGAGAAGCTGCAGAAACTCATTTCCTATCATTATTCAAACAGTCAAAAGAAATCATTAGAAAACTCTGATAAAGCAGTATTTATTCATATCTGACGTATCCTCTGTTCATAAATGCTCTGACTTCCTTCCTTCTGGTCCTGAGAACACCTAAACCTGGTGCAGGCCTGTTGTCATTTTTTAACTTGAGCTTTTATCCATTTTAGGTTCATTTAAGGCGGACAACCATGACCTACAGAGGCCTCCCAACGAGGCCCAGGGATGGCAAACTGCAGGACAGGGCTCCAGTTGCTAAATGTAACAATGGAACGATTGGGCAGCCCAAAGCTCAGATGTAGGGAACCCCGCCCCCCACGCCCAGGGGGACGAGGTCTCCCCAGCTCAGATGTTATGGAGTCCTCCAATGGCGCAGTAAGGCAGTTGTCAGGCCAGGGGCGTCCATCCATCTTCTTCCGTTCATCTGAGACGGGTTCATGGGGGCAGCAGTCTAAGCAAGGATGCCCAGGGTTTGGGCCACCGGGGCACTGGCCTTCAACTACCATCCACATTGCATCAGCCCCTTCTGAGCTCTGCTGGAGGTGGTGGGCCCACTGGAGAGATAAATAAAATAAAATAAAATGTTAATAAAACGTTAATAAATCACTTCTGATAAAAAGGTTTCTGAACTGCTCTTAGTCTGGCTCGTCACTCAGGACCTGTCTGCCTAGCAGGGGCAAAAGCCCAAAACAGCTGAGATCATTCGAGCACTCAAACCCGTCCGCCACGTTAAGGCGGCAGTTCACGGAGGGGGTGGTGTGTGTGTGTGTGTTGAGGTGTGTGTGTGTGTGTGGTGCGTGTAGGGGTGTGTGTGTGGTGTGTGTATGTGTGGGGGGGTGTACGTGTGTTAGTGGTGTGTGTGGTGCGTGGGTTGGGGGTGTGTGTGGATGCGTTTGTGTGCGTGTTTTTTTTTTTTTTTTTTTTGTTTTTTTTTTTTGTTTTTGATTTTTTTTTGTTTTGTTTTTTTTTACTAACATCTGCATTTACAATTTTTTACAATAAAAGGCATAACAGAATAATCCATGTAAAAATTAAGAAACAATCTAACAAAAAGAAGTCCTAAGAAATAATCTAATACTAAAAATAAAAAACAAACAAATATTCTAACTCTAAAAAACAACCACACTCTCCTGGTGTGGGTTCATAAAGGAAGGGTCCCTAGGGTCTAGCAGCCTCCGCTGTAAGGAGCAGTTCTCTGGCCGCCAAATAACCCTCGTTTGGGCCGTAGCCAGAGTACTGCTGTCCATAGCCGTTGTAGACATTCCAGCCTCCAGAGAGATTTTCATGAGCACAATGGCTGCATGTGTATGGGTGCTGTATCCCCGTTATCATTAAATCTGGCGTCATTTCCATAACTATAGTATCCACCATAAGAGCTTCCTGGTCGGAAAACCAGCTCATGTGAGAATCCGTATCCCTGGTTATCGTTAAATCCGGCGCCATTTCCATAGCCATAGTATCGCCAAAAGAGCTTCCCTGGTCGGAATACCCGGCTTCGTGTGCGCCGCCGTACCCATTTTGATTTCCCCATGACTCTTGGCGTTGTTCCATCTTCTCCCTGCATCTCTTGCTTAGTCAAAGCTTTCTTCACTTCAACTGTGTGTCCATTGATTGTGTGGAACCTAACAAGCACAACGCTGTCTACTGCTGAGGGATCTGTGAAGTGCACAAAGCCAAATCCTCGGTTCCGTCCGGTCACCATGTCTACCATGATTTCAGACTTCTCCACTTGACCATACTGAGAGAAGTATTGGTTGAGTGGAACTCGAAGATGTCGTTCTTCAAGCCACCAACAAATATTTTCTTCCCCGTGGCATTGGTCAGAGGTTCAGGCTTGTTACATTGGGCTTTTTCAAAAGCCTGTTTAAATTCCCTGGCGTTCACGTTGAGTGTGTGTGAGCCGCCGTATTCCTGGTTATCATTAAATCCATTTCCAGAGTCATAGTTCACCTGGTAGGAATACCCGGCTCCATGTGAGCCGTCATATCCCGCGTTACTGTTGTTTCCGGGATAATCTCTGCCACCGTTGCCAGTTTGTTTGCGCCATGACTCTTGAGTTTTCCATCTTCTCCCTTTATCTCTTGCTTAGTCAAAGCTTTTCTTCACTTCACTTGATGTTCATTGACTGTGTGGAACTTCACAAGCGCAGCTTTGTCTGCTGCTGCGGGATCTGTGAAGTGCACAAAGCCAAATCCTCGGTTCTGTCGGGTCTCCAAATCTACCATGATTTCAGACTTCTCCACTTGACCATACCGAGAGAAGTATTGGTTGAGGTGAAACTCGAAGATGTCGTTCTTCAAGCCACCAACAAAGATTTTCTTCTCCATAGCACTGGCCAAAGATTCAGATTTGTTAGACGGTGGTTCTTTTGCAACAGCCCGCTTGATTTCCACCGCGTACCCGTCAACTGTGTGTGGGGCTGCAGCAATGGCTGCGGCGGCCTGCTCCGGTTTGGCGTAGGTCACAAAACCAAAGCAGCGAGATCTTTTCTGGGTCTTGTGTTTGATGACGACATGGTCTATAAGCTCGCCAAAGCGCTCAAAGTGCTGGCGAAGCCCGTCGTCGTCTGTGGTGGCACAGAGTCCACCCACAAAAAGCTTGGTGGGATGTTCAGACATTTTTGGGTCTTTGTTGGGGTTTTTGGGGTTTTGGGTATTTGGGTTTTATTTTTTGAGTTTTTGGGTTTTGGGTTTTTGGGTTTGGGGTCTTTGGGTTTGGGTTTGGGGTTTTTGGGTCTTCGGGTTGTTGGGTCCTTGGGTTTTAGAGTTTTGGATCTCAGGTCTTCAGGTGTTTGTGGTGTTGTGTCTGTCTCTAGAGAAACAATGAAGTTGCAGAGAAAAGTGGTTCTATTTATAGTGTCCAAGCTGCATCACGTGACGTCAAATGACGTCATGCGACGTCACGTGACGTCACGTGATGCCACCCAAGCTCCTGCAATGTTGCTTCTTTTTTTTGTGTAACTGAGGGTTGTAACCCGTCGGGCACTAGGACCCAGAAACCGCCTTTGCACCGATGACGCAATGCGCAGCCGCTCCTCCTGAAACGCCGCCGTCATTCACGTGTGTCCGTCCGGCTGCCAGTCAAACGTTATTTGATGAGCTCCCTCGGGAATGCGGCCGTGTGTTGAACGCCAGCTCCAAAACGTAAGCTGCCATAAACTGTCAGCAGCAATCCAACGCTAATCCTGTTTAGCTTGTGTAGCATTTTAAAGATGATTCGCTGTTCGATCGGTCGTGCTGTCGTCAGCCCGAACCCTCCGGACAGGGTGGCGTGCTGAACACTGGATTGAATGTGAGCGGGTTTCAATCATTTCAACCCAATGTGAGCATTTTCTATGTGTGTGTCTCAACTGTGTTGGAATGTAAATGGTGTTTTTAGAAGCTCGGTGTGGTGATGAAGCTCCAACTGTCTGGAACAGTGATGGAGGAAGGTCTCGTTCCAGACTGGGACTGTTTGCACTTGGACCCTCTTTTCTCTCATGTTTTCATGGACTTTTTTCACATGGACTTTGTTCTCTGTTTCCAGTAGGAGTTGGTTGTTCTTTGAATCTGCCACTATTTGACACCACTAGATGTTTCTACCAGTACATTTGGACTTGACTGTTATTGGATTTGAATGTTCCTCTAATTGATGAACCGTTTGAAGTCCTTTTAATCCTGGGCCTTTCAGAAGCAACTTTACTAAACAGTAGTTTTAGATGTCATTTCTCCAGCTGTTCTTCAGGTCTGTTCTTCTTCCACCAAACAGAGACATCATGCTAACCTGAGGACACAGACAGGTCCAGGTCTTTCAGCTGGACACTCAGACGGCTGTCTTCATACTTGCAGGTGTGACCTTCACCTGTCGGCTCTCACCTGATCAGAGATGTGGTGGCAGCGCTGCAGCGGCATCAGAGGCGGAGTCTTTAGCAGGAAGTGGAGCAGCTGATCCGACAGAGGCCAGGACGTAAGCAGTCTGATGACGGCGGTGGAGCCCGAGACCACCTGCTCACACCTGAAGGACACAGCCGCATGTGAGTGACCCCCTCTCCATAAATGTGTGACTCACTACAGATGAGTTGAAAGCAGCTCTGATGACAGAAACCAAACCCATCCAGGTACGTTCAGCAGCTGCAGCTTTGAGAAGAAGATCAGCACCTGCTGCAGCATCCCAGGAGGATCCTGAGGAGAAGGAGAAAACAAGCTGAGCTTCCACACCACATGTCTGCAGCACAGAGCACACAGACACCTCTGCAGGCTCCTGAGGTCAAGCGTTGACCTCTCTGTCTGTTCATCTTAGATGATGAGAGAGATTGAATGCTGAAGCATTCCTGCTGCAGATCTACATCTGAACTGGATCTGATCCACATGTCAGCTCAACCTAAGCAAGAAGAAGAGTTTTTAAGGAGGATTTCTCAGCCAGATAGCAGACACTCCAACAGCAGTCAACATTCATTTATACTGATGTCAGAAAGAAACATATTCACATGTGTCAAATGAGCAAAAGGCAGAAAGGCCCCTCCTCTCTGTCAGTCTTTGTTTCTTTCTTTTATTGACAAGTTAGACATTACAAAAGCATGGCATCGGACATTACAAAGCGTCTTACCAGATATGTATACATGTGAAAACAAAATGAAATCAATTTAAGCATTAATGAAAGAGCAGAGAGAGAAAAAAGAAATGTAAGAAAATAAATATAAATGTAGATAACATTGAAATAAAATGTTCTAACTATACTCAGAAATCTTAAGCAAATTGGGAGCATCAATATCTAAAACATTCCAACCGAGATTATCCATAAAATAAAGGGTAAGGAAAAATCTCATCTGTCCAGGTAAACAGACAAACAATCTAAAAGTTTTATGGCATTCTTATTTTTGATCTTTTCAAGAGATTTACAAAAAAAGATGCAAGTGGTTTTTAAAGAACATAAAGTGGGGACTCTCTCTCTTGCAATAAAAAACTTACCAAAAATTACTAAATTATTGAACAAAATTTGAATTTTCTTTGTCAATACAACCAAATTGTACATTAGGATATGTAAATAATGGAATTGTATTTTCTGTTAAAAGCCATGTATATAAATCACCCCACAAATGATTAACAACATTACTGTCATAAAAAGATGCTTTTGGGTTTCAATATCATTTTTACATATTTGACATATATTATCTTGAATGGTAAATCTTAAATGTAGGAATTCTTTACATGATAAATATTGTTAATTGTTTTGAAATGGACCTCTTTTCATTTTTGGTATAAGAGGAAATGAAAAGAAATTTGATCTAATATTACAAGTGTCATTTTTAAAAAAAGATAGGGACAAAGTTTTTCTTCTAATAGGTAGAGGGAATAGTTTGTATGTCAAGGATGTTCTTAATATATTATTGCACTTTATATCAAAAAAAGAATGCTATCAATCAACAAAGATGGGAGCTGAGGTCAAATCAAGGAGTGTTGTACATTTGCTTTAGTCAACTGAATAAGTTTAGGAGAGTGTTCTGTCTTCTAGTCTGAGCTGTTTCATCGTTTGACCACTAGATGGAGCAGGTGTGCTGTTTTAGTTTTAGTAAAAAGAAGACTATAAAACAGTGCATGAAACTATCTGAAAACTGCACTTTACTTTCATTTTTGTTCTATGGAGCTCAGTGAATCCATGCCTGTAAGTAAAATGAATGAGTTTGTTTGTTATTAAAATGTGTCTAGAGCATGTGAATGTTAGCAGCTAGCAGTTCTATGTGTAAATCAATCATGCTAACCCACAGTCGTTTTGTATGCTGTTCACAGTTTTACATTTCTTGATGGGAAAATAAATCTTCAGAAGACCTGAAAACCTGCTTCTCATTGAGACTTGTTCGTCTATCTGCCAAACTGGATCCAGGTCAGGGAGGGCAGAATAGAGAGATTGATTTAATGACTCTTGAATATTCTTTATTTGTGCAATCCATCTGAAACTTGGTTTTAAATTCTATGTGATTAAGAAATGTACCATCATTTGTCATCAGTTGAACTGTGGCCCATATTCCTTTATCCATCCAAGTTTTATAAAATAAAGATTTACTTTTGTACAGAACAAATCTATTATTCCAGATTGACGAAGTACGAGGGCGTGTAGATTAACTTCCAATAAAGTAAAACTTGTTTGTGAAATTCAGAAAGTTTGATTGGTAATTTAATTGGATCAAAATCCCATTTTAATAGTAATTCAAAGCCTCCAACTTTGTGGAATAAGTATGAAGGTCTAGAGAACCAGTGAGAATGCTTGTTTTTAATAAAGGTTTTTAGCCATTACAATTTAATAACTCCATTCATCACCTCAAAATCTGTAACATTCATCCCTCCCTCTTCAATTGGTTTAACTGTCATTTTTTTCTAATTAGGTGTTGTTTATTATTCCAAATAAAATTCTATTGAATTTTGTTGATGTTTTTCATGCAAGAGTCGGGGAAAGCCACAGCAAAGGCTGGTAGATGAGTCTAGAAATGCTCTCCATTTTTGTTCATAAAATTCTACCAAAAATTGAAATGTTTCTCTGTAACCAACTGTTTAAGATCTTTTGATTTTTGCCAATTATTGATTGAATATTAGTATTCAGTCTGTCCTTAAAATTTCTATTAGTCATTATTCCTAAGTGTTTTGTTTTTTACTGGGATATTATACATGTGAGTTTCTTTGGTGTCATGAATTGTCATTATGTCACATTTGTTTTTGTTTATTTTTAGACCTGAAGCTTGAGAGAATAAAGAGAGTTTTCATCGCATTTTGGATTTCTTCTTTTTGTTTTAACAGTAAGGCTGTGTCATCAGCCAGCGGGATTATTTTTAGAGGATTTCCTGCCACAGATAAAGGTTTAATTGTTTGGTCATTTTGTATTGATAATGTTAACATTTCTGTTGCTGAAATAAAGAGAAGTGGACTGACTGGGTCACCTTGTCTAATTCCTCTGTTCACTGGAAATCTGCTGGTGGTTCCTGAAGGAAGCAGAACTGCACTGGTTATGTCTTTATAGAACATTGAAATGGGTCTGTACATTTTTGGCCAAAACTAAAGTTCTGGAGTGACATTAAAATAACTCGATGTTCCAAACTATCAAAAGCTTTGAAAACCTAAAAAAAAATAATTCCATCTCTGTCAGAGTCTGTAGCTACCCGATCCCCTTTCTCTAACCACGCCCTAATCACGCGCATGTATCTTACGTTACTTCCTCTTTGCTGCCAACATTTGTGATGGTTGAGGGTTTTGGATTGGATTTGATTTCTGACAGCTGGGTGATCGGGTATCTGAACTGCTAGAGATCTGACAATTGTATATTTAACAGCTGATGGATGACGTCACCACAGTCGCTACTATTCCATAAACCATATTCTAAAAACATCAATTCTTCTCTCAGCAGTGGATCTCCTCCTTCAACAGATTCACTTCACCACCACGTTCAAACAATGACATGCAGTTACAAGCTGAAAGATAAATACAACGTAGTTTCAATCCTTGATGTTTGTGCTTCTTTTTAATGTTACTAATTTAAACAGTTCATAAATAAAACGTTATCATATTTGTTTAGATAAAGATCCACTCCAATGAAAATTATGTTTTGTTTTTAATATGTACTTGTTGCATTTTTCTGATGGAGGACATAGGACAAAAATAAGGCTTAAAATAATGTTTAATACTTAATAATTGAAATTGTTATGAATCAAGAGCAAATGAAAACATGTTTGTAAAAATCTTGTAGTTGTGTAAAATCTACAAGTTCTACAGACACATTTCTATACTGTCACAGTAAATGTGTGACGGCTGGAGAACCCAGGAGCAGAGAGAGAATCAGGCTTGGACTCAGAAATGCAGTATATGTATTTTAATAAACCAAAGACACCTCACAAGAGGGAAAACTGCAAGAGGACAGAAAAAACTAAGAAAAACACCTAAAGAATTGGAAACCTCAGTGTCGGCTCCAACAGGAAACTCACGGTCTTAACAGGGACGCACCGACACTGAGAACTGAAATGCTGCAACTTCAATAGTCTTAATTCCAAAGTGCAGACAGCTGTGCACTCCTCCACAGAGAGCACCAGGGAAGGAGGGACCATCCAGGAGGAGTGACAGCTGCTACGCCCCATTTTGCCTAGGGGTCTAGGGCGCAGCATCAAAGTAAAATAAAGGAAAAATGTGTAACAAAAGCACAACATGTCACCATAAAAAGATAAATTTACAATAAACCAATCAATAACTCAGAAGTGAAGCTAAAGTCTTCAGGGTGAACAAGGCCAAAATAACAACCAACTCAACCAGGGAGCTTGCCTGAAAAAGAAACAGTAAAAGAATGACAAACACTAACCTCCCTGGACTAACAGAAACAGGAGAAAACATCTAAAGAAAATGGCAGTTCACCCCTACAGCTTCACTTAAACTAAACTAACTCACACAAACACCACAGAACAGAGTGGGACCAGAACAGAACACCAAACAGACTACAATTGTGCCAAAACTAAACCAGGTGGAGAAGAGCACTGAGCTGCAGTGGAGACAGGTTGCAGCCCAGCTCCCTTCTCATGAGCTGGAGGTCCTCAAGGTGCTTTTAAAGGTGGCTCCACCTGCTTTGGGCTAATTTGAGCCACGCCCTCCAGCACCACACCTGAAAGAAATGAAGACAGAACAGACACACAAAGATCCACAAAACACAAAGAAGTCCCACTCTGACAAAAATACATAGAACCAAGAGAACAAAAACCACATCCGGCCACTTGTCTAAAAATTGTGGAGGAAGCTGCACAGACGTGTAATTTGTCATCCTGCTACATCTTTTCTTTGGTTCTGGACATGATGGTTGTTGTGTGTTAATGTCTGTGTGTGTCTGTTTCCTTTAGGGGAAAATGTCGACATCGCTGAGCTTTATGGCCATAAAGGTTATCTTTAAGACCACCTGGAAGGATCTCCAAGTTGACCTACTGCGTTCCTTGCTGGTACTATTTTGATTGTTTTTTTTCTCCTATGTGTGTACATGTTTACTAATTTGTATCAATCCCTGTAGGAAACCTTCAGGTCAGAGGTCATGCTGATGTTTCCATCTTGGAGCAGACAGACAGCTCAAGCTGATCACTACCTGCTTTGTGTGAGTGTCCATGGTCTGTCTCACTCTGGTTTAGAGGAGAGCCACACCTCGGCTCTCCTCCTTTCCTTTGGTGGTTCCACTTCAAGGAAAATTAAAAACAATTCAAATCTCTCCCACTGTCTCCAATTCATCTTCTGTTTATTTTCTGTCCTCTACTTTTTTCTCCATAACTTGTTCTCAGTTTTATTTAGGGCTGCCACAAATGATTATTTTATTAGTCGACTAATCACTGATTATTTTCATCAATTAGTCGACTGATCGGGTCGTGCACAGAGTGGATGTGAAACATACATCTTAACCATCATTAGCTTTGAACTTACTAAAAACTAGATATATTATAGAGAATGCAGTTTTGGCTGCTGAAAATGCTAGTGACGATAGTTCAAGAAGCTGAAATTGAACGCTAAAAATGCTGAAAAGGATAGACAGCTAAAATATTAGTTAAATGCCAAATTTGCCTAAAAAATAAGCCTAGGCTAGCCAAAACAGCTAGCATGTAGCTGAAATATTAGCTTAACTCCAAATTAGCCTAAAAAAACCATAATGCCAAAATAGTCCAAAAAGCTGAAGAATGCCACTTTCAAGTTTACTACACTCTAACTCCATACAATATAAAGTAACGACTAATCGACCATTAAATTAGTCGTCTACTTTTTTAAAAGTCGATAAGTCGTCGATTAGTCGACCAATCGCAGCAGCCCTAGTTTTAATGCATTCAAATTCTTACTCGCCATTTTCTGCTTTTTTTTACTTTGGGAGTTAAAGAACCAAAACGTTTTTCCACTTCCTGCTTCCAACTCACATTAAGATCACGTTTTGGACATTTTTTGATCAAAAGTATTTATTTCCAAGAGTTTGGGTATTCACAGCATGCTGGATTTCTGCAGGTTCTCTCCTGCTTCTGAACCCTCACAGCCTGTGATGTTCCCTGCATTCCAGTCGTTTATCTTCATCCATGTTGGTCTGAACAAAAGCTCTTTGATGGAACAAACAGGTGTGAAAGTGATCTCATTGCAGCCGCTCTGTTAGAGTCCGATGAATGCACCTTTATGTTTTTGTTAGAGTGCGAAGAGCGTGCCTATACAATTTTTATTTTGGGACTATTTTGTTCAGCGGAAGGTTACGCTGCTGTATAAATAAAGGCGGAACATCTTGCCCCGTGCACTTGGTGAGTGACGGACATGATGGTTACCGAAACAGTGAAGAGTTGTACGAAGTCTCTTTTATTACCGGGCTGTGTGTAACATCAGGAGGAGATGTCTGTTCCAGAGAGCACAGGAGAAGGCTCACATGCGGCCAGGGAGAGATCCGCTGCAGAAGATTCTACAGGTTACGGGCCCAGGCAAGTGCTAGCTACAGCAATGCACGGACGCGGACTCCTGCCGAGATTCGACGGAGACGAAGCCCGCTACCATATATGGGAGGCTAGGTTTTTAGCATACTTGAAAACCATTGGCCTGAAAGATGCTATCCTCGGGAGCCAGCAAGCAGGAGCTGCTGATGTGGAAGCCGGTAGGAAAAATGAGCTGGCATATGCAGAACTGTGTGGTTGTCTGGATGACAAGACGCTAATGCTAATCCTGTATGAAGCGCCAGATGACGGAAAGAAGAGTCTAGAAATATTGAGACGCCATTTTGAGTCGGAAGAAAAACCGCGAATTGTCGGACTTTACACAGAGCTAACCAACGTGCTAATGGCTGAAAAAGAAGAGCTAGCTGACTATTTAGCTCGTGTTGAGAAGATTGTGGCGGCACTAAACCGAGCTAAAGAGACTCTTAGCGATGCACTGTTGGTGGCAATGGTGTTAAAAGGACTCACAGATGAATATGCACCGTTCTCTGTGCATGTTACGCAGACGAGAGAGACTCTTTCATTCAGCGAGTTCAAGGCTAGGCTGAGGAGCTTTGAATGTTCACTCCGCTACCGCTCAAGACCGCGTGCAGATGAAGTAATGATGATTAACCACAAAGAAAAGCAGACCAAGTATAAAAATAATGAAAAGAAATACTTTAGCGGAGAATGTTTTATTTGTGAAAAAGTTGGCCATAAAGCTAGAGACTGCAGAAACAAAGCTAAGAAACCACAACGAAACGTCAGGGCTGCTTACACACAAAATAGCAGCAAAGCAGTCGCCATCACAGACACAAGGCAGAGCACGACGCGGACCAGAGATGAGCATACTGCTGAGCAGGAGACCTTCATCCTCCGGGCAAGTGAATGGCAACCCCACAACACACAACCAGAGGGATTGCTTGTGGATAGCGGTGCATCAGCTCACATCATGACCAACGAAGAAGCTTTCATCAGGTTCGACGAGACGTTCCGGCCCAAAGACCACGTCATGCAGCTGGCAGACGGAACCCGGATTGCTGGCAGTGTATTAAAGAAAGGAGACGCCCAGATCAAACTCACTGACAGCAATGGCAGAGTGGTGAGTGTCCAGCTCACAAATGCACTTTTGATTCCCGGATATCCACAGAATATTTTGTCTGTGGAGGCAGCAGCTTCAAAAGGAGCGAAGTTCAACTTTGAGATGAACAACAACAAGATGATTCTCCCTAACGGTACAACATGTGACATGAAGGTAAAAGACAGACTGTATTATCTGGACATGGCAAAAGAGAACTGTGATGATTCCTGTAATGCATGTTATGACCTGAAAACTTGGCATGAGGTAATGGGTCATTGTAATTATGATGATGTAATCAAACTGGAAACAGTGGTGGATGGTATGAAAATCAAAGATAGAAAGTGTAAGCCTAACACTTGTGAAACATGCCTGCAGGGTAAATTCACTCAAACCAGAAACAGGGAAGCAGATGTAAGGGCTAAAGCACCTTTAGAGCTCATCCATACAGACCTGGGTGGGCCTATTGCCCCAGAGTCACTAGATGGGCACAAATATGCCATCACTTTCACAGATGATTTCTCAGGGGCCATTTATGTGTATTTTTTGAGAAGTAAAGACAAAACAGTTGAAGCTACGAAACAGTTTCTAGCTGACACAGCAGCTTATGGCAAAGTCAGACGTCTGAGATCTGACAATGGCACAGAGTTTGTCTCTGAAGAGTTCCAGTCATTACTCAGAGACAATGCTATTAAGCACGAGAGATCAGCACCTTACTCACCCATCAGAATGGGACCGCTGAGAGGAACTGGCGTACATTGTTTGAAATGGTGCGCTGTATGCTGATAGAATCAGGTTTACCAAAGGACTGTGGCCTTACGCAGCTCGGACAGCAGCAGTCATAAGAAACAGGTGTTACTGTAAGAGAACAGGGGAAACGCCATATTTTCTTTTTACTGGAAAAAGACCGAATTTGTCAAAGATGAAAAAGTTTGGTTCAGACTGTGTAGTATATGAACAAAACAGAAAAAAGCTTGACCCAAAGGGCAAAAAGGGAATTTTTGTTGGTTTTGATCGTCATTCACCAGCTTATATGATCTATTTTCCAGAGTCAAACAAGGTTCAAAAACACAGGCTGGTCCAGTTCACTACAAAAGAAAAGACTGAGAGTCAGACACAGACTGACGCAGACCAAACTGAGGACCGCTACATGGAGTGGGTATCCACACCACCAGAGGTGACACAAACACAGAATCAGAGAAAAGAAACAGATGAGGAAGAGAACTCGAACCCAGACATTGACACAGACGCTGACACACAGACTACACTTACAACTGGTAGAGTTAGAAAGAAACCAAAATACTTAGAGGACTATGAGTGTGCAGCACATAACCAAGAGTTAACCATTGACTACTGTTACAGAGCTACAGTTGGACTGCCACAGACCTTCAAAGAGGCACTGGCATCACCATCATCAGAGAACTGGAAAAAGGCCATGAAGGAGGAAATGGCAACACTTAAAGAAACTAGGGATGTCCCGATCCGATCACGTGATCGGAAATCGGGCCCGATCACGTGGTTGAAGACTCGATCGGAATCGGGCTCCGTTGTCCGATCAGGATCGGATATTTCATTTATTCTTCTTATAATCAGCGCTTTATATTTCAATCTTATTATTCCGGATAAATCCTCCACTAGAAGTCTGCATGTCAAGAACAGATCACAAAATGTTATTCCCGGAAAACGCAGCAGAAACCGGCAACAGTTTGGCCAGAGGACTGATGTAAAGTTAGCTAGCTAGCCGATCACGGATTCAGACTTCCGGGATCAATAACTCTTTTGAAAACGCTTTAAACTGACAGCTAGTGTCTCTAAACAACAACCTCTAAAGGCATTTCAACAGAAAAAGACAGAGTTTTGTTTCTTTTTAATGTTAAGCTCTTCGTGCTGCAGACAGATGCTAACCGGCAGCTGCTAACTGCTACATGCTAGCGCCATGATTTAACTCCTTAGGACCCGAGCTGTCCTTTGATATGCCTGTTTTATTTATCTGAAAGAGAAATAAAAGTAAAGAAAATTAACTACTCTGATAATAAAACGAAATGTGATGTCTTAAGAACTTAAAAAGACGCACATAATCTTAAAAAACAAACAAACGAATAAATTAAAATTAATAATTATATGAGTTAGTCATGAACACTCATCAAATTCATGCTAAAACCCACATAATTTATTTTTAAGAATTCTAAATTAGGACAGGAATCATATTTGGTCAAAAATGTTCAATAACTAAAGATATTAAAGTCAAAGTCACTAAACTTTCTCACATGACTAATTATCACTTATATAACAAGAAAATGTTTTTTTTTCTAGTTTATATTTGCTCTAATTTTACTTGTTTATTAAAGCTACTTCACTGAAGTGTTTTATTTAAGTTTCTAATGATAAAATAATGTTAATGAAATATAAATAAGGGACAAGACAAATCTGTTTATTCAATTTGTTCATGTTTTAAATGTGTTACAAAAGTATCGGATCGGGACTCGGTATCGGCAAATCCACAAAATCCAATGACTCGGAATCGGATCGGGCCCAAAAAACCTGATCGGACATCCCTAAAAGAAACTAACACTTTCTCACTTGTACCATTACCAGAGGGTAGACAGACAGTGGGGGGAAGGTGGGTGTATGCTCTTAAAGAAGACGACACAGGAAAGGAGACTTACAAAGCCAGATATGTAGCAAAGGGATACAATCAGGTAGAAGGGCTTGACTATTCTGAGACATTTTCACCGACAGCAAACTTGACTTCACTGCGTGTCCTCATGCAGCTCGCTGCACAACATGACCTGACACTACATCAAATGGACGTTAAGGCAGCTTACTTGCATGCGCCTATTGACTGCGAAATATATATGGACCAACCAGAAGGTTTTCAGACTAAATCAAAAAATGGTGGACAGCTGGTGTGCAAGTTAAACAAATCAATTTACGGGCTTAAACAGTCTGGGAGAAATTGGAATCTCATGCTACATGATTTCCTACTTGAGAGTAACTTTGTGCAAAGTCAAAGTGACAACTGTATTTACACCAAACTGTCTGAGAGAGAAAAAGTAATCTTGTTAGTGTGGGTTGATGACATAGTCGTGGCTGCAAGCAGTGAAGTGTGTTTAAAGGAGGTCAAGGAGAAACTGAAAAGTAAGTTTAAAATGAAAGACTTGGGCAACTTTCTCATTTTTTAGGGGTTGATTTCACACAGGGAGGGGGTTCTGTCGAATGAACCAAACCAGGTACATTACCAAAATTTTGGGAAA